>VZTR01014676.1:57042-82963 GCA_013400775.1 Chaetops frenatus | reverse complement strand
TGCCCGAGGACAGCATCCAGGTGGTGCGGGGGATGCGTGCGGCCTCCCCGCCCACCTGCGCCATCGAGCTGGTGNTGCTCCGAGCGTGCTCCGAGCGTGCTCCCGGTGAGCTGTCCGTGCTGTCTCCCGTCTCTCTGTGTCCGCAGTTCACGCTGGGCGGCTTCCAGGCGCTGCAGGCCATGAAGGTGCGGCGGCGGGAGGAGCTGGGGCTGCCGCCCCTGCCCGAGGACAGCATCCAGGTGGTGCGGGGGATGCGTGCGGCCTCCCCGCCCACCTGCGCCATCGAGCTGGTGGAGCAGCAGCCGCAGCCGCAGCCTCAGCAGCAGCCGCAGCAGCAGAAGCGGAGCCACCGCAGCCGCAGGGTGAGAACAGGAGCGTCCTCCTGGGCCGGGGTGGTTTTCCAGCCAGCACCGTCAGAGGGAGCCGGGAGTGCTCGGGGTCATGGTTCCCTTTCCTCCCCCTCCAAAGTGCTCTGGTGTTTTCCAGGTTTAGACTCACGGGATGGTTTGGGTGGGAAGGGACCTTAGAGAATGTCCAGTTCCCAATGATACCTTCTGCTGGTTTGGATTTCTTAGAGCTCTGTCCAGCCTGGCCTTGGACACTTCCAGGGGCAGCCACAGCTTCTCTGGGAATTCCAGCCCAGCCAGGAATTCCTTCCCAGTCTCCCATCCATCCCTGCCCTCTGGCAGTGGGAAGCCATTCCCTGTCTCCTGTCGCTCCAGGCCTTGGCCCCCGTCCCTCTCCAGCTCTCCTGGAGCCCCTTCAGGCCCTGGAATGTTCTGGAAGCTCTCCCTGGATCCTTCCCTTCTCCAGGGGAACATTCCCAGCTCTCCCAGCCTGGCTCCAGAGCAGAGGAGAGCCCTTGGAGCATCTCTCTGGTCTCCTCTGGGTTTGCTCCAGCAGCTCCAGGTCCTTTTCCCAGGGTTGCTCCCCATCCATCCCTGCATCCCCCAGCCTGGATCCGGGGCTGGAATTGCCCAACCCAGGTGCAGGATTTGCCCCTGGCCTCACTCACCCTCACGAGGTTTACACAGACCCCCCTCCCCAGCTGAAAGTGCATTTTTATTCCAGTGTTTATGGCATTTTTAGAGTTTTCCTTTTCCAGTGTTTATGGCATTTTTAGAGTTTTCCTTTTCCAGTGTTTCTGGCCTTTGGAGCATCTCTCTGGTCTCCTCTGGGCTCTCTCCAGCAGCTCCAGGTCCTGCTGCTGTTGCCCTCAGGGCTGGGGCAGCTCTGCAGGTGGGGTCTCAGCTGAGGGGAGCACAGGGGCAGAATCCCCCCCTCCCCTGCTGCCCATGCTGGAGATGAACCCAGGGCTGGGGGGATTTGGGGCTCTCTGTACACCTGGGCAGGCCATGTCCAGTTTTTCACCCACCAATTCCATTTGTAACAGATCAGCCCCATGTTTGATCCAGAGGAAACCAGAGGACATCCTGACCTTATGGCAAAGGGCTGATAAGCCCCAGGGAGCAAACTGCTCACAGCAAGTTCTTTTTTTAGCTCCTCTCTTGGAGTTGCTGTGTTATGGTCTGAGGATGAAAATGCCTTTTCCTAAAGAGGAGATGTGGATGGAAGCCCCAAAAGTTAAGGTGGAAAATGAGGTCACGCCTCTTAGAGCAGCAAGTTTAGAGGTACAAAGGAATTATTCCTGTGCAGGCTTTGGTGGCAAGAGCTAGGAGGGAAATCCTTACCTGAGGAACATCTGGGAGCTTGATCCTTTCAGGATGGAAAAATCCTCTGCCAGCACCTGTGAGGAAAATAAAATCCTTGAAGAGTGACTTGAATTTCCCATCCCTTTCTGCTGCAGCCCCTGATGAAGCAAGACAGTCTGGATATCTACAACGAGAGAGACCCCTTCAAGAATGATGAAGGAGGGGTTGATGAGGAGGAGAATGATGATGTGGACAGCGGGATCGAGGGGGAGCTGGACCTGATGGAGAGGGACGGGATCATCCCCATGATGCCAGCCCAGCGCCCACCCATCGAGAGGGTCTCCTTCCCCAAGGGGCTCCCCTGGGCCCCCAAAGTCAGGTAAAGCCACCTGGTGTCCCCACCAGCCTCCCCAGCCCCACCTGTGCTGGAGTTCACTGCAGGTTTTTGGGAAGCATCGGGAAGATTTTTGGCCTCTGGCAGGTTGAAGTCGAGTGGCTCCACTTCTCTTTTTGGGCTGGTCCTTTCTGGATTGGCCACTTGCCACGTTTGGTGTGGAAGTCCTGGGGAAGAGCTCAGCTAAACCCAGTCCAAGGCAATAAACTGGCAATCCAATTTATTGGCCAATAAGTGGCAATCCAGTTTTGGATATCCCAGGTTGTCCTGGGAAGGAAGTTGTGCTGGGGCCCTGTGGGAGCAGGATCAGCTTTCCCAACCAGATCCCAATGGATCTTGGTAGCACAAAGCCCTTGAATTTTTCTCTTGGGAGCTGGTTAATGATAACTTGTTTGGTGAGTAGGACCCCTGTGTTGCCAGGTGAAGCCTTTTTTTAGTGGCAGAGAAAAACATCTAAGGATAAAGGAGTTGGTGCCTTTCCTTCCTAAAACCAGTTATCCACACATAAAATGAGGGAATGTTAGGAAAAGAGGGTGAAAAGCTCTGCCCCTTTCCCTCTGATCCATGTGAGGATTTTTGTTGTTTATCCCAAGCCTGGATTTAATCCAGTGTCTTTAAAACACAAGAGCAAATGGATATTTTGGAGGTAGGAGCAGTGACAGGGTTAAGTCTGTCTGTCCAGAGCATTCCTGGCAAGGACAGGGCAGGAATTGGTTTCCCACATGGATCTCTGTGGTGGTGCTGTGGTGCTCCACGTCATTTAACACTCTCAGCTTTGAAATCCAATCAAATTTTTTTCCTTGGCTGCTGGCTGGAAATCCAGCTGGATTCCTTTCTGTCCAGGAGAGCCTTGGCTCACAGCTGGTGTCCTGCTTGGAGTGCAGACACCCCGAGCAGTTGCCATGAAAGATGCCCAAGGTGGACAAGATGGCAGCTTGCTGTTGGAGCAGCGTGTGCTCTGCCAGACCACTGTGGAGATGACATTTGTTCTCTCAGAGTGAGCAGATGCTCCTTGCAGAGGCGTGTGAGGAGCACAAGGAGGTGGATACAAAGTTGTAGGAAACTCCTCTCCTGTCTACTCACACCGTTCCAGTGGAGTTGCACAGCAAATCCAAATGGGTTTGGTTCACCTTGCTCCTCACCAATGGGGGTAAAGGTGGTTTTTGGCCACTGCTGTTGAGATCTCTAGAAATCACTCTGAGGCTTTCTTGTTTTCCAACCTTCTCCTTGTTTTTGTCTCTCTGTGCCTCCATCAGACAGAAGGACATCGAGCTTTTCCTGGAAGCAAGCAGGAACAAATTCATCGGATTCACGCTGGGACAGTGAGTGTTTTATCCACCAAATCTGCCCAAAATCCATCAGTGGGGCTTAAGTGGTGGCAGGTGTCCACAAAGCTCAGGTTTTCCCAGCTCAGGGCAGTGCTGGGTTTGCTGGGGCTGCAGGAACAAAAGCAGTGCTAGAAAAACACATTCCTGGAGACACTGTTCCCCAGGGACCTCTTTCTATTAAAAATCAGACCTAGCCCAGAATAAATGACCCCTGGCCCAAGCCAGGAACTGGATTGATGTGAGAGTCAGCTGAGACAGTTTGGTATCCACAGCAAATTACCCAGTTTGTGAATAACTCAAGCTGTGGGTGCAGAGTCATCCTGGGGCGGGCTCAGTAGGGTACATTCATTTTTAGGTGCAGTGCTGGGCTCAGACTGGCTCCTTTTCTGATTTCATCTGATTTCACCCAAATTCGGATTCAATCTGATTTCACCCCAGTTCTTTACCCTGATGTCTCTCCTCTCTCATGCAGACACATTATGGGGAGGAGGTGAGAGGGCAGCAGCTCACACCAATGTCTCTCCCAATTCCTGACCCATCTGGGATGCATTCAGCAGACTCCTGGCTCCCTCTTTTTCCTGTTAGGACATGGAAATGTTTCAACATGGATGTCTGCCCAGAATTTACCTTTTTTCCTCTTCCCCAGGGACACTGAAACCTTGATAGGTCTCCCACGGCCGATCCATGAAAGCGTGAAGACCCTGAAGCAGGTGAGATGGTGGCTCCATGCACAGCATGGGACATCCACCACATCAGGGTGAGATGGTGGCTCCATGAATGGCACAGGACATCCACCACATCAGGGTGAGATGGTGGCTCCATGGATAGCACAGGACATCCACCACATCAGGGTGAGATGGTGGCTCCATGAATGGCACAGGACATCCACCACATCAGGGTGAGATGGTGGCTCCATGCACAGCATGGGACATCCACCACATCAGGGTGAGATGGTGGCTCCATGGATGGCACAGGACATCCACCACATCAGGGTGAGATGGTGGCTTCATGAATGGCATGGGACATCCACCACATCAGGGTGAGATGGTGGCTTCATGAATGGCATGGGACATCCACCACATCAGGGTGAGATGGTGGCTTCATGAATGGCATGGGACATCCACCACATCAGGGTGAGATGGTGGCTTCATGAATGGCATGGGACATCCACCACATCAGGGTGAGATGGTGGCTTCATGAATGGCATGGGACATCCACCACATCAGGGTGAGATGGTGGCTCCATGAATGGCATGGGACATCCACCACATCAGGGTGAGATGGTGGCTCCATGAATGGCATGGGACATTCACCACATCAGGGTGAGATGGTGGCTCCATGCACAGCATGGGACATCCACCACATCAGGGTGAGATGGTGGCTCCATGGATGGCACAGGACATCCACCACATCAGGGTGAGATGGTGGCTTCATGAATGGCATGGGACATCCACCACATCAGGGTGAGATGGTGGCTCCATGGATGGCATGGGATGTCCACCACATTCAGGGTGAGATGGTGGCTCCATGAACATCCACCACATCAGGGTGAGATGGTGGCTCCATGAATGGCATGGGATGTCCACCACGTGGATCCTCCTGGCCGACCTCACTGAAACACAGTTAATGCAGGGAGTAAACAGTTAGTTGATTGTCACAGGAGAAACTTTTGGAGCTTCTTGCAGGAATCGGGTCAAAAAATTAAAAACTGAGTCCTCAAGCAGCCTCTCCAGCATTTTTGCTTTCCCTTTATCCAAGGTGTAGCATTCCTGCTCCCTGGTGAGTGTTTGCTGTGTGTTTTGAAGGTGACAAACTTTCAGAGCTGGGTTTGGGCACACATTCCCAAACGCAGGGGGAAGCACAGCCAGCCTCAGCTCCTGCAGTGCTCCACAGGGAATGAGACCCCTCCAGAGGCCAACTGACCCCATCCAGGGGCTCTGGGTTGTCTCTTGGTGATTGTCCCTCTAATTCCTTCCAGAGAAGCTCCCAGAAGGAGCAGGTGGAAGTAACCAAAGGCAGGAGGGGTTTCAGGGGCAGAGGGATGTCCCAGCCAGCCATGAGTTCCCCATGGCTCTGCTGTGACCTGCACCCCTCACTGTCCACAGCTGGAATCAGAGGCTGGGGCTGTCCCTGGCCATGTTTCCCCCTTCAGCTGTGACACTGCTCTGCTCTGTCTGTGTGTTTGTCCAGCACAAGTACATTTCCATCTCAGATGTCCAGATCAAGAACGAGGAGGAGCTGGAGAAGTGCCCCATGTCTCTGGTAAGAAGGAATTTCCTTCACCCCATCACCAGATTGAAGATGGGAGGTTTGCAAGGTGTCATGCGAATCCTTTCTTATTTTTACTTCATTTTCCCTTGTTTTTAATGCTTCTCTAGGGGGAAGAGGAAGTCCAAGAAACCCCTTGTGAGGTCTTGTACCGAGCAATGTTGTACAACCTCCCCCAGTACATGGTAAGCCCTCATTTCTTAAAAGGAAGGAAGAGCATTTGGGTGGGGAATGGTGCCGGTCTGGGAGCTGCAGGGCTCAGCACGGGAGGGCTGGGGTGTGTTCAGGACCTGGAGGGTGAGATTTTGGTGGCAATCCAGAGCAGAGCTGGGAGGAACATCCAAGAGGAGGGATCCAGAGGATTCCAAGATGCTGACTGGGTCACGTGGGCTCTGTAGGGACAGACAGACAGAGATTTGAGTGCATTTATACTCCTTGTGTTGTTCCTTGTGTTCTTTTATCCACACTACCAGAGCTCAGGCACATGCGATGCCTGAAGTTAAGGATCAAACAGAGCTGCTGAGCTCCCCACACTTGTCCTGTCTGTCAGGAGAGGTTGGGTGTGCTCTGGTGAAACCCTGTAGAGTTGGCATGAAATTCTCCAGTTTCAACAAGTGAGGGAGAAGGAAGGGATTCCCTTTCCTGGACCATTCCCCACGCCTGCCCTCTCCTGCAGATTGCTTTGCTGAAGATCCTCCTGGCTGCTGCACCCACCTCCAAGGCCAAGACCGACTCCATCAACATCCTGGCAGATGTGTTGCCCGAAGAGATGCCGTAAGCCCCTCACCAGGTGGCCACTGGCCCTTCCAGCCTTGCCACTAAATCTTGGACCAAGCAGGAGAGCTGATAGGTCTGGGGGGGCTCCAAATTTGGGGTGTCTCTTTGGGTTAGGTGTAAGTCACTCTTGGCACCAGGGCAGAGCTGTCAAAGCCAAGGAAGCGGTGCTGCTTTTTCAGGATTGCGATGGTTTGAGTGCAGTCAGCAGCCATTCCAAGCTAAGTGTGACAGCAATGATAAAATCCTGCTAATTGACCCAAATCATAAAGATTCATCAGCATATAGGAGCTGTCCTTCCTACTGCTCCACCAGCATTCCCAGTGGAGGGCAAATCCACCTTTTTTTCCTCCTTTTTAACACGTTTTGCACCAGGTATGATGGATGGAAATGGGAATCCTGGGGGGAGGAAAGCTCCCTGATTTCGTAGAGCTCATCCAGATGGACAGGAACTCCACATGGCTTTGTCCTCCCTGCTGCCACACCCAGGGTGCTGTTTTTCCCTCCCTCTCCAGCATCACTGTCCTGCAGAGCATGAAGCTGGGCATGGACGTGAACAGGCACAAGGAGATCATCGTGAAGAGCATCTCGGCGCTGCTGCTGCTGCTCCTCAAGCACTTCAAGCTGAACCACATCTACCAGGTGGGCCTGGAGGAGGGGATGGCCATGGCCAGGCTGGGCTTGAAGGTGGTGTGGCCTGATAAATCCTCTCCTAAAAGACTTCCAAACCAAAGGGTTTTGTCATGGTTAGTTATTTAATAGTGCTGGGAAGGACCTTGCGAGGTCACCTCATCTGGTTTTGGCAGGGTCACGTTCTTGGGGTTCCATTTTCCACAGAGGCAGGAGATCTGGGTCGTGGTTGCAATGTGATTTTTGTTCCCAGTGTGATTTTTGTTCCAATCAAACTGCACCCACTCCAGGGCTTTCCTTGGTTAAAAAAAACCCCAAGGACTAATATGAGCTGTGGCCCAGTTCTCCATTCATTCTACAAGTCAAACAATTAGTGCTTTCTAATTTTTTCTGCTAAAGCTTTCAGCATGCTACAAATCCCTCTTGTGTTACAAAACCCACTGATATTTAACTGGGGATAAATAGAAATCCACATATTGGATTGGATAAAATGAAACCAACTCCCACATTTTTACAATCCTACATTTGTTCTGGGCCTCCCCCACGTCCCTTTATTAATTTTTCTCACTTCAAAGCAGCTCCTCTCCTTTATTCCCCCTCCAGGCAGGAGGGCCATTGCAGCCTGGTGCTAAACCTGGAGAAAGCTGCACGAGTTTCATCCCCCTGATCCTGCTTTTTTTTTGGTGTCTGTTCTGGGTAATTTTCTTCTTTTGGAGACAATGACAGTCTCAGGGAGCACCGTGAAAACTCCAGCAGGTCTGGAATGGAGGAATCACTGAGTCACAGCCTGGCTTGGGTTGGAAGGGTGGATTACTCACCCCGGTGGTGTGCCAATGCTGACAGCTGGCACCAGGCTGAGAAGGGGACAAACTGTTCCTTCCCTCTCAAATTGGGAGATGTTGATGGAGAGGCTTGGGAAGGGCAGGATGGGATAGGATTGGGTTTTGCTGCTGTTTGTATCTTTAGAGGACAGGAGAGATTTGGTGTCTTATTGAATGGTTGGGGTTGGAAGGGACCTTGAAGAATGCTTTGAGGGAGAGAGAAATTAAAAGCAAGTAGCAAAAACAAGGGTGTAATTTCAGTCAAAATTTCACAGGGAACTGGGATTAGTGTGTGAGAGCAATAGGAATTATTGTATTTTCTCATGTAATAGCTAAAACTCCTTTTCTTTTCCCCACACACTGTTTTGCCACAGATTTAATTTTGAAAAGCCATGAGGTGCAGCTGTTCCTAAAGCACTGCCATGAAGGTTTTTTTTGTGTGTCCTCTCCATGGCAAATGGAATTTTCCAGCTGCTGGGTATGACACAAACCTTACACAGCAAACCTCAGGGAGAAAATGCTCTGTGGGGAGTCTGGGGCAAACCATCACCAGTGCTTTGCTTTTGGTTGGAAAGAAGCTTCCATTCCCAGGTGGTGCTCCCAGCTGTCCCATTTCCCTTCTCTTCCCCAGTTTGAGTACGTGTCCCAACACCTGGTGTTCGCCAACTGCATCCCTCTGATCCTCAAGTTCTTCAACCAGAACATCATGTCTTACATCACTGCCAAAAACAGGTACAGCCACCTGTGGGAGACAGAGAGGTGATGGGGCAGGGAGCCCTGATGTCCTGGGGTGACCTCACATGGCTTTGGGGTGTCCTGTCCACTACAGGAATGTGCTGCTGGAGGGAGCAAATCCCTCTGGCATGATGAGGATTAATCTCTGACTGAGTTGCTAAAATACTACTGAAATAAAACAGTTTTCATCTTGAAAAGAAAATAGTTTTCATCTTCACATGGATTTCTGGAGAGCAATCCAGTGCCACGGGGCATCTGTGGGCCACAGCTCCATCAAGGCCAGATGGGGTAGGATCTTGCAGATTTTTCCCATATTTTATAGCTGTCATTCAGCTTTCTTGACTCCTTCAGGTTTTCCATAGTTGTCACTGCCTTTTACAGCTGATCTGAGAGGGGCACCAGCCCCATTTCGAGCAGGGGACAGGCTGGACCACCACAGCTCAGAGACCTAAGAGAGCACAGACCTTTCACAGCTCACCAGGGCAGGATTTCCCTGTTTGGAGAGGAGCTCCACAGGGATGTTGTAATGATAAGAAGATCCCTTTTTTTCCCCCTTTTTGATGCTCTTTTTGGTGCTCCTCAGCTGCGTGTGTAGGCTGCTCTGTCTCCTGCACTGTATGGTTGTGTCTGTGCAAGGAGGCAGGCATGGAAAAATAGGAAGTAATATGCTGATTCTCCTGCTGTAAATATTTCCACTTTTGGTCCTGGGCTTTAAGTGAAGGAGGAAATGTATCCCAGGAGCACTCAGCTCCCTCCACTGCTCTGGGATGGAGGTTTCACAGGCAGGATACGCACCTGTGAGCAAGATGGGATGTGCAGCTGCATGCTGTGAGCCAGGAAGGTCTAAATTCCAGTTTGGGGTGTTTTTAATTGACAGCTTTTACAAATCCCACAGACCTGGAGGCCTTTGAAAAACCTGACTCTCTGAATTTTCACCCACCATGGATTTTCTTGCTTGCCTCCCTTTGAACCTCAGCTCTGTTTTGTTTACTTTTCTCCACTTTCTAAACATGCACATGAATAACTCATCTGTCCTTTCTTAATGGATCCAAATCCTTCGAGTCCTTATTAATGCACTCAGGATGGAGCTTTGGAGCCATTAAGCTGAGGGGTGAGGCAGTGCTGAGCCTGGGATCCCATCTGGGTGCTGTCTGTCCCTCGGAAATGCCAGAGGGAGACCCGTGGGTGTGGCTGCTTCAGATGCTGGAGGTGGGATTGTTCCCCACCCAAATTGTTGCATTTCCAAGCACAGAGCAGGAAAAATGTTACAGCTTCCAGGGCACGATCACATAGATTGTGTTTTAAAATTGCTCTCATGTTAATTGGTTCCTAAAGGAGCCCCTTCTTTCCCGTTTCCTGCAGCATCTCTGTCCTGGATTATCCACATTGCACGGTCAGTGACTTGCCCGAGCTCACTGCAGAAGGCCTGGTAAGCAGCACAAAAAGGGGTTTTGTGGCCAGCATTGCTCTGTGAGACAGAGTGAGGGAGGATCTGGGTTTTCTATTCTCTGTCTTCTTTTGCTGTAACCCCCAATCTTTCCAAAATTAGATATTTTTTTTTCCCCCTCTCCAGACTTGAAAATTCCTCCCATCACTGTTCTGAGTCACTGTCGGCTGTGGGGAAGTGGGGAGGAGGCACTGCTGGTGTTGGGCTCCCCATAAAAATAGTTGGGTTTAGGGTTTTCCCTTTTACAAAATAGAATCACAGAATTCCAGAATCCCTGAGGTTGGAAAAGATCTCCAAGATCATCAGGTCCAATCTTTCATCAAACACCACCTTGTCCCCATCCCAGAGCTCTGAGTGCCCCATCCAAGAATTCCTCGGACACCTCCAGGGATGGGCACTCCAAACCTTCCTGAGCAGCTCCTTCCAAGGCCTGACCTCCCTTTCCATGAGAAAATTCCTGCTGATTCCAACCTGAGTCTCCCCTGGCACAATCTGAGGCTGTTTCATCTTGTTCTGTCAAAACAAGACTCTCTTGCTTTGAAAGAGAATTTACCCAGAGGCTTTTGCCTCCCAGGTTTCAATTGCTCTGAGCATTCCTGTTTTATGAGATACCAGGAGTTTAAGGAATGAGCCAAATTCCCTATGGAGAGGAGCCTTAAATCTTCCAGAGACTGGCCAGGAAGATGGGCTGGGTAAATACACAGACTGCAGATGGACTATTAATGCTGGCAGGTTCATAACTGCAGTAATTCAAGTGCAGAGGAGGTTGGACTCAGCACGGGGAAAAGCTTTGAGGTTAACAGGAAATAATGGAGAGGGAATGAAGACCCTAAATCATCAAGAAGGAGCCTGAGCAAACCCAGTCTCATGGTGCTGCTGCAATCTCTTGTTTTCCTTAGGTGTGTAAAGGTCAAAATCATCAAAGAGAAAGATTTTTCCCCAGGTTCAGGGGCTGCTGAAGGCTGGGTGTCCCCATCCAGCCCTGCCAGGCTCCATCATATCCTGGACCGATGGGGACATCTAGTGACACATCACTGAGGGCCCCGTGGCTCCTGCTCATAATCCTCACACTCAGCTCTAAGGCTGTAGGAGAAAAGTGAATGTTTTTAGGAAAAATACTCCCAGTAGGGTCTTGACAGTTTGAGAGCTGTCACATTCAACGACAGCACCTTTCATTTTCCTCCAGCAGATGTGAATGTTATCCTCACAGGAGAGTAATTTAATTAGAAAATAGGCAGAAACCAACTTGAATTTTACCACGAGGGTTCTTTGGGAGGGTACTTGTGGAAGTAAGGATTTAATAGGAATTAGACACGTTTGTGCATGTATTTGTATTTTTTTCAGCCAGCACTTCATGCGTTGTTGTAGCTTTTTTTTTTCCACCTCTCTGGTGAGTGGTTTTAACATCCCAGCGAAACACATTTCTCAGAGGGTGTAACAGATGATTCTGCTCTCAGTGGGTTGAGCACAGTGATGTGTGTTTGGGTTATTCCAAGGAGAACCTGGAGGAATCCAGCACTGCTGGCTCCCAGGGAGGGGTAACTGCTGTCCCCACCTGGTGTAAATCAGGAGTGGCTGAGGTGGTGGGAGATTCACCCAGCTTGTTGTGGGAAAGGCTCTTCAAATCCACATCTCCCTTCTCCTGTCACTGCAGAGGGGTCTGCAAAGGATTTGATCCACCCCTTAAAAGGGGGATTAAAATCTGTTTAGCCTGTTCCCTGCTTCCATAAATCTGATGGAAAGAGCCTCCCCTACTTGCAGCTGTAGAGACAACATCAGGGTGGTGACAAATAAATTTGTCTGCCCAAGGAATGGATATTGGCTTATTCCACTGGGGTCTTTTGGGAAAATTACTTGGTGCAGATAGAGGGTGCAGGTTAGGCCTGAACAGGATGTGACACTGCAGGGGCACTGCAGTTTGGGACCCCCAAAGCACCCACAAGCACCTCAGTGACATCCTGGTGACGTTCTGGTGGCATCCCACCTCTGGATGCCTCTCGGGCCTTGGAAGGGGCTGCCTGGGGAGGTTTGGAGTCCCCATCCCTGGAGGTGTCTGAGGAATTCTTTTGGTTGTGGCACTCAGGGCCCTGGGCTGGGGACAAGGTGGGGATCAGGCACAGCTTGGAGTCAGTGACCTTGGAGGGCTTTTCCAACCCCAGGGATTCTGGAATTCCGTTTGGCACTTGTTTTTAAAAGCAAAGGGGTTGTTCAGGTGGGATTTTCCTGGGTAAATCTGCTCTCAAAGCTGGATTGGACACTCTGGCAGAAGGGGCTCCCCAAACTCCTCCCAAGGATGCCCAGATCCTGGAATGGGTTGAGTTTTTGCCCTGAGTTGAGAAGGCTGTAGCTGACTGTGAGGGGTTTATAAATTCAGCAGCCCTTGTTTTGCACTAATGCCCAAATAAGTTTTTTTTGTGGGACATTTCTCCCGTGCTTGGAGTTGTTCAAACATGGAACAAGTTCCTGCAGTGGTGGAATTACTGCTCCAATGTGCCACAGGCAATATTTCCACAAGCTGGAGCTGGGGTGTTTACAGATACCTGATATTTAAAACAATGTCTCAGCAGCACTTGAGCTGCAGGGGAGCTTTGTAACAGAAAAGTCTCATCCTCTTGATACAAGTGTTGCTATTTGTCATCCAGTGATTATTTGTGATTTCCCTTTACTGGTCTGTAATGTGTGCTCTAAGCCTTAATTAATTGCTATAGTAACAAAATCAGTGCTGATCACCAGGCTGTAATTTCCTCTCTGTCTGTAAACAAGGAATACAAATCTACCACAAAATATATTTCCCATGATGGAATAATGTGATTTATCCCATTATTAGCTCTTTCTCTAAACTAAAAGCAGATTAAAATCAGAGTGTTTCAGAATGGTTTCCCCCAGAATCCACTGATGATAAAATCAGAGTGTTCCAGAATGGTTTCCCCCAGAATCCACTGATGATAACCCAAGTGAGGAGGCAGCTCTGCTGCTCGTCCTTCCTCAGATATGAGACTTGTGCAGACAATAAAAATAAAGATTTCTGCCCAAGGACATCTCTGTGGCCGTGCAGTGGTCAGGGTTACACTTCTCCTTCTCCCCTTGCAGGAAGCTGGAGACAACAACCAGTTCTGCTGGAGGAATTTGTTCTCCTGCATTAACTTGCTGAGGATCCTCAACAAGCTGACCAAGTGGAAACACTCGAGGACGATGGTAAGGGGATGTCCCCTCCCTCTGAGACCTGCCAGAGTTGCACCTGGAGCCTGTCCCCAGCTCTGCACAGCGGGTTCAGCCCAGCCTTGTGCTCAGGGTTTCTTGTGGAAGTGCTGGAGCCTCTGCTCTTCATCATCTTCCCTTTTTTCTTGCACACACTGAGCCTTAAATGCAGAAATACTTGATGTTATGTAACACAAATAACATTATTTCTGACCTTCAAGCCCCGTGCACGGAGTGTTGGTTGTGCTGAACGCTCCAGTTCTCCCTTCTGGGGGGTTTGTGGCATACAAAGCCCAGGTGTGGTGCCCAAAGCAGCCCAGACAGCATTTATCACAGAATCACCAGGTTGGAAGAGACCTCCAAGATCATCAAGTCCAACCCAACCCTGACACCTCAACTAAACCACTGAGTGCCACATCCAATCTTAAACACATCCAGGGATGGTGACTCCACCACCTCCCCGGGGCAGACCATTCCAATATTTTATCACCCTTTCTGTAAAAAACTTTTTCCTGATCTCCAGCCTATGTTACCCTTGGTGCAGCTTGAGGCTGTGTCCTCTGGTTCTGTCAGTTGCTGCCTGGAGAAAGAGACCAAGCCCCACCTGAGCACAGCCACCTTTCAGGGAGTTGTAGAGAGTGACAAGGTCGCCTCTGAGTCTCCTTTTCTCCAGGCTGAACGCCCCCAGTTCCCTCAGTGGTTCCTCACAGGGTTTGTGCTCCAAGCCCCTCACTGGCCTTGAATGTGACTCCCCTGATGAATTTGCATTAACTGGAGTCCATTTCCTGGCAGATGCTGGTGGTCTTTAAATCAGCTCCCATCCTGAAGCGTGCCCTGAAGGTGAAGCAGGCCATGATGCAGCTCTACGTGCTGAAGCTGCTGAAGATCCAGACCAAGTACCTGGGGCGCCAGTGGAGGAAGAGCAACATGAAGACCATGTCTGCCATCTACCAGAAGGTGCGGCACCGCATGAACGACGACTGGGCCTACGGCAATGGTGAGTCCTGCCCGGGGTCACCCCTCTGCCTGTGCCTTGGCAATTGGCTTGGCTTCATCCTCAGACCTCTGAAATTGTTGTCACTGCTGGGGTTTTGGGTTTTTTTTCCAGAAGTTTTATGGCACCGTTCTGCACCGTCAGATTTCGAGCGCGTGAAGGCCGGCTTTGGAAATAGCGGGGTTTTTTTTTTCATGTTATGTGTTTAGATGATACCATGTAATGTCATGGTTGTTGCAGCTTTGCAATGTAATTCCTAGTTAGATTCGTCCAGATTTTAAAGATTTTGAGAGTAGGAGCTCATAATAAGCTCACCATGTTTCAGTTGTTTAAACTCTTGATCCCTGCTTCAGTGGGCAGTGGAGATTTTCTGTAAAAGTGGTGGGGTATTTGTGAAAAAAGCAGGGGTTGGGTAATTATAGAGAGTCCTTTGTCGTGGCAGAAATTAGCTTGGAACAGAGGAAAATCTCTGTGAAAGGCATGAGCAATGTCTGTGAGAAACTCTCAGGCTTTCACTGAGATTTTCTCTGTTCCAAGCTAATTTCTGCCACGACAGTCCTTAAAGGAGGAATAATTACATTTTTATGGGATACCTTAAAGTAAAATGCACACATAACGGGATGTGGTTAGGAATAATAACAATTAGCAGTGACTCTGCTTAATTCACGGGAAACCTTCAGCCTTTCTGCTGCTTCTCTGAGCCACGTTTTCCACAACACGTGGCTGTTGTTGCTCCTCCTCCTTCCCCGCAGATATCGACGCGAGGCCGTGGGATTTCCAGGCCGAGGAATGCACCCTGAGGGCCAACATCGAAGCCTTCAACAGCCGCAGGTACGACAAGCCGCAGGACTCGGAGTTCGCCCCAGTGGACAACTGCCTGCAGAGCGTGCTGGGCCAGCGCCTGGAGCTGCCCGAGGACTTCCACTACTCCTACGAGCTCTGGCTGGAGCGGGAGGTGTTTTCGCAGCCCATTCGTTGGGAGGAGCTGCTGCAGTGCCAGTGACGGCCGCGCCTCCGCCTGCCCCGCTCCTGGAGGTGCCCAGGCTGAGGAGAGGAAGGTTAGGTTGGAGCTGGGGGGGGTGGTTTTAAGTACAGCTGGAAAAAAAATTTAATGTTTCCAAAGAGACGCAGTCTCTCTCTGTGCCTACCAGACACCTCTTTTTGGAGGGCATTCCTTTCCTGTGACTTCTTGGGAGTGTCAGCAGAGAGGCCACGGGGCAGGTTCCAGAGTGAGCTTGAGAGCCCAGGTGTGTTTTGTAGCTTGGTGCACAAATGTAGGCTCGGTGTCAGGATTCCCAGCCGGGAATTCCATCCCTCCCCACGCTGTGCCTCGTTTGTTTGGATTGATTGGGTTCTGGCTGGCTGCTGGTGGGCTCCCAGCACCACTCTGCCACCCCCAGCTGCCTTGGGATACCAGGAGTACAGCCTGGCTTGGGATGGAGAGGACATTCCCTGCTGTCCCTGGGTTCGCACTGCTGCTGCTGCTGGGGTCACACAGCCCGTGTCACATATCCTGGTGCCACCAGGGACAGGTCCTGCCTGGTCCCCTGGACACCCACCCATTACCTTTCACTGTTCCATGTCCTGGTGCCACCAGGGACAGGTCCTGAGTGATCCTCTGGACACCCCCCCCACTGCTCCACATCCTGGTGCCACCAGAGACAGGTCCTGCCTGGTCCCCTGGACACCCACCCATTACCTTTCACTGTTCCATGTCCTGGTGCTACCAGGGACAGGTCCTGAGTGATCCTCTGGACACCCCCCCCACTGCTCCACATCCTGGTGCCACCAGAGACAGGTCCTGCCTGGTCCCCTGGACACCCACCCATTACCTTTCACTGTTCCATGTCCTGGTGCTACCAGGGACAGGTCCTGAGTGATCCTCTGGACACCCCCCCCACTGCTCCACATCCTGGTGCCACCAGAGACAGGTCCTGCCTGGTCCCCTGGACACCCACCCATTACCTTTCACTGTTCCATGTCCTGGTGCTACCAGGGACAGGTCCTGAGTGATCCTCTGGACACCCCCCCCACTGCTCCACATCCTGGTGCCACCAGAGACAGGTCCTGCCTGGTCCCCTGGACACCCACCCATTACCTTTCACTGTTCCATGTCCTGGTGCTACCAGGGACAGGTCCTGAGTGATCCTCTGGACACCCCCCCCACTGCTCCACATCCTGGTGCCACCAGAGACAGGTCCTGCCTGGTCCCCTGGACACCCACCCATTACCTTTCACTGTTCCATGTCCTGGTGCTACCAGGGACAGGTCCTGAGTGATCCTCTGGACACCCCCCCCACTGCTCCACATCCTGGTGCCACCAGAGACAGGTCCTGCCTGGTCCCCTGGACACTCACCTGTCACCTTTTCACTGTCCCACCTTCACTCACCTTTATTAAATGACCCCTGTGCTGTGCAGTGTTCAGAGCTGTGGAGGTTGGAGGTCCCATTTTTCTCCCCCTGAGTGTCTTTAGGATTCCACATCCTCTTCAGCCCCTCCAGCCCTGAGGAGGCAGCAAAGAGCACGTTAAATAACGTGGTTTTTTCCACAGATTTTTGGTTGTTTGGGGAAATGTTTGTGCCAGCTCTTAGAGTGGGGAGGGAAAGTGCTTTGGTGAACAATTTATGAGGAAAAGAGTGGTCCCTAAGTTTCAGAATGAACAGGATGTTGAGCTGTAGACTTTCTATTAATTTAATAATTTAATATTTAAATTTAATAATGAACTCTAACTTGTAAAAAAAAGAAAGGTAAAAGCTGTGTTGCACTTGTGAAAAAAAAAAAAAAAAGGTAAATCTGCATTGCATGAGGGTGGCATTTGTCAAAGCATTGTGTGTTTATATAGGGCAGGAAAGCCCTAAATACCCAAATAAGTGTTTGTTATGGCAGGATTTGTGCTAATTGCTTAATTAATTAATCTGAGAATATTTCCTTCATGGGGTTTGTCCAAGGCCTTGTTCATGGAAATGGAATGAAACCCTTTAAAACCTTTTTAAATAGGCTTTTGTTCAAAATAAACCAACTTTTAAAGGACATCTCTTTATTTAAGCTTTTTCCTCACGTGTCTTAATTTAAATGCTTCTTTGTTGTTATTTTTTTAAGGACAAAAACGTCCCCCAAACTCAGCCCTCAGACCCCTGCCCATCTCCACTCAAGGGGAAATTGAATGAATTACTGAAGAAATTTAGAAAAGCCCTTGGTATTTGACTCAAACCTTTTTTTCGCCCCCAAAGTGTCTTTTTTTTTTCTCCACAATATGTTAGAAAAATAATAACCAGTACCTACCCAATGTGCATTTTCTTCTATATTTTATATCTAAATTGTGCTTTTTCAGTGCCTGTTATTTTTACTGAGAGAGCTTAGAAATACAAATATTTCTGAGGTGGAGGATGGTACAAACTTATCTTGGAATACAATTTATTCACACCATCACCACCAAATTTTCTGCCTCCTAGAAAAAGATCTCCACTGAAAACCTGAACCTCTGCATTGAAAAGTGACTTAGGGAAAGGCTACACCTTTATTTGAAATATTTATGTCCCATCCTGGCAAGCAAGCAAGTAGCAGCTCCAAACTTTTTTGCTTCACAATGAGGATTTTCTCCTCAAAAATTCTTACAAGAGCTGGGGGGTCAGCAATTAAGGAATAATTATTTTATATGTTCAGCAAGGCAGTTTCAGAATGAAATTTTGGGTGGTTTCTGCACAGCTGGAGGAACATCTGTTATCTCACCCCAACAGAACTGTTGGTTCCAGGAACCCTCCAGTCTTCCCAGTTCCTGTTATAATTGCAATAAAGAACTTTTTGTTGCTGTTGTTTTCACCCTACAGGTGGTTGCTGAAAGTTTTGCTGTGGGTAAGTCCTTTTCTTCAGCAGCTCAGCACAGATTCTTCTGTTTTCTTGTTGAAATTTCCTGTTTCCTAGGGATGTAAAGCATATAGAATTATTAATTTCTCAGTCTCCTCTAGGCAACTTTCAAGGTGGTTGGTGAATTTAATGCAAATTTCAGTGAAGCATAAAAGGCTGCAAAGATAAAAAGTTCCTTTCAGGTTGTGAAAGGAGAGAGTGATCCCAAAAAAAAAAAAGAAAAAGGGGGCGGGGTGGGTTTAGCCTTTATCCATTCAGTTTGACAGTATTTAAAAAAAATTATCCCTCCTTTTTCTTCTGTGAATATTTCCATAAAAATAACAATCCTGAGATGCCCTGGCTGCCTTTGTATTTATCCATTTGTGACTACAGCAGTGACTGTATGAGGTCAGGCTTATTATACTCTGAAATTTGAGAAGCTTCCCTTAATTATTAATCAAAGCCTTGCATGTGTAAACAGCAGCTCGTTCTGCAGCCAGGTCCAAGCACTGTCACAAAACACAACATTTGACTGCACAGGCTGATTTTTGTCTCCTTGATTGAACATTTCAGTGCTCTGTGCCTTCCTTTTTGCCTCAATAATTAGAACGTGGCCTCCTGACTTGTTGCCTTTGCTAAAAGGAGGTAATTAGTGTAATTATGATTGTTTCTTTTGTGCCGTGCGGTTTGTTATTACAAATGACAAAAGATTTCCCTGAGCACAGTGGAAATCAATTTCTTTTGCATTTTTTTCTTTCATCATCCAAGGCTCATTCAAAAAAATTTTACTCCAAAATCCACAGACTTTTTTCCTGAGCTATGCTACCAAGTCTTTTGTTTTTAGGGAAGAAGGAAGGAAGTTTCCTTATGCACCAGAGAGCACATTTAGAGAGGTTAATGTTAAAGGTAAAAATAAACCCATGATCTAGGCAGACTCGCTGATGTATTTGTTGGAGTTTGGCAATACTGCAATTATGAGCTATTTTTTTAATATGAGGGAATTCAGCTCCTACTGACATTTTTCACTTGTGCCTATTTTTTTAGCACTTTGCAAGTGAAAATCTGGTGCTGAGGAATGCAGGTGGGACCCCTCTCTCCCATATTTTCTCCCAAATATAAAAATCACCCAGCCTTTAGAAGCATTACTACCCTTGGATAAAATTGTTGTTTCTAAAAAAGGTGCAGAAAACAAAATGCACCCTTTAGGTCCCTGTCCCTCCCTCAGACCCCTTCACCTCCATCACTTCCCTGCATCTCAGGCCTCAGTTTATGAGGATTTACTGGAAATATCCAACCTCTATTATAAGTCATTTTCAGGGCCTGCTGTCCGCTGTAGCTTTCAAAGGAGGCAAAGCAGATGTTGCTTTTTAAATATTTCTGTGGTGAAGGAGGCTGGGTCAGGTGTTTAAACAGAGACTCCCCCGTGTCACGCAGCAATAACGTGAATATTCCATTATTAGCCCACCAAACACCAATCTTTCCAAGACCTTTGGAAAGCACGATTTGCTCCTCTCCTCCTCTCAGCTCGAAGTTGTTGTGGTGGGGTTTTTTCCGCCTCCTTGTGACATTTCCCTGGGCCTTTCGGCTGTGGGCGGCACTGGCGGAGGCCGCTCCCCTCAGCCCCTCATCCCCCTCACGGCTTTTCCCGCCCTTTTCCCCGTGACGACCGCAGCGGCGGGAAGGGCGCGCGGGCACCGCCCCCGGCAGCTGATTGGACGAGGGGCGGGCGCGTCAGCAAGTGATTGGACAGTGATCTGTCAATCACCATTAGACCCCGCCCCGCGGTCGCTATGACAACGCGACGCTGAGGGGAAGGAGGGGAGGCCATGGCGGCCCTGCTGGGGAAGGGGGGCCTGGCTCGCTTCAGAGCCGCGGTGATGTGGGGACAGGAAGGTGAGATTCTGTCATTTCTACACGGGGAGGGAGGGAGGGAAGTGGGGCTGGGGCAGCCGGGGCAGAAAAGGAGGTTCAGGAGCGACTGTCTCGCTCGCTACAACTCCCTAGCAGGAGGGTGCAGCCAAGTGGGGGTCGGGCTCTTCTCCCAGGGAACAGGGACAGGACGAGAGGAAACAGCCTCAAGTTGTGCCAGAGGTTTAGAGTGGATATCGGGAAAACTCCTTCCCTAAGAGGGTTGTCCAGCCCTGGCCCTGGGTGGAGTCCCCATCTCTGGAGGGATTTCAAAGCCGTGTGGATGTGGCACCTGGGGAGACTTGGGATCAGTGTCGGGTTTGTGGAATCCCAGAACTGGCGTTTTGTCCTCAGGAAAGTTTTGGTTTGGAGAAATTCGGGTTTTGTCCTGGCCTTGGCAGTGCTGGGGAACAGTTGGACTCGGCCTTGGAGGTCTTTCCCAGGATTCTGTGACTGTAAACCTCGAGGGCTTTGCTGAAAAGCTCAAGAGTCCTGGAATGTGACGATCAGCAGCTGATTTCACAGGCAGCCATCAGCTTTTAGGGCTCGACCCGGCTTTGCAAGGCACCAACTTTGTTTTCCCTTTTTCCCTTTGAGGTTTAGTGGGGAACAACACAGGTGCTTTACATTGTGTAACTCACTTGTGTGATTTTTGTGTTGCAGGGTCCATCTCCAGGGCTTGATGTGGAGTCCCAGCTGCTCTGTAAAAAGACTCAGCCATGGTAGAACACCTTTGATCCTTTGGAAGTGTTGATAACACTTTTTTTAAGGAAAAGGGCTCCAAAAAATTCCTTCCCACAGCAACAGGACAGATCTGACCCACCCAAATTCATTTTCTGTGCAAATATAAACCTAATTCTGATTTTTAGCCTTTTTTTTTTTTTTTTTTTTTTTTTTTTTTTTTTTTTTTTTTTTTTTTTTGTACTGGGCTGCAGGCTGTAAAATCTTGTACATAATATATAAAGCCTGTGAGCATCTTTTATATTTGGAAAGATCAGCTGCAGGCTGAATTCCTGCCAGGAATCTACAAGTGCTCACAAAATCCACCAGAGACCCTGGGCAAACAAGGAATGGGAGACTCAGGTGACTGGCTGGCTGCAAAACCTGACACAAGGATATCCCTGTGAAGGGGGCACATTCCAGCACAGGAAATATTCCACAAATTCTGCCCAGTTAAGGTCTGTGAAAGAGGCTTGTTGCCATCTCAGACATATGTCTGAGCTCAAGTAGTTTCAGTCTGCAAATAATCTGCCATCAGCTGCAGCTTGCACTCTTTATTTTCTCTCTTTTTTTTCCTTCTGTAATGGAGGGTCTGTGTGTTTTATATAGAAAGTTTGATTTTTTAAAAATTTTTCTTTACTTGTCCATATCCTTAGCCACTGTGGGCCCAGCTGATTCTGAGGATTGTGCCCTTTATTCTCACAACTCAGAGCAGATTTTTGTCTCCTTTGCACTGAGTAGTGCTGAGCTGTGAAAGGACCTTTTAGAATTTGTAACAAGGAGAATACTCTACGTACAGAGCTTTAGATTTGTGTACCCAGCAGTGGTGGGAGAGCAGCTCCATCCCAGATCCAGGAAAGCTGCAGGATCCTGCTTTCCTGGTTTAAGATCCAGAGTCACAAACAGGCACACAGGAGCAGATGGACACAGGCCAAGTTACTTCAGGATTGCATCCTCATGCATTAATTTTAAAAACCCCAATCAATGGAAAAGAATTTTTGGCTTCCATTGTGCACAACCCTTTTTTAGCCAGATGGAAGCACAGGGGGACATGAATTAGCTCAGTCTGATGGCTTTGGAGGCATCCAGAGCAAACAGGGATTGGGTGAATGTTGTACTAATGCTTCTGAGTGCTTACATAAGATCACCACAAAGTACTGGGGTCTAATGAGGGGCTCTGAGCTAATGATGGAAAAAACCAGCTGCTCTGGGGTGTCTTGGGATCATGGAATGGTTTGGGCTGGAAAGCTCATCTCATTCCAACCACCTTCCACCATCCCAGGCTGCTCCAAGCCCCAATCTCCAGCCTGGCCTTGGACATTCCAGGGTTCCAGAGGCAGCCACAGCTGCTCTGGGAATTCCAGCCCAGCCAGCAATTCCTTCCCAATCTCCCATCCATCCCTGCCCTCTGGCAGTGGGAAGCCACTCCCTGTCTCCTGTCCCTTGTCCCCAGCCTCTCTCCAGCTCTCCTGGAGCCCCTTTAGGCCCTGCAAGGAGCTCTGAGCTCTCCCTGGAGCCTTCTCCAGGCTGGGCATTCCCAGCTCTCTCAGTCTCTCAGCCTGGGATTCTCTACCCAGAAGTGAGACAACAAAGAGCCAAAACTGAGTGGGTTTGTGGTCATTTTCTCTCTGCAGGCAGGCGAAGGCAAAAAACGCAAAGGTGGCAAAGGCAGAAGGTCCAGAAAAGGTCGAAAGAAGGGAGTGGAAGGAGTGGATCTCTTCAGCCCAGCTGCCATGCTCAATGCTTACTACATCTCTCACAATGCCTCTGCCTTCCTGGTATTCCGGGGGTTTCCCTGGCCTGGATCTCTCAAAAAGAAGAGGAAGAAAAAGAAATGAAAACCCAAACTCCCTGGTGAAGGCTCTGCTGTGATTAAACCCAACCTGACCTCTGCAGTGGTCAGCTCAAATATTTCCCTTGCTCAGTGCTGTCTCTGTACAAAGACACTTTTATTGCAGCTCAAGCACAGAGTGACAAATGGCAGGGGACACTGTGCCTTTGTCACTTCAGCTGTGGCACTTCCCCCCGTGGCTCTGTGTGGAATGGAGCAAGGAGCCTCGGCAGGGCTGTGCTGGGGTTCACCCGACACTGCTGCCACTCCCTGAGACCTCCCTGAGCTCAGGAGGGATTGGCAGGGTCAGTCCTGTGAGGAGCAGCTGAGGGAGCTGGGGAAGGGGCTCAGCCTGGAGAAAAGGGGGATCGGGGGGGACCTTGTGGCTCTGCACAACTCCCTGCCCATGGCAGGAGGGGCAGTGAGGGGGGGAATTTGGGATGTGATTCCAGGGAACAGGGACAGGAGGAGAGGGAATGGCCTCAGGCTGGGCCAGGGGAGGCTCAGGTTGGATTTTAAGGAAAGTTTCTCCATGGAAAGGGTGGTCAGGCCTTGGAAGTGCCCAGGGAGGTTTGGAGTCCCCATTCCTGGAGGTGGCACTCAGAGCTCTGGGCTGGGGACAAGGTGGGTCAGTCACAGGTTGGACTGGATGATCTGGGAGGTTTTTTCCATCCCAGATGATCCTGGGAATGTGACTTATTTTTATCAGTGCTTCTGTTCCAGCCAGCAGAGGTGGTGATGAGCCCCCAGCCCCAGGCTGTCACTCACTGTGACCACTCTCAGCCCAAACATCCTGGCTGGAGACCACAAGCTCCGTGTGCCATTCAGAGCCTGTTTGCTGCATTTCCTCCACGGGTGTTGAGCACAGCCCTGGGGAAATCATGAAGAACCACATTAAGGGAAGCTGTGCCTCTCTCCCACATCCTTCCACCCCTCCAACTTCCAGGTACCTTCCTGTTACAGTTACCAGTCAATTCTAACATCATCAACCCAATCCAATAAAGGCCTGGAAATCTCCTGTTTCTCCAGCCCAAAACATTCCCTCTAGGAGAAGGTTTTAACCAGGGAAAATCACAATTGGTGGCATTGCTTGTCAGCCAGCTGCTGTCATTTGTAGCTTGCTGCAAACTCCACTGGGTTTGTTTCACCCACTCGTGCTACAAACCACACTAGAAAGCAATGGGTAAAACTAGTGTTTGGGAAAAAAAAAAAAAGTATATCTATATGGAGGGTTTATTTTAGAGCAATTTGGTTGCAGAGGAAAACAGCCACATAACCTGGGATAAATTGGATAAAAGTATCTCCTTCATCTTATCCCAGGTTCAAAATCCAAAATTCCAGTTGGCAGGGGTGTCTGGGAGGGGTGGCTCTGATGGTCACAGATGGACAGCAGTCCCTTTGCAGTTTGCTAGAGTGGGCAAAGGCCCTTTGATGACTTTAGCAATGTCTAAACCACTTCAATCTCTCACAACACATCAAGAAAATAACCACAGGATGGAAGAGATCACCAAGTGCATCAACCCAGCACTGTTCAGCACTAACCTGTGTCCTCAGGAGGGACACCCAGGCTGCTGGATTTCCTGTTTCCCTGCTAAATTATCTGCAGCTGGCCTGCCCTGATGATGCAGGGCTGTGGTTTGCAGCAGCAGTTTGTTCTGAGCTGTGCACCTCCATCTCCTCCTCAGCTTTCTCTCGTGTTCTCACTTCCCCACCACCCAGCAGGAAGTCTCTGGTCACAGCAGCTCTCAGATCTTTCCTCCAATGTCAGCCTTCTAAAGCCAGAGATCTCCTGCAGGCTCTGTGTTCAGCATCTCCAGCTAAGAATTAATGAAAAAACCCCAAAATATTACATTTTTGTGTGATCTGTTTACCACACAGAGCTTTTAGGGACAGATGTTTCCGAGCAGTGAAGTAGGAACTGCTTAATTTGGTTAAGGGTGGTTAGAAGTGAGCAAGGCCATTTTTATATCTGTGCTAAACTGGACATTTCAAGAGTCCCAAGTTCCAGTATCCAAAATTTACTGGAATAAAGAGTGAAATATGTGTTCTCTCTTTAACACAAATTCTGATTTCAGTTGAACACACCAGATGGTGACCAGTGAAGTGCAAAGGACAAAGGCTGTGCTTTCCAGTGGATCTAAAAAGTTACCATTCACTTCTTTGACAACAGATGAAAAAACCCTCCCAAACTGAGAAATGAAACAATTCTCTTTTTTTCCTCCTTTTTCCTTTTACTTTTCAGCTGAATTTTTGCATTTAATTCCAGCTTCCTGGTGGTTCTTAAAGACCAAGAGACATCTCTAAAAAAAAGTTTGGACTTCAAATGGTTCAATTTGCTTAAAAGTGCTGCAGGCTGTGCCATGACTTCTATGGATGTGATGCCACAGGGAGTCCCCACAGCTGCAGCTATTCCTGCTTTATCCCAACCTGTAAAACTCTGGATGTGATTTCACAGGGAATCCCCACAGCTGCAGCTATTCCTGCTTTATCCCAACCTGTAAAACTTTGGATGTGACTTCATGGGGAGCCCCCATATCTGTAGGGTGAGAGTTACAGCTATTCCTGCTCTATCCCAACCTGTAAGAGTTTGGATATGACTCTACAGGGAGCTCCCACAGCTGCAGCTATTCCTGCTTTATCCCAACCTGTAAAACTCTGGATGTGATTTCACAGGGAGTCCCCACAGCTGCAGCTATTCCTGCTTTATCCCAACCTGTAAGACTGTGGATGTGACTTCATGGGGAGCCCCCATATCTGTAGGGTGAGAGTTACAGCTATTCCTGCTTTATCCCAACTTGTAAAACTCTGGATGTGATTTCACAGGGAATCCCCACAGCTGCAGCTATTCCTGCTTTATCCCAACCTGTAAAACTCTGGATGTGATTTCACAGGGAGTCCCCACAACTGCAGGGTGAGAGTTACAGCTATTCCTGCTTTATCCCAACCTGTAAAACTCTGGATTTGACTTCACAGGGAATCCCCACAGCTGCAGCTATTCCTGCTTTATCCCAACCTGTAAGAATTTGCTTCTCAGATGGGCTTTTCTTCCTGCTGGGTTAAAGCTGAGTTTATGCTGAATAAATCCTGCTCTGCCCAAATCCTTTTGTGAGGGGAATCTGCAAGCTGGAGATGCCCTGTTTTTTTCATGGCACAGGGAGCTTCGTGGGTCAGGTCTTGCAGGGAGTTAATTTTTTGTTGTGTTGGGGTTTCCTGTGCTCTGCTGCCACTGTTGGCTCACGTTTCCTGCAGGAAGTTGTGTACCAGAGCCCTGCTCTTAAAAATACAGGAGATGTTGATGTGGGTGAGTCTGTGGGTGGGCAGGACTGTTCTGTGATGAGTGGTGGAGATAATATAAATATAGAAATAGAAATAAGAAAT
>VZTR01014676.1:10795-38057 GCA_013400775.1 Chaetops frenatus | reverse complement strand
GGAGGAGGAGGATGAGGAGGAGGAGGAGGAGGAACTGTTGCAGCTGCAAACAGCTGGTAGTTCTTAAAATAAATGGAAGTGGGGTCTTCCTTACCCTGCTGGGAATGTGGAAGCTCAGCAGGAAGTCCTGGGTGCCACCAGCAACATCTTGGGATGCTGGAAACTGCTCCAGCCTTGCTCCGTGGGCGAGGGATGGAGATGGAGCAGCATTTAGTGAGGAATCACCAGCGAGGGGAAAGGGAACAGCAAACAGTGGCCAAAACCTGATTTAGGGGATGATTTCCTAACAAATGGGTGAACACCACGGAGCTGCTGCTGGAGAACCACCACGTGTGGGTCACAGGAGCTCTGCAGCTGCCTCCCTGAACAGAATTGCCACTGTGATGGTGTTTAATGCAAAAAAAAAAAATCCTGATTTACTTATGGCAGAGGCTTGAATCCATGAAGGAAGGGCACGTTAAACTCCAGGTGCCTGTCAGCTTCACAGAAGGGCAGGAGAAAGGCAGGAGGTGTTGCAGGTTTTCTGGAAAGGGATTGGAGAGGGGTTTCCCTGAAGTGAAAGCGTGAGGAGTGGGACCAGCTTGAGTAATGAGCTGGATTTTCTTTCTTTTTTGGGATTCCTGTGTAGTGCCAAAGTGCTCCGTGCTGGGTTCCTGGGTGGAGCAGGGTTGTCAGTAAGGAGTTGGAGCTGTCTGCACCACTGAGAGCAAACAGAAAATGGTTTGGGAGAGGAAAACCGGGAGTGTTTTCATCCCTTTGACAGAAACGAGGGAACAAACCAGAGGGGATTATTCCTGAGAGTGGCTGTGTGGGATTGACCCTCTCAAATAAGTCCTTTCAATTACTTAACTTAAAAAAAAAAAAAAAAACAAAAAAAAACCCAAAGAAAATTAAACCAAAACAAATTAAAAGCCCCAGGAGCATCTGATGTCCCCTGAGCTGGCTGAGCAACCAAAACATCAACTGGTCTCTTCTTTTACCATACTTTTTGCTGAGTACAAGGCATGAATTTGGGAAAATTGATGTGATAAACCTTAATCTACAAGAGAGTGTTACAGGCCAGGAGGCCCCAGCTGTGTCCTGCTCTGTGTGTTTGGGTGGGTCCCTCACCAGGGGTGACCTTGGCAGTGTAGGGGGACAACAATTGGACTTGATGATCCTAGAGGGCTTTTCCAACCTAAACTGTTCCATGATTCCATCTTTTCAGTGGGTCAAAACCTTTGGAACGAGCCCTTCCCCTGAGTCTCATCCTTGGGATGAGAAGGTCCATGACCTGACCAACCTGAAATGAGAATAGGGACAGTCCCCTGACCTCATTAATGTGTTTGTTGAACTAATTAGGGATGTTGATCACTTGTAAAGTAGATTCGGAGAGAGTTTTCAGAACGTGTTTTCCTTAATCCTCTCTTTTTCCCCCCTGTAATCTCCAGCTCCTCACAGAGAAGGCAGAGCTGCTACTTGAGCTGGGAACATCCATCCCATAATGTTCACGGCTGGGATGGGATTTCCTTTCTTCCCAAAACCTTTGAGTGGGAAAGGTCATGCACCCTGAGCAGCTGATTCTCTCCATTTGCCATCGAGGATTTGCTAATTCCTGCATTTTAGTTACAAAAGTTTAGTTTTAGTTATAAAATTCTAGTTTTAGTTGTAAAATTTTACTTTCAGTGATGAAATGTCACGTTCATTTTCACGTTGGTGCAGGTACAGAACGCAGGGGAACTTTTCTTCTTTGGTTTTCCACCCAGAATGACTCACTCTCGGTGTGAAAACATGAAGGCTGAATCCTGACAATCAGGATAATTAGCCAAGAAGGAAGTTTTGTAAGAAATTCACCTTGATTGATCAAGTTGAACACGAGATCCTTACATTTGGTGGTTTGGGTGCCATTAGTTGTTCCCACCCCATTTCAGAACGGTGGAATCATGGAATGGGTTGGGTGGGAAGGGACCTTAAATCCCATCCAGTGCCACCCCCTGCCATGGGCAGGGACACCTCCCACTGGCCCAGGTGGCTCCAAACCCCAATGTCCAACCTGGCCTTGGGCACTTCCAGGGATCCTGGGGCAGCCACAGCTTCTCTGGCCAAAAAGCAAGAATTTCTTCCTTATGTCTGATCTAAATCTACCCAAATTCACTTAAAACTTTGCTCCTGCATTCCCCAAGGTCCCTCTCATGGTTGGATCCTGGGAGGGATCCTCTCATGCTTGCTCAGGAGAGGACAGAGCAAGCAGGTCTCTCAAAATCACCATATAATTCCTTTTTTGCTTCCTTTCAAAGTTATTTAAACCAGCCTTTCTTTTATTTATTGCTGATCTGAGCAGGGTTTCAAATTAATGAGGTGTTGGGTGAGTTGGTGAAAATGGCCTCATGATTTAACATTCCAGAGGATAAATGCTCATCTCCAGGTCTCTGTCTGAATCTCCTGCAGCATCTGAAGCAAAACCTCTTCAGTGGGATAAAGGTTTAAAATAACTCCAGGCCCTGCCTGTGTAAGGGAGTTTTTCCATCATCCTGCTGTTCCTTGTGATTTTTTCTGGTGTGGAATTTTGATTTTGGGCTTGGTTTTCAGCACCTGTTCACCTGGATGGGGATGGTGATAAAAAACCCCACGGCGCCTGTGGGTTTTTTATGAGTTGTGACTTGTTACAATCTCAGCACAGAGGCCTTCATTTCAATCCACGTGGGGTTAAGTTCAGTGGAGAATTTATGGGGTTTATGACCAGTTCCTGTTGTTTCCTGGTGATTTGAGTGGTGCAGCTCTGCTGTTTCCTCCTGCACCTGATGTTCCCCCAGCAGTGGTGTCACCAGCCACTGGTCAGGGCTGACAGGACATCAAAGGAACCCCTGACAGGCTCGTGAAGCAGCTTTGCTGTGTGATGAGAGAGATTTTTATCCTCACAGTTTTTAAAAGCACTTTAAATGACTTTAAAAAAACACTTCTGGCTGTCACCCAAGGCTCCTGGAATAAGCCACAACCACCAGGAAATACCTTCACAGGCACTGCCGCATCTTTCCGATTTTCCTGAGCCTGGAACCGCTGATTTTGGGAGAAAAACAGGAATTAACACTCCTTTTCTGGAGTGGTGAATGCTCATCTCCAAACCTAACCAGGAGCAGCTTTTCCTTCACCTCCTGTGCCCAGATCCCTGCTCAAATCCAAGCCCAACCCTTCGGATGCGTCACGGGGAGGCTTTGCCGGGGCCAGGTTGGTGACACCTCCACCTGCCAGTCCAGGTGGTGGCCAACAAAGCCTGGCTTGTGTCAGGAATCCTTTGGGAATGATTTGAATATGGGAATGGCTTCCCAAGGTTGCAGTGATTGGGTGGAGGTTGCCTTTGAGTGGAAGTTTTCCTTCCACTGGAAACGGTACCAGAAGCATCCCTTGTCTTGGGGTCTTGTCTCCTTTAATGGCTTGAAGGTCATTGTGCTCCATCAGTTATATTCTGATCATATTTTTCCAGGGATTTTTGGAATTTTGATAGAAATACTCAAAGTTGCATTGCTCCAATGAAAAAAGCAGCAATTTCCCCCTTCAGGAAAAGCTCAGTGGCTTGGGAAATCTGTTAAGCTGATGCATTAAGGATTTACTTGAAATATTTTTTTCCCGCCCGTTTTCCTCTGTTGATGGTAAAATTAAGTTTCTTGGAGGGAAGTTAGGGCTGAATTTTTCTCCACCAGAAATTTTCAGTTTGCTTCAATGCACCTCAACACCTCAATCCCTTCCTCAGTGGCACTGTTTGAACTCCTGCTATTTTTGGGTGGTTCTAATATTACAACCCAAGTTGTAAACAGGGTTGGGCAACAGCAACATCAGACTCCAGCAGCTTTTTAGGGAGAACTGGGAGTCTGAAGCTGGTTTGGCTTTAGCTGTAGCCTCAGTAGGTTTGTGACAGTCTCACAACAGCAATTCTGCTGTCCCTCAGGCAGAGGAATATTCCAAACTTCCCCCAGAACTGCCAATCCCACCACTAAACCCTGTCCCCAGGGTTTGTCAAATCCCTCCAGGGATGAGGACTCCAGCACTTCCCTGTTCCACTGACAAACCTTTTGGAGAAAAAATGTTCCCGAAAATCCCATCTAAACCCTCCCTGGCACAACTTGAACCCATTTCTTCTTGTCCTATGGCTTGGGAGAAGAGAACAGCCCCCACTTGGCTGCAACCTCCTTTTTGTTTGGACAGAATAACCCTCTTGACAAAGGGCTTTGGGTTCCTGTGTCTCACTGACCCCTCCCTGATCTGGTGTCAGTCAGGAGCTGTAATTCCACGACTGAACTTGCAAGTTCAGGATCTTTTTTGTTGATTTTCTTGTTCCCCACAGCTCGTCACCTCTTTCCTCTCTTTGCCCTGAGCAGGAACAGATTCCCTTCAGGGAATCCGGTTTTGAGGGTTGAGGTTCTAATTCTCCTCTTTGAAAATATCTTAGGGATTTGCCATTTCTTTTCCACAAATGTACAGCAGGCACAGACTGAAAAATATCCTGTCCTGGTCCTTCTGCACAGATCTGTGTTCCCAGTGTGTGGTCCAGGGCCCTGCTGACTCTGTAAGCTGCTGCTTTGCTCGGTGCTTTACCACTGGATGCCCTAAATAAATCAGCTTTCTGCGATATTTGTGCCTGGGCTGTGATGGCTTTGCCTGTTTCTGGACTCTGAGTCCAGGTCTGGGCCCCTCCTGACCAGAAAGATCTGGAGGGGCTGGAGCATGTCCAGGGAAGGGAATGGAGCTGGGGAAGGGTCTGGAGCTCCTGAGGGGGCTGGGGAAGGGGCTCAGCCTGGAGAAAAGGGGAATCAGGGGGGACCTTGTGGCTCGGCACAACTCCCTGCCAGGAGGGGCTGTGAGGGGAGGAATTTGGGATCTGATCCCAGGGAACAGGGACAGGAGGAGAGGGAACGGCCTCAGGCTGGGCCAGGGCAGGCTCAGGGTGAACATCAGCAGGAATTTCCCCATGGAAAGGGGGGTCAGGCCTTGGCAGGGGCTGCCCAGGGAGGTTTGGAGTCCCCATCCCTGGAGGTGTCCCAGGAATTCCTGGATGTGGCACTCAGGGCTCCGGGCTGGGGACAAGGTGGGGATTGGACACAGGTTGGACTGGACGGGCTGGGAGGGCTTTTCCATCCTAAATGATCCTGGGATTCTGTACTGGCATCCTCACTTGTTCCTGAGCTACTGAGGTCAGGGGAGACTTTGTGTCACCCTCAGGCCTCTGCCCCAAAATCTGGAACTTGAAGTGGCAAAACCAAGTCCCATTTTTGACCCTTCCACGTGGGGGTGAGGGACACGGAATCTCAGGGCTGGGGGATCCTTGGGGACCTTTCCTCCAGCAGATATAACAGTGCTGTGCCCTGTTTGGAAAAGTGGATTTTTCCAAGCTTTTCAACTTGGTAAAATACCACCTCAAACAATAAAATTAAACTACCAGGATCCTCTCCTGGCTCCTGGTGGAGTTACTCCCCTTTGGCAGACAACCACCACCCCCCCCAACCCTTTGGCCCAGGTTATTAATGAAGATGGATCTTCAATTTGTCCTGTTTCTGGGGTTTCTGATCAAAACCAAAGGATTTGCTTTTAACTTTTTCTGTGTGCTGTGGAAAAAAATGCCTAATAATCGCTGGATTTGGTTCTGCAAAAGAGCTATTTAAAACATTTAAAACATATAAAGCTTTATTTAAACGCATCCGAGGCGTTGCCTCTGCCTCCCCCCTTCTTTGTTTCATCCAGGAGGGATAAAGTGTGTGATTTTTCAATAATGGCTTGACCTGGCTGGGGGAGGGGAATGAGGAACGCCGAAAGTGTGACCAACACCCCCAATTCATTAAAAAACCCAGCAGATTTTTGAGTTACCTACAGGGCACCGTTGTCTACGCTTGCAGAAAACTCTGACGAGCGCCCTTGGCTGAGGTGACCTCCCGCCCCTGACGCTCACAGCTTGTCCTTTCTCTTGCCCCCCTCCCGCCAGCGCCTCTTGATGGAAGAACACGGAGTGAGCCAGGCAGAGCACATGGCGACCATCGAGGCCCACGCCGTGGCCCAGCAGGTGCAGCAGGTGCACGTGGCCACCTACACGGAGCACAGCATGCTGAGCGCCGACGAGGACTCGCCCTCCTCGCCCGAGGACACCTCCTACGACGACTCCGACATCCTCAACTCCACGGCGGCCGACGAGGTCACTGCCCACCTGGCAGCCGCAGGTAAAGCCCCACCAGCCCTGCAGGTGCCTTGGGGTGGCTGCCCAAAGCGGAGGGGGCTGCCTAGGCAGAATGAAGAGAAATGAAGAGGGTGTTTTGTTGAAGCGTCGGGCAGAGGCGGCGCCGCTTTTCTTTAGGGTTTTAAAGCTCGATTTATTGTTTCTTTCTCGTGAAGGTGCGAGGATGCGTTCGCGGGGTAAGTCAGAGGTCAGCCGTGTGCAAAATGGTCACGAGATTGCAGGTTGCAAGGTGTCTGAAAGGTTAATTGGCCAATAAACTGCTGCCACACGTGTTGCTTTAACTTTCACACCAGTGATTAATTAGAACGGCGTTGCACGTCTTGCCGCAGCGCGGGCTCTTTTTCATCCAGTCATACAACGACACACAATTCTGTATTATTACATTTTAAAACTTCTTACTCAGTTTTATGGCTAATTCTGTATCTAAACTTCAAAACTTTCTGTGTCTTGGGTTCCCACAGGTGTTTATTAGAGGTCTTCAGTAAATACATCTTGGGTGGTCAGCAGCCTCACAGAGACTGCACCCAAGGTGGGCAAAGGTCATGAGTTTTTCATATGGTTCTAAGTTTGGTCTATTTACATATCATTGTATTAATGAGGATTAACCCTCCAAATAGAGTTTCAGGTAATGAAGTTATTTACTCTGAATGTGCCCCCCAATTCACTGGTGTTTATGTCTCTGAGACACTGAGGTGTCCTTGAGTTTCACATCTCTCGGGGCCTGTGACAGTGAGGTGTCCTTGAGTTTCAGGCCTAGAGAGGAGCTGTTTTGTCTGAATAAAATGGGAGAACAGCACCTGACAGGCTATGGAGTTTTAGAGTTGTACACTAAAGCAGTACAGGATCTGAAAGATATAAAGGCTAAATCCTAAGGCATCATTGGTCCTTCCCACCCACAGGAATTTCTTCTCCCTGGCTGCTCCACAAGCTCTGCCGGCCTCCTGAACCCCTCATCATTTCTGTGTGCATCACAGAGGTGCTGGCAATTGCTGCTTTATACAAAAGTCCCTGCTAAAATGCTGCCTCAAATAACGAAATTAAAATACCAAATATGTCAAAGAGCAAAAATTTATTTCAGGCCCTACATAAACAACAGCAAAAAAATAACCCAGGAGGGCGGCGCGGCCTCGCTGAGTCAGGGGGAGCTCATGTGTTAGGCCTCTCCCAGGGAGATCCTGGGCTGGGAAAGCATTTCAGAATCACACATTCCTCCCAGTGCAGCCAAATGTCCTCCAGATTGGCCTTGCAGTGGGTCTACATTAGCAGAAAAGTGGAGTGGTAAATAAGCACTGGGAATCTGGCCTGACTTTAGACCAAACCTGTGAAGTTCCAGCATCCCACGCCCTTTCCATATGGATTTTCCAGCCTCCCATCCTGCAGGACTTTTTCTTTCCCCTTCCCTTCTAGCACACAGGATTTTCAGGCCCAGGTGGTCTTTAGAAGGCACTGCTGAGAACTCTGGATTTTCAGTTTCAGGTCTTTAATCCCTCAGGAAATCCTCATTTCCTGTAGCTGAGGTGTCCAAGCAGGGTTTGTGGAGCTGTGCTTGGTTTCCTCTTCCCAGCCACCAGGATCTCCTCAGATCAGTCAGTTATTCAAAGCCTTGGGAGTTTTTCAGTATCTTTGGAAGATAAAACACAGAATTCTGTGACTGTAAGGAAAATTTTAGGGTGGAATTTGTGACTTTCACCCAGGACTGAGCTGGGCTTTACCGGTTTGGGGAGCGGATCCTTTCCCATCACCTCCAATGCTGGAGAGCAGAGCTTCTGTGATTGTAACTTTAGGCTGGAATTTGTGACTTTCACCCAGGACTGAGCTGGGCTTTGCCAGTTTGGGCAATGGATCCTTTCCCATCACCTGCAGTGCTGGAGAGCAGAGCTTCTGTGATTGTAACTTTAGGCTGGAATTTGTGACTTTTACCCAGGACTGAGCTGGGATTTACTTTAGGGAATGGATCCTTTCCCATCACCTGCAGTGCTGGAGAGCAGAGCTTCTGTGAGTGTAAGGAAAATTTTAGGCTGGAATATGTGACTTCCACCCAGAACTGAGCTGGGCTTTGCCAGTTTGGGGAGCGGATCCTTTCCCATCACCTGCAGTGCTGGAGAGCAGAGCTTCTGTGAGTGTAACTTTAGTGTGGAATTTGTGACTTTTACCCAGGACTGAGCTGGGCTTTACCAGTTTGGGCAATGGAGCCTTTCCCTGCACCTGCAGTGCTGGAGAGCAGAGCTTCTGTGAGTGTAAGGAAAATTTTAGGCTGGAATATGTGACTTCCACCCAGAACTGAGCTGGGCTTTGCCAGTTTGGGGAGCAGATCCTTTCCCATCACCTCCAATGCTGGAGAGCAGAGCTTCTGTGAGTGTAACTTTAGTGTGGAATTTGTGACTTTTACCCAGGACTGAGCTGGGCTTTACCAGTTTGGGCAATGGAGCCTTTCCCTGCACCTGCAGTGCTGGAGAGCAGAGCTTCTGTGAGTGTAAGGAGAATTTTAGGCTGGAATATGTGACTTTCACCCAGGACTGAGCTGGGCTTTGCCAGTTTGGGGAGCAGATCCTTTCCCATCACCTCCAATGCTGGAGAGCAGAGCTTCTGTGAGTGTAACTTTAGTGTGGAATTTGTGACTTTTACCCAGGACTGAGCTGGGCTTTACCAGTTTGGGCAATGGAGCCTTTCCCTGCACCTGCAGTGCTGGAGAGCAGAGCTTCTGTGAGTGTAAGGAGAATTTTAGGCTGGAATATGTGACTTCCACCCAGGACTGAGCTGGGCTTTGCCAGTTTAGGGAGCGGATCCTTTCCCATCACCTGCAGTGCTGGAGAGCAGAGCTCAGGGAGGGAATTTTGTCACTTGGCTGTGCTGGGGAGTCCCTTGTCCCCATCCCTGGCTGGGGGGGGACACACAGTGACCATGTCCTTGCTGGGCAGTCCCTGAGCTGCTGCTGCTGCTGAGTGACCCCGTGTGGTTTTGATTTGCAGGCCCTGTGGGGATGGCAGCAGCTGCTGCTGTGGCGACGGGCAAGAAACGGAAGCGACCTCACGTTTTTGAGTCCAACCCCTCCATTCGGAAGAGGCAGCAGACACGTTTGCTCAGGTGAGCACTCACCTGTCCCTGCCACCCCAGCGCCCTCCAGCCAGCCCTGCTGCCCTCTGGGCTCACACCAAGTGCTGCCCAGAAGTCTCCCAGCTCAGGGATTTTTTTGGGGGTTTTTTTGGGGTGGGGAATGTCTTCCTGGAACCCAAGAGTTGTGTTTTAGTTTGTATGAAAAGGTGAAGTTGCAGTTCTGCTCATCTCTGAAGTGATTTTTTGTTTGTTTGTTTGGTTGGTTTTTGGATTAACCTTCTGGTGGATCCACTGTTCTGTTTTAACCCCAGCTGGTTTCACCAGGAACGGGTCCATAGTGGCTTTGATGGGATCTGGAGCTCCATCCATATCCCAGCTCTGAAAAGGATTTATCTACCTCATGAAAAAAGGCTTTTCTGCAGGATCAAACAATTCTGGCCAGAAATTCAGTGTGTGTTCATCCAAATTCCCTTTTGCCAGTGGACCAACCCCATGCTGAAGACTGACCCAGGCTTTAGAGCACAATTTTAGGAAAAATAATCAAGGGGAGACTCCTGCCTGGGTTTAAACACTTTTTTTTTTTTTTTTTTTTTTTTTTTTTTTTTTTGGCTTTAGAAACTTCCTGTGGAGACACCAAACCTCCACATCCCTCCAGGTGTTGCATTGCAGGTGCTCTGAGGCTCTTTGCCCACCTGATGGCCCCCGAGCCCTGCCAGAGCTGAAGGGAGCCCTGGAGACACCTCCTGCAGTTCCATGCTCAGGAAATATTTGTGAATATTGGCTGCTACTCTTCCCTAGGTTTTGGAACAAAGGAATTTTTGGCTTTTTATGCTGTTTGGGATCTCATTGGGCAGTTAATTGTTAATTATTGGGTAGAGTTAATGCTAAATGATAATACTTGGGAGTGAATTCCCTGCCTTTTACAGCTCCATTCTGGTTTTCCCTCCTTCCTCCAATTCTGCTGTGTTTGTGAAGAACAAATCCTTTTCTCCCTTCAAATGTGAACAATATATTTTTAAAGAAACTGCTCTGTGAAGGAATTTTTTCTTCTCCCTTCACGTAATTGCTTCATTCTACTGCATTAAGATAATGACAAAACATCATTTTTTTTCCACTCTGATCAGTGGAACACACTCTTTGTGCTTGAATTTCACACCACTGGGAATCAAGTGGGAATTTCAAACCCCTGATTTGGGGATCTGGTGGTGCTTTTTGGCAACAGCAGATTCTGAAATGAGCAGGACAGAACTGAGCTGTCACCTCATGGAGTGCTCAGGTTTTCTTAGAAAAACTCTACTTCTCTCTTGCTTTTGGAGTTTCTGCCACCACTTCTGACTCCTGCACTGCTTCAAAGGGAAAATGAGAGGCAGAAAATATCCAGTGGAACGTTTTAATTCCAAAGGGAGTTGCTGATGGGGCAGGTGTTGGGACACCTGGGTTCCCTGTGCTGAGCTGTTGCAATATTTCCAGTTCTTGCCTATCCTGCAGCTCCAATTCCTACAGATCTGGTTTGAGCAGGACTTTGGTGCTGGAGAATCCCACTGCTCTGACCTGGCTGTTAAATATCCTCTGTCTGCAGGCCTCTTCTGATGAATCATTCAGGTGCTTCAACAAAACACGAGTTGTGTGTTGCTAAGACAGAGTGGATGTGCAGACTCTCACTGCTCTGGTGATTTCTCTTTTTTACCTCCATGAGAAGAAGGAGGGAGAGGAGAATAATTGACATTTGAGCTGCTGGGTGGCTGCAGGGAGCACAGCAAGGCCTTGCAGAGCAGAGGAATAAACTCAATATACGGCCAAGCTGAGCAGCTGGGGCTCTGTTTCTCACCTGCTTTGTGCAAGGGGGCTGGCAGTCAGAGGGGTTGTGTTTCTGCAGGGCTTTCCCATCTTTTTCCATCCCAGCTGATGCCCATTCCCTGTGTTTCAGGAAGCTCAGGGCCACGCTGGATGAGTACACCACCAGAGTGGGGCAGCAGGCCATCGTCCTGTGCATCTCACCCTCCAAACCCAACCCTGTCTTCAAAGTGTTCGGTGCTGCACCCTTGGAGAACGTGGTAGGTGATCCCAGGGAAGTGAGGGGAGAATTCCTCACTTTTTCTCCTGCAAATTTCACTCCCCTCAGGGCAGTTTTGGGAGGCTGGCAGGGATCTGAAGGTCTTGTTAAAAAACCCTGGGAAGCAGAGTTTAGGTTTTATGGAGCTGGTTGGAGTCAGTGGTCTCAGAGGTCTTTTCCAGACTCAATGTTCCTCATGTGGTTCCCTGCCATGAGGGAAGCACTGAGGTCCTCCCTTCTCTGCAAGAATGGCTGCCTGGCACATCTCACTGGGGTGGGGATATCCTGGATTAAAAATCCGAGGGAGCAAGTCATGTTCACAGAATCCTTGAGGTTGGGAAAGATCTCCAGGACCAGCCAGTCCCAGCTGTGCCCAATCCCCACCTTGTCCCCAGCCCAGAGCACTCAGTGCCCCATCCAGGAATTCCTGGGACACTTCCAGGGATGGGGACTCCAAACCTCCCTGGGCACTTCCAAGGCCTGAGCACCTTTTCCATGAGGAAATTCCTGCTGATGTTCACCCTGAGTCTGCCCTGGCCCAGCCTGAGGCCGTTCCCTCTCCTCCTGTCCCTGTTCCCTGGGATCAGATCCCAAATTCTCTCCCTCACTGCCCCTCCTGGCAGGGAGTTGTGCAGAGCCACAAGGTCCCCCCTGATTCCCCTTTTCTCCAGACTAAACAACCCCAAAAATGACATATTTGAGCTCATCTCTGCTGTCAATTCCTGCACCTTGTTGCAGACCCCGCCCACGACAACTTCTGACTTTGGAACTTCTTTCACCCCACCAATTCTCCCCTTGCCAGAGTTACCTCAACATTTCATCAGCAGCTCCTCCTCACGGCCGAATCCCGGCCACCGCCGGGTATTTCCTGCCACCCGTGCCCCTCTTTGCCCCTCCCTGCTCTGCAGCACCTCGGGGAAGGTGCCTGGCCCTGCATCCTGCTCCTCACCTCGTTTACCCGAGCCTAACAACTCCCCACAGGTACGAAAGTACAAGAGCACCATCCTGGAGGACCTGGAGTCGGCGCTGGCCGAGCACGCTCCGGCCCCTCAGGAGGTCAACTCGGAGCTGCCACCCCTCACCATCGACGGCATCCCCGTGTCCGTGGACAAGATGACCCAGGTGAGAGCAGCCCCCCTCCCCGTGGCAGGAGCAGGGAGATGGAGGGATTGTTTTGGCATCTTGCAGTCACACCCTGTTGTTTTGTGTGGCTGTGTCTCCAGGGGATGGCTCTGATCTCCTCTTTCCCCCCCGGGGCTGGTGGTGGTTGGGTGTGGAGTTTTGTTTTGTGTTAGTGGTGCTGATTTTCTTCATGGGGAAAAAGAAAAAAAAAAAAAAAGCAGGTGAGGAGAGCTCAGGCTGCTGGGAGGAGGATTCCCCTTGGAGCTGGTTTTGGTGCTTGCCAGCAAGTGGGAGCAGGGAAAATGTTTGTTCCATGCTTTGCCACAGTTTTTGGGCACCGAGGTTGGGAAGGGCACTCGTGGGGACCTTTCTGTGTCCTGTAGTTCATTCCCTCCTCTGTCTCTTGCTGTGGGTTGGAACAGAGGGGACTTTTCCAGAGGTTTAACCCCCCGATCAGACCCTGAGTGAGAGATTTTTGTTGGAGAAAGGGAATTATCTGCCCTGGGCATGTGGGAGATTCCCTTTCTCTCCAGGTTCAGCCCCTTGCTGACCTCACTGCTGGGAGAAAGCGGAGGGGACTCCCCAGGGAAGCTTCATCTGGAGGGAAATCTCCTTCCCCAGAGATGCAGGAGCTGAATTCAGGCAGGTGTGCCCTGCAGGAGGCTCTGGGTGCACCCCAGGCTGAGGCACCACAACAAATTGTAAATGCTGAAAGGCAGTTTTTGTCAGAGGGAAAAAAAGACAGAGAGGTGGCAGAGCAGGGCAGAGATGTGCAGATTTCTCTGTGCCCTGCAGAGGTCACACCCTGCTCAAAACACCATTTCCATCTCTTGGTGGAACCTGGAAAACTCACACTAATAATAAAACTTTATTAAGTTTACTGTGCTTTGGCTGGCACAGATAATTTTCCTAATCCCTGAAAAACAAGGCAAAATTTATTTCTTACTTTTATTTTGAAACTCCTGTGAAAGGTGGCACCTGCAGGAGCTGTTCACTGGCAGCTTTTCTTCCCCACCTGGAAATTTTTCTCCTCCTTGTCCTGCAGGGCCTTTACTCAGCCAGCCCAAAGTGCTGATGTAGAACCTCTTATTTCAAATCCTCTCCTGCTGCTTTATGGTAAAAAACAAGGAATTTTTTTTTAAATGGCCCTCATTGTTCCAGCACGGTGAGGTAGCTCAGAACAGCTTTGTGGAAAGGTTTTTCCTGAGCTGTGCACTGAGGTGCCATCATTTTTTGTAGGAAACTTGATTCCCAGAACTTCCAGGATAATTACTTGTATTTTCTAGTAAACAAAACAAACCAAACCAAAAAACCACAAAACAAACACAAACAACCAAACAAAAAACAAAAACAAACAAACAAAAACACACAAAAACAAACAAAAAACCACAAAAAAAACCCACAAAAAAACCCAAACAAAAAAACCCCACAACAACAAAAAAACAACAACAACAAAAAAACCCAAACCAACCAAACAAACAAAAAAACCCAAACCAACCAACCAAACAAAAAACCCACAAAAACCCCACACAAACAAACAAACAAACAAATCATACACACACACACACACACAAAAAACCAACCAAAAAAACGCCCAAAAAACCACCAACAAAAATTCAGCTTTTCTGCAACTAAGTTGCACAAAACCCTATGGAAAACTGGAATAAAAATAAAAATAAATATAATTAGGATGGCAGGGACTGGAAAAATGAGGCCTCTGCTTTCAGCAGGTGCCAGCAGGCAGGTGTAGAGGTGTCACCAGTGAGGAGGTGAAAATAACTCTCCTTTTAATTGCTCTGCTTCCCCAGTGCTCTGGAGGGAAATAAAGCCTTTATTTGCCTGGGCAAAGGTGTTTCTGTAACCTTGGCAGTGGAGAGTGTCACTCACCTGGGCTAGGCAGCAAAACCTGTGTTGCAGTGGGATTTTCAGCCTTCACAGAGGGGAATCTTGGTGTTTTCTGGACTTTGGTGACAGCTGAGTTTGCCCCTCAGCTTCTTCTCAGTTGCTCATTGATGTGGTTGAGGAGTAAAATTGAATAATCTGAGCTTAACCAAGCTGGGGTCAGTGCTTCAGTCAGCTCTCACTGTTTTGTGAACAGGTGATTTGTCCTTTAATCTGACTTTTTTTTAAACTTCATGTGCCTCCATGATCCATAACCTGCTGGTAGGAGCCACTAAAAGTGTTTTTTGAGCCTCTCAAAACTCGTCGTGGTGCCCGTTCACCTCCTGGCAGCTGCACTCCTGCTGTCCCAGCTGCTCCTGGGAGGGAGAATCCCTGCTGGAATCAGCTCCCATGCAGCTGAGCAATAACCTGGAGGGTTTTCCAGCCCTGGCAAGTGCAGCAGGGATGGATTCAGGGGTGAGGGTTCACTCCCAGCCCTCCTGCAGTTGCTGTTTTCCTCTTCCCGAGGTCCTGCACTTTGCTTTTCCCAGAGATCCCGAGGCTGAGCTGTGAGGATGTGTGGAAAATTCCCAGCCAGAGGTTTTGCTCTGGCCTAGAACCCACTTTTCCTTGTTGTTTCCAGCTCTGGAGAGCAGTTGGAATACAGCTGGCTGTGCTTTGGTCCATTGCATTTGGGATTGGGATTAGCTCAGGCCCGTTCATTCTTGAATTTAATGTTAAAAGTTCAAACACTCAGCCTGTGTGAAAGGGTGGCAGAGAGACCTTTCCCACAGTTTCTCCCAAATCCTCCACCCTGGGGGTTACCTGAGCCCTTTCCAGGCTGCCAAGGGCACAAACTGGAACGTGCCACTGGATTTTTTTTTTTTGGCAGCAAGATGTTTGATTTTTGGGGCGGTTCCTGGATGGTGTCAGCAGAACCCGTGGCTCCTGCAGGTGAATTTTCCTACCTGTGCCCTGAGGGATGTGGGGGCTTTGTGTGGAGGGAATTACCTGTATCAGAGCCCTGGCCTCGTTAGGGCACTAATTAGCCAAGTCCTCTCTCCTGACAGTGCTGCTGATTGTCTCCCCCGTGGATTAGAGACAAACCCTCCTTAACAAGAACCCTGAGTAGCTTGAGCCCTGAACTCCCATGGACCAGTAATTAATCCAGCTGGAAAAGAAGGGCCATTGCTGATGGCAGTGCAGGGAAGGAGATTTTTAACTGCTTTTGTACCAGGCAACTCAAAAAATCTTGCTGTTACCAGGTTTATTTGAATAAATGAGGTTTCATCCAGGGAAAGTGGAGCACTGCAGGGTGACAGGAGAAGGTGGGTCATGGACAGGCTGGGAAAAAGGGGCTTTAGTGCACATTCCTTGTGTAAAGTGGAAAAACCAGCTTGAAATGAGTCCATGGATAGCTTAGAGCCAATGGATGCAACATCCAGACTCTGTCCAGAGAGGGGAATGGAGCTGGGGGGAGCTGGAGCACAAGGAGAAAGGTCTGGAGAACTTCTGAGGGAGCTGGGGAAGGGGCTCAGCCTGGAGAAAAGGGGGATCAGGGGGGACCTTGTGGCTCTGCACAACTCCCTGCCAGGAGGGGCAGTGAGGGGGGGAATTTGGGATCTGATCCCAGGGAACAGGGACAGGAGAAGAGGGAACAGCCTCAGGCTGGGCCAGGGGAGGCTCAGAGTGGATTTTAGGGAAAATTTCTTCCTGGAAAAGGTGGTCAGGCCTTGGAAGTGCCCAGGGAGGTTTGGAATCCCCATCCCTGGAGGGATTTTAAAGCCCTGTGGATGTGGCACTTGGGGATGTGGGCTGTGGTGGCCTTGGCAGTGCTGGGAACAGTTGGGCTTAAAGGTCTTTTCCATCCAAAACAACTCTGTGATCCTATCAAATAATTGACTCTCAAAGCTCTGAAGGGGTGCAGGGAGCTGCACCTAAAAATGCAGTTTTTAAGCTCTGAATTAACGTGATTTCCTCTGACAAGTGGTGAGCTCTCTTCTCTTCCTGCTCTGCAGCTGAACCAGCCTTTTCCTGATGCTCCAAGGAGTCCCTGGTACAAAGCCCAATTTTGTCACAAACCCCTGTGTGAGTTCTGTATTTATTTTGGCAAGACAGGCCTGGAGAAGTGTGAGATTGTGATTTCCACACTCGAGCACTCACTGGAGCTCCATCCCCTTGCAGCATCTCTTTAAAAGATACATCAGCTCATGCCCGAGTTCCTGCCACTGTAGGGACACTGAGTGTGGGATTTTTCATGGGTTATTGTGATTTTTTACATTTATTTTTTCCATTTCAGCTTGGCTTGTTCTCTTCATGGCAGAGTTTGAAGGGTCGATACAGTGCACGTTGGTGCCTTGGTGTTGTAATTTGGTTTCAGCTGATTTAATTTGGTTTCTGCTCTTCCTCCTGCTGCCAAGCTGAATCTTGGGAGAAGGTGACAAACTATTATCCATTTTCCTTGGGAATTCAGGCCTCTTCCAGTGGATGGCTCCAACAGGATGGAAGCTGAACACAATAATTCACAATACAACGCCCCTCGAAACCACCCGAGATGTGAATTCCTACAAAACCTCTCAACCTTCTGCTCGTTCCAGGCACAGCTCAGAGCCTTCATCCCCGAGATGCTGAAGTATTCCACGGGTCGTGGGAAGCCAGGCTGGGGCAAGGAGAGCTGCAAGCCCATCTGGTGGCCCGAGGACATTCCGTGGGCCAACGTCCGCAGCGACGTCCGCACGGAGGAGCAGAAGCAGAGGGTGGGTGTCTCCCTGCCTGCCTCCTCCAGATGGAGCACAGGGGTCTTCAAACTGGTTTTTGGGAGTGGTTTTTGCCTTGAGGGACAGAAGAAAGTCTGTGTCATGGCCTCCTGAAGGAGGGGAAGGGATGCTGTTCTGTTTGGAGCAGGGGAAAGAAGGGGGTGAGTAGAGGGAGATTTAAGTATCAGGGCTGTTTGTTGCAAACCACCTGATAAAACTCAGTAAAGACAAAGCTGCAAATCCCAGCTGGTTCAGAGCATTTTCCTGGGCTGACTGGGCCCTGTTTTTCCCTTGAGGGACAGAAGAAAGTCTGTGTCATGGCCTCCTGAAGGAGGGAAGGGATGCTGTCCTCTTTAGAGCAGCAGGGAGCTTTGTGCTTAAAGGAGAGAGTTGTGGATGTGCAGTGGAGCCAGGAAAAATGAGAGAAGTGGGTGGAAAGGTCTTGGGTAAAGTTTCTACCAACCTGTCACAGAGATAATCCAAGGAAGCCCCCATGGTTTGGAGGCAGCAGGAGCTGTTCAGGGCTGGTTGGGTGGGGAGGCTGCAATTGGTGCTGTGGCAGCATTTTGGTGCTTTCCCCAAACCACCTTGGTTTTCTGCTTGGAGTCCCAGAATGGTTTGGGCTGGAAGGGCCCTTTTTTTAGAGGTCTTCTCATCCAACCCATGCAGTGAGCAAGGACATCTTCAGTGAGTCAGGTGGCTCTGCAGGGGTGAGTTCCTTGTGGGAAGGAGAGGACAAGCAGAGGGAGATTAAACACCAGGGCTGTTTTTTCCACAAATTGATCTCAAAACCACCCAACAAAACCCCGCTAAAGACAAACCTGCAAATGCCAGCTACTTCAGAACCCTTCCCATGGGCTGACTGTCCCATTTTTTATTTTTTCCCCCCTCCTGCTTGGAAGGTGTCCTGGACCCAGGCCCTGAGGACCATTGTGAAGAACTGCTACAAGCAGCACGGGCGTGAGGACCTGCTCTACGCCTTCGAGGACCAGCAGACCCCGCAGACCACGACCACGCACAGCATCGCCCACCTGGTGCCCTCCCAGACCGTGGTACAAACCTTCAGCAACCCCGACGGCACCGTGTCCCTCATCCAGGTGAGAGGAACAAACCCCACCCCATCCCCCTGGGCTTTTGCCATTTCCTGCACAGTTTGCCTCTGGGAGGTGGTTTCAGGAAAGTCAGGAGTTAAATACGTCCTTCAGGAATTTTTGTCTTTTGTCGTGTCTTACCCCGCGATAAAGGTCCGTCCTCATCCTTTCTCTTCCTCGTTCCCACTCCTTGTTTTCCAGTGCAAGGAAATTCCTGCAGTGTGGCCAAACAATTCAGGGGTTTGACCTGAGTTCAGTGAATCCACTTAGAACAAATCCAGTCCCTGCTGTCACCACACAACACCTGAGGAAAGGTGGTGGAACTGCCTTCCTTTAATGGCATAAAATGTAATTTAACCAGCAGATCGAGTGCTCCTGTGCCCCTGGTCTTCATCTGACACCTGAAGAGTAATATATTTATTACAAACACCAAATACATATTTGTCCTCATGGAATAACGATTCCTCTTACTCTGTTTTTGGCTCGGGGCTGCTGCTGTTTTCCCTGTGATCCCTGGGTGGGAAGGCAGATTCTGGCAGCTCAGGATGTCCAAAAAAATTAGATTTTCTCTTGAAACTTCCCACAAACTCCTTGTGAGAGTGGGATTTGGATTTTCCCTGTGCCTCCAAACCACCACTGGTGGTGGTTCCTACCCAGGCCCAGCACTTAGTCCCTCTTGAGCATCACATTTTTGGTGAAGTCTCAGGCAGAATTTTCTCAGCCATAATGAAGATCAATCCTGGGTGTATGAGCAGGGAGTTTTTTCCCAAATGAAGCTTTTCAGTGGCTGTTACAGCTCTCTGTTCCCCACCAAGGCCCAGCAGACTTGCCAGGCTGGTTCTCTTTGCTCCCCTGTCCATACATTTTCCCTTTCACTGCTGTCCTTTCAGGTGCTGGACACCTGAGATCCCATTGACTTCCTGGCATTTATATTTAATTCTCCTTACAGACAAAGCTGCCCATCTCCCTGCCTTTGTCCTCTCCCAGCTGTTAAAGGAAGAAAAGGTTTCCAAAGGGGTATTGAGGGTGAGCTCATGTTTGCCAGGTGCCTGGAGATGAGACCCAGGGCATGGGGAGCAAGGAGGGTGTGCAGGGAATTCTGCAGCCAGGACTGCTGGGTGGGTGGGAGAAGGGAGGTGACTCCTCTGTGCTCCCACAGCTGCTCCTCCTGAGGCTGGCAGAATCCTGAGGACTTCATCTGGCAACGAGGGACGTGCAAAATTTGCTTCCAGTGTGGAAGCTGCCGTGGATTAACACGATTCCAGTTTGGGATTTCCTCCCCCAGCCCTTTGAGACATCTCTGTGTTTTCTGTGAGCTCTGCAGTTACAATTTAGTCACAGAACCATGGAATGTGAGGGAGCTGGAACTCAAATCCTCTCATTACCACGGGCAGGGACCCCCTTCCACCATCCCAGGCTGCTCCAAGCCCTGCCCAACCTACCCTTGGACACTGCCAGGGATGGAACATCCGCAACCCATCCCAGCATCTCACCACCCTCAGAGTAAACCCCTTAACACTTTTTTTTAAACTGAAAGCACACCAGAGCCCCTCTCTCCCTGAGTGCTGTGGACATTTCCTGCAGTAACTGATGCATTCTTTTGTCCCCCACAGGTTGGCACTGGTGCCACGGTGGCCACGCTGGCCGACGCCTCCGAGCTGCCCACCACGGTCACGGTCGCACAAGTCAATTATTCTGCAGTGGCTGATGGAGAGGTGAGGAGCTGCCTCAGCTTCCTGGGGCTCTTGGGTGGCCTGCCTGGACTTCCATAAATATCTCAGTGGGCCCAGGAAACAGCCAGCCTGCACAGTTAAGGGGTAACACAGAGCAGCAGGCTGTAATTTTATGCAGGAAGTGCTGAATTGTTGTTATTTCAGCTCAGGGTGCTACAAACACGGTGATAGTGGAAGCCTTAGGTGTGAATTTCATACATTTTTTTAATATCTCCTATAGATTATTTATTTTAAGGGGGTTTCTTTTGGCATTTTTGTGCCTAAACCTGAATGCTCCGACTTGCAAACGTTTATTTTTCCACTTTTTTCCATGCCTAAACCTGAACACCCCAACTTGCAAACATTTATTTTTCCACTTTTTAAAAAACCGAATAATACATTAAAAAAATATAATTCTTTCTGTGGGCTTAAGAAACATTCCCTTAAAATTATAAAGAGATTTTTTTTTTGTCCTCTTGGCTTGAAACCCCACCTTTGAATGAGGCTGCAGGTCCCTTTGTGTGCCTTTCCTGCCGTGCTGTGCCTGGCTGGGGTGACAGGGCGAGAGGTGGCAGCACAGAACAGCTTTGCTGGCCACAGACCCTGTTCCCATCTCAGACCTGGAGTGAAACAGCCCGGAGTGACCTTTTGCAGCTGCTCCCAGGGTTTTCAGGGACCCAGTTTGATCTCCTGAGAGCTGCAGGGAATCTTCCAAAGGCACAAACAAGGCTGGAATGTTCCCTGGCACCATTATTCCCTGAGATCATCATTCCCTGGGACCACCCTTCCTTGGAATCATCATTCCTTGGAACCACCATTCCCTGAGATCATCATTCCCTGGGACCACCATTCCCTAAAACCACCATTCCCTGGACAACGGGGCAGACCAGAGCGAGCTTCAAGCTCCCTCCCAACCCAAACTCCCCCCAAAATCCCAAACCTCTCCCAGCTGGAGCTCCCCTCTCCTAACCCGCCTCTGACAGCAAAACAGGATTTGGTATCCCAGTCCCTCCAACAAAACCCCACTAATTCACCTTGAGCTGTTTTCCCACACAAACTCCAAACACCCAACCCGTGTTGGGACACGCCCCTGGAAGGCACCGCACCCCGAAATCCCAAACCTCTCCCAGCTGGAGCTCCCCTCTCCTACCCCGCCTCTGACAGCAAAACAGGATTTGGTATCCCAGTCCCTCCAACAAAACCCCACTAATTCGCCTTGAGCTGTTTTCCCACACAAACTCCAAACACCCAACCCATGGCAGGATGTGACCCTGGAAGCCGCTGCATCCCAAAATCCCAAAAAAATCCCAAAACCCCAGCGATCCCTGCTCACATTTTCTGAAATCCAAGGTGAGCTGCAGGCTGATGCACAGGTGAGCAGAATGGGGCTGACCCATCCAAGGCCAGGTTGGAGCAACCTGGGTTAGTGGGAGGTGTCCCTGCCGTGGATCTGGGTGGGTTTAAGGTCATTTTACCCCTCTCAGCTGTAGAATCTCAGCAGCTCAACCTTTGTGGAGACAGTCCCAGCTTTCTTTTTTTTCCTTCTCTCCTTACTTCATCCCCATTCTGGAGCTCTTTGGGCACCTTTGCAGGGTCACTGGGATCTCCTTTCCCACCCCCAGTTTCAGGTTCTCCCTCTCTCCCTCTCCATCTTCAGTTGGGATTAACCTTTGCCCCAAAAGCAGCAAAATTTCCTCGTCCAAAATTTTACCTTGAGCCTCGAGTCAGCTCTGCTTTTGTGGATTTTTTAACCTCCTCCATCCCAACAAATTGAGGTGGTTATTTTTTTTTCCATCACCCCCTGCAGCATTTTTATTTGTGTGTCTCAGCAGTTGGGGAGTGTCCTGAAATGTTTATGGGAATGGGGGATAGAGGGAGATTTTCATCTTGCAAAGGAGCCAGTAGGATTTGTCAGCAGATCCTCTGCTTTTTGGGTCCAAAGTAGGTTTTTAGTTCTCATCCTGGTGGATTTTGTGGCCATATAATCATTATCTCACGAGCTGTGAAGCTCCAGATGAAAATATGGGGAAAAATGAGCAACTGGGTGAACTTCAGGTAATATGAAAATTCTCTATGGGAAGGTCTGGAGTTAGGGAATTTTAAATACCTGGGATAAATGAACATTTCCAGCCACCATCATCTTTTATTAAGCAATAAATGGCTCAGTCACATGGGAGGTCACAGGTACTGTCCAAATAAATCCCCAATAAATTGGGGGAACAGGGACCCATCCCCAAAATGTGGAAATAGAAACAGGGAGGAAAACACAGCCTGTTTCCCTGAGGGAAATGTGATCTGTGCTGGGGCTCCAGCACTGCAGAAACACAAAATTCCAGAATAATTGGGGTTGGAAGGGACTTCTGGGAATCACCCAGTCCAAGGCAGGTGACACCCAGGGCAGGTGACACAGGGACACATCCAGGTGGCTCTGGGATGACTCCACAGCCTCCCTGGACAGCTTTTCCAGAGCTCTGCTACTCTCCATGGAAGGAAGTTCCTCCTGATGGTGAGGTGGAACTTGTGTTTTAATTGATGGCCATTAAACACAGCTAATTAACCAACTCCCCAGGCCAGCAGGCAGCGATCCAGCTGCAGCAACAACAACAACACTGCCCTGTTTTGTTGAGGATTTGGCTGGACAAGAGGGATTTCTGGGGTTTTGAGGACTTCTATGGATCTTTATGGACTGTGAGCCTCATGGCTGAAGGAGGGTTGTGGTGTCCAGCCACACCCTCAGCTGGATCCCAACCTCCCTTTTTTCCCTTTCTCAGAGCCAGACACCCTCAGGACTCTGCAAAAACCTCTTGGAACAAACCCTCTCATTTTTTGGGGGGAAGCAGCTGACGCCTTGGATTTTAAGTTTCATATTTTCCCAATCCTGCAGTGCTCAGTGTGGGACTCTGCAGTGTCCTGTAGCCTGTGAGCTGCTGCTCTCTCATGTTAAAATAGACATAAAGCCTCTCTGAGCCTGCTCTCCAAGGATACCCAGACTGTCCTGGGCCCAAAATGTGTAACCCAACATCTTGAGAAGGGGAGGGGAAAGCTTGTGGAAATGGCATCATTAGCTAAAGTTTTAATGGGCCAATTTATGCAGGTATGCAAATGAACCAGACCTGTAAAGGTGTGAAGAACTCTTGACTCATCATCCATCTTGGGGTCCATTTTGAGAGCAGCCTCTCAAATAAACATCCTCCTTTATTCACTTAGGTCTCTGTTTTTAGGTAGCCACTTCAGGCATCACTCCCACCCCTTGAGGGGCTGATGCCTTGATGCCTTAAATTTTAAGTGTTTTTTCTGTTCTGCTTTAGTGTGTAGCTCTTGCTTTCATATTCAGTGTTACTGAGTTCTCCTCACAGGGCAGTCAGACACAACAATTCTCTTCAGCTCAAAACTCAAGGACAATCCTTCCAAAACTCAGGCCCAAAAGCACAAACAACGTAAAAAAGAGGAGGCCAAGCAAGGAGGATGGAACTTCATCATTCCAAGGGATTCATTGGACACTTCACCTCAATCTGCAAAGGGAGCAGAACTTATAAAAGTGTGAAACCCCATGGACAAAGCCCCTTTTTCTCTGTGTCCATCCTGAGGCCCATCCTGGCAGGGGCTGCAGCCGGGCTCCGCCATTACCAGGGTGCGGCCTTGCGAGGCCTCGCAATAAATAAACAAATCCCTGCTTTATTCCTCTCCTTCTGCCCGGCCTCTCTGCTCCAGCTCACACTGATCAGGCATCAGCCTGACCCTCCAGCCTTTTCCCTGTGTTCCCCTGGCAGGTGGAGCAGAACTGGGCCACGCTACAGGGTGGGGAGATGACCATCCAGACGACGCAGGCCTCGGAGGCCACGCAGGCGGTGGCCTCGCTAGCGGAGGCGGCGGTGGCGGCCTCGCAGGAGATGCAGCAGGGAGCCACTGTCACCATGGCACTCAACAGGTACCTGCAGAGGGCACAGCTGGCACCAGCTGCCACGGCCTGGGCCTGCCATCTCCTGCCTGGGTTTTCCTTCTCATGCTGCTGAGTTCGCTCCCCGTAGGGTCCTGAGAGGGCTCTGTGGCTCTCTGTCTGATAAAGAGGAAGAGGGATGTTCAGCCCTCTTAAGAATTAGCTTGGCAAAGCTTCAGAAATGAATGAAATGTGCCCTTTACCAAATTGTGGAAGTAATAGAAGTGTATAAATGTAGAAATTATTTCCCAATGTGGCTTTTCCGTGGTGGATTCCTGTGGCAGGAGGTGTGTGCAGGGCAGCTCTTCAGTCCTGCTCTGTTCAGAATCTGAACTTCCTCCACAGGCCACTCGTTTTGGGGTTTTTTTCCCCCAATATTTCTGAAGTAGAAGCTGAAGGAGCTGCAGTGGTGGAAGGAGCTTTGTTGGGGTTTTGGATCACTCAGGTTGGCAAGGTCCGAGGTGTAGCTCCACAGGTCCATCCAGCAGACAAAATGTATTTGCTCAGCAATGCTGAGCTGCTTAAACTTTTCCTGCTGTTCCTAGCACTTGGGAATGGCTGTGGCACTCCCTGAGGGATAGGAAATCACAGCACAGAGTGAAGGAGGTTTCCTTTCCCTATTCCTGAGGGACAGGAAATCACAGCACAGAGTGAAGGAGGTTTCCTTTCTCAATTCCTGAGGGACAGGAAATCACAGCACAGAATGAAGGAGGTTTCCTTTCCTTATTCCTGAGGGACAGGAAATCACAGCACAGAGTGAAGGAGGTTTCCTTTCTCAATTCCTGAGAAATAGGAAATCACAGCACAGAGTGAAGGAGGTTTCCTTTCCTTATTCCTGAGGGACAGGAAATCACAGCACAGAGTGAAGGAGGTTTCCTTTCTCAATTCCTGAGGGATAGGAAATCACAGCACAGAGTGAAGGAGGTTTCCTTTCTCAATTCCTGAGGGACAGGAAATCACAGCACAGAGTGAAGGAGGTTTCCTTTCCCTATTCCTGAAGGACAGGAAATCACAGCACAGAGTGAAGGCGGTTTCCTTTCCCTATTCCTGAGGGATAGGAAATCACAGCACAGAGTGAAGGAAGTTTCCTTTCCCTGTTCCTGAGGGATAGGAAATCACAGCACAGCAGTGAAGGAGGTTTCCTAATGCTGAGATATGGATCAGAATTTCCCTCATCCAAACCAGGATCCTGGTAAGAGGCTGCTGCCTGAGCTGGGGATAGGACAGGGCACAAGACCACCCTGCTTGTTCTAAGACACCTGCAAGCTGGAAAAAAAAACCCCACTGGAAGCAGCTTCTTCCCATCCATTCCTCCTCCAGCGTGGAATTCCTGCTCTGCACAACCTCATCCAGGCCCGAGAGGAACCCCCTGTGCCCTGGGTTGTTCCCTTGGCCTGTGTTTTGTGGTTAAAATGGAATTTTTTGTCCCCTGTGGTGTTCCTAACCCCCCTGTCCCCTCTGCCTGCCCGCAGTGAAGCCGCTGCCCACGCCGTAGCCACGCTGGCCGAGGCCACCCTTCAAGGAGGGGGACAGATTGTCCTGTCTGGGGAAACTGCAGCAGCAGTTGGGGCACTCACTGGAGTCCAGGATGCCAATGGTAAGGCCTCTGCAAAAGTTTTATTTTCGGGGGGTTTTTTTTATTATTATTTAGGCCCTTAAAAACGGCCTTTTCCTCACTTCTTATTGAAATGTCCTGGGTTTTGGTAGTTAAATACTCCTCCCTCACTCGGGGGGGTCACTGAGTTATAGTCTCAGGGTGGGATGGGAGAATTAACTCGTGGTGTTGGTGGTTCTGCTCTTTCCCTCCTCTGCCAGCTGGCTCTTTATCCTTAGTTTTTTTTGGGAAAACTGCTCTGTGATGCGAGTCTGTGCCCAGCACAGGAAGGGCCAGCCTTGATTAACTCACACAATTAGTTGGTGCCGTAATAAACTCATCTCCCAAAGTCTTTAACCAACAATTTCTTACTTATTTCCTGCCCTTCTCAAGGCTTTTTTTTTCTTGGTGCTGCCCTGAGTCAACCTCAGGTCGTTTTCCTCCTGCTTCATTTTCCATCTTCCCACCAACAGTCGATCTCTTGGTTCCAGGAATTCTCTGTAGCCTTTCTCACCCTTCTGCCACATCTGGCGACTTTTGCAGCTCTTCAAAGTAGAAATAAAACTGTAAATCCATAGAAATGAAGCTAAAATCCATAGAAATAAAACTGTAAATCCATAGAAATCAGTCCGAGGGATAAATGGAATGTGCAAATCTTCCTCCTTGGGGCTCATCCACTGCCCCCAGTTGCTCTGTTCTCCTGCCTGACCCTGGAGCTGTTTAAGGACTGAATGCCTTGGTGTTGGCTCACAGTTTGGACTCAGTGATCCCAAGAGGTCTTTTCCAGCCTGACTCTGGGATCATTTCCAAGCTCAAACTGGTTATTATGGAATTATCCAAGAAACCCACTGGTTGTTTGGGTTAGGTGGAAGGAGGTGTGTCAAATGCAGCCAGAAAAGGGCTGAAGTTGTAAAGAAACCTCACCTCGAGGGTGGGGCTGCTTGGGATTGTCAAAGAGGGGCCAAGAATGTGTGGCTGGGTGGCAGAACTGTCACCTGGCATGAAAGCAGAAACCTTCTCAGGTGAGAGAAAAGGAGACTCAGAGGGGACCTTGTCACTCTCTAAACTCCCTGAAAGGTGGCTGTGCTCAGGTGGGGCTTGGTCTCTTTCTCCAGGCAGCAACTGACAGAACCAGAGGACACAGCCTTAAGCTGCACCAAGGGAAATTTAGGCTGGATATTAGGAAAAAACTTTTCTTAGAAAGGGTGATAAAACACTGGAATGGGCTGCTCGGGGAGGTGGTGGATTCACCACCCCTGGATGTGTTTAAGACAAGACTGGATGTGTCACTGAGTGCCAGGGTTTAGTTGAGGTGTCAGGGCATGGGTTGGACTCGATGATCTTGAAGGTCTCTTCCAACCTGGACATTCTGTGAATCCTGTGAATTCTGTGACTTCCATCAGGATCCTCATCCAGCCTCGGTGTTTAGTTTGCAGCAGCCGAGGGAAGAGGAGTTTGTGTCGGAGCCGGTTTGATTCCCTTGCTGTGGAGTCAGGCAGCCTGAAGAGGGAGCAGAAATGAAGGGAAATCCCTGTCCCTGGAGCTGGGGGTGCATCTGGCACCGAGGGGAGGGCAGGATTGTGTTTGTTGTGCCGGCAGCCTGGCGTGAGGGCGATAAGCGCTGTGTGTTTATCAGAGGCAGGATCTGACCCGGGATGCTCAAAATCAGCAATTAATCAGGTTTGGGAAAGCAGATCTGCACCCCTGGCTCCTTTTGCTCTGCTTCCAAAATGCTTTCACAGTCCAGATTCCTCTGGATGCTTCCCCTAAAAACTCCCCTTCTCCACGCCCTCCCTGAGTCACTCCACCTCCCTCTCCCAGCATTGATATCATTTTAATGCAGACTGGGCTATTTTTTTTTTT
>VZTR01014675.1:25123-41647 GCA_013400775.1 Chaetops frenatus | reverse complement strand
ATGTCAGGCATGTAACAACACAGCCTTTTCTGTATACAGTTTACAACTGAATTACAGAACAGAATGTAAATGTTTGTAAGAAAATACAGGGAGAATGAGAAATATGAGAGAGGCTTAAGACATCTGTGAACATTTCACCTAAGGAGAAATAAGATGTGGGAAAATGCAGAAGGTGTCTTGGAGTGCCTTTTGCATTGCATGTTTTAAAGGGCATGATATGAGTAAGCATGGTGCAGGTCAATAAATGGATTCTCAAGGTGAAGATCATAAAATCACTAGCAGGATAAAACGCCTATATTCTTCATTATGATAATCTATAAGAACTGTTATATAGGGGAGAGATGTTAATTTATTCTCTTGGCTTATAAACAGTTTAGCCTGTGACTGTAATTTAAACTCTTCATAGCTTTATGTTTCATGTGGTGGTTGCATTATTTTTACAAGACAAAGATGTTATGTAGAATGCCAACACATTTATTTAGTGGAGTTGGTGAAGTGATTTGCAACTGGTTTTTATTAAAATTTTATTTAAGTTGCCTTTAATTTATTAAATGATCTGTGCATTTAAGGCAGACTGAATTATTTTAAATTGCAGTTTCTCCACTAAATAAATTTCTTTTATCTTTGGGCATGGGAAAAAGAAAACCAAACCTTTAAAACCTTGAATTTTTTGTTTTGTATTGGTTGTTTTGTTAGTAGCATTTTAAGGGAATGAATTTATATATGTATCATTTAGACTAAGGAACAGATCACAGCAACAAGACTCTGATTCAAATACATTCTGATATCCTTCACAAACCAACATATAAGTATTTAAATTACTAAAATATTGAAAACTTACCACTTAAGTAAGAATTACAATTAAATTCCTCATCTAATTACAATTTTACATGTTCAGATTCTTTAAGTCTATGTCACTTTTCTCACCTGAACGCATAATATACTTTTAATTTAATTTTTGGTTTCTAATGTTTCTTCTTTCATGAAATGCTGCATTTTAAACAGAAAGGTAAAAGAATTGCTAAGGGGACTGGTAGCAATTTGATTAAGGCTGCATTAAACTGCCCAAGGAATTTTATGGAATCATTCATCTGTACAATACCAATCTCAATCTGGGCAGAAACAGCTATGTAGCCACTTCAGCACAGAAGCTTTAGGTAAGGTAAATTGCTTGCATTCAGACTTGCTTGCAATTTCCTTTACACTGGTTCAACATTGCTTCAAAACTGATCTCACAGCTACGGTTGTGAGAATACCTTTTTAGAACAACAAGGCTAGAAATGAGATAATACAGTGAGAATTAAACTGTTACACTTTTATTTTTAAATTGCTTCCTGTATTTGTGCCTTTTTGTTTAAGTAGACAGTATAAGTCCACTGTCTACCTGTAATTAGTCAGTGATCTCTTAACACCCATTGCTGGAAAGAGCCATGAAGATCCATGTGGAAGAACTCTTTACGTTTTCTTCTGTAATATCTGTTGGTTTCAAACTATAGCAACTCGAATATCTTGTATAATTGGAAGTCTGAGACCTCTCTAAAACTTCATCTTCAGATGTCATATCAAAAAACATTTAGAATATGACTGAATATGCTTAAACTGAAAAAGCTGATACATTCTTCCACTGCCCATTTCTGTTAGATATTCACTGTGCATCTATTAATAAAAATAGTCTTCACTCCTAATATTAGGCTGCTATTCTTGCCACAATATCCAGTCAGTTTTATTGCTTTCATCAGATGAAAACTGGAACATTTCTTTAGGAATTTTTTTAATGCTGTTTTAATTTGTAATAATAATCTGTCTTTAATAAGACATGTTACTCTGTTCTTTTGTAGTTGTCTCAAAAAATTTCTGCCAAGTTCCTAACTGCTGTATTAAACAACCATACATCCAATTCATATAATTACTTACCATCTGAAAATACTGATATTCAGAGAAGGCAAAAACACTGGTTTTGATATGTATGCAAATTCCACTGTGTATATATATAGATGCAGGAACAGTTTGGGAGTGGCAGTACTTCTGCCTTTATCCATCATTGGTTTTTACTCCCTTGTTAATCTGAGGCTTGAAAAACAAGGAATGTGCAGTCATTCTTTGCATTCTCATTTAGATCAGTAAGTCCTATGTGCTTATTTACCTTAAGAGTTTGCCTTCTTTGATTAGGGTGGTTGGGTATCATCCTTTTGGTTATGTGTATGATTGGAGCAGTTGACTACTCTCACTGATGAACACATTCTCTTTTGGCAGGAGCTCCATTCCAGATCAGTAATTATTTCCTCACTCTTTTCCACAAGGATGTAATTTTGGAATATTTATCTAACATTAGAGATTAGAGAACACTCTGTATGCAGGCTCACTAGCTAAGATTGAATTCCAGTTTCTTTCTGAAGGTATGTAGATCTTCTACTTGTGTAGCTGCCAGCTCATACATTACTCCACCCATTAATCCCTATGCAGGACAGATAACTGCTGGCTGGAGACACGCGGGGACTCATAGAAACTGAAATACTGCCATTTCCTTGTGGCAACAGTATCTTAAGAACCTTAGATAAGCCACTCACTGCAGTAACGAAATTCATCAGCTATGTAAGGAAAAATGCACTAGCATTCTATTACAATGACCAGTGATGATGCTTTAGCCAGCACTGTTGCTGTCAGTATTGCAAGTATCACCAAAGCAGCAGTGTTGTCACCAATGACAGATCAGACAGGGGTAGTGTCACTGACAGGTGCAAGTCTTAGTGCATGTTTTGTGTGTAAAGGTGTTAAAGCACATAGAGTGTTCAGAAAAAGACTGGGAGAAAAGTAGGTGAGTGTGTGGTTCTGAATTCTGTGTATGCTGGGATGCAAGGTATTTTGCCAAGAAGTAAAAATAAAACCTAATCCTGATTAATCAGGTCTTAAGGCTCCCTATATCATTTTTGCCTTGAACCTTGAACTGAATTCCTAATTATACCTGATGGGCTTTCCAGAGGAGACTTCTCAGTTTTTTGAGTTTTCTTTACAGTTGCTTTCTTTACAGTGGGTGCACACTATGAAAAGACAGCGGTATGATTCAAACAGTGTAAAATAACTAATTTTAATAATTTAAATTGGAAGGCCAAAAGATTTGTGTATTTAGTTTTAATTTAGCATTTCTTTTCCACAATAGATCATTTTTACCTCATTTATGCATCAAAACATACTTACAAATAAATAGGCCATTTGACTTGTATTTGTTACTTCTTCCTACCAGCAAAAGATCTTTACAAGTTTTCTTTCTTATTCAATGAGATTCCTAATTTTTACCCTCTAATGTATTATTATTGTTTGTGATTGTTAAGTTAGTTTTGTACAAAAAGGAATTTTAATTAGTGAACTGTTTAATGGGGGATATATCAGTGCTTTATATATATTTTGCACTAAACTTGATTGCTTTATAAGTGTCTACATATTGACAACACTTTGAGAACTGTGATGTATTTTGGTTCATCATGGTGCAGATTTTTTCAAAGTTAGCTTAAAAACAGATCACTGCTCACATAGATTAAGGTTTTAAAAATAATGGTGAATAACTTAATTTAAAATAAAAAATGCATTCTTTCTAGGGCCAAGAACTTGCCCAAATTTGGCACTATCCCATGATGAGGTGTAGCCTCCTTTACATTTGCTGGTTTTAGTAGCAGAGAAGATTTTGTCTGCAAATATTACTGTAAAAGAAGAGCAACAGATGTTTATCACGTGCCTATGCCACCAGGGCTCACACAAAGGCCCTGTCGGTCTTGGCTGAGCCATTGTGAGAGGAACAGGCACCATGGACGCTCTCATTGTATGACTTTTCTTCCAAGATTTGCAGGGGCTAGGAGCACCTTCTCAAACATGCAGTAAGTCAAAACAGGAATCATGCATTTGTTAGTGTCTTTATTTTTAATAATCTCTATTAGTTGATAACAAGGAATGTATAACTGAAAAAAAGTGAATGCTAGAATTCCAGGGACTGCATCTTTTTTCATAGCCTTATATGATGTATATGATTTTTTTCAGCCATAACTTCATTTTTAAGTTATATCAGCTACTTTCCTCAGATGTTTTCCAAAGTCTGCATTCTGGTCTACCATGAGGAACAGGTTCAAAAGCTGTGTATCATTTTGACTTTTATCCGCATCTTGGGGAAGCCTGAATTACCAATGAGAAAAATTAAAGTTCAGCAAAAATCCTCCAGCAGATACCAGTTGCTTTGCCTCCTACAGCTCAGAGAAATAAATCTTACTGTATACTTTAAGTAGGGAGTGGAATAGGGTTGATATGCACTTGACATTAACTGTGCTTAAAACAATTTTAAGCAGGCAAAAAGTGCATGCTGGATTTCAGACATGAAATTTAACAGTAGAGGTTTAAATAAGACTGGACTCTCAAGAATGATGCCTTTCATCCTTTGTATACCCACTTACTCCCTTTACCATTTTAGATTTCAGCTGATTGATCTGGTATTTTCTGTCACAAATGCATGAGATGATGTTTTTCTCAAACAGCTCTCCATTGACTTTTAGATTGTTTTCTGACTGCCTGCATTGAAAGCACATTCTGTCATTTTAGTAGCCAACATGTGTGATTACAGTGGGGCAAATCATTAGCCACACACTATTTTTCCACTTGGTATCTCTAGCTGTAGAAAAGTAATGATCATGGAATTGTAGAATCATCAAGATTGGAAGGGACCTAAAAGATCATCCAGTCCAACCACCCATCCAGCACTACTACTGTCACCCCTAAAACAACATCACCCAGTGCCAGGTCCAGATGCCTATTGAACACCTCCAGGGGCAGTGACTCCACCACCTCCTTGGGCAACCTGTTACAGTGCTTGACAACCCTAACAGTGAAAACTTTTTTCAAATATCAGAATCTCCCATCTCAGCTTAAGGTAATTTCCTCTTGTCCTCTTATACTGGTACATTTGAAGAGATGGTGCATCTTTTTCTAGATTAGTTGATCAAAGGCATTTTAAACCTAGAGATCTTTGCAGTTTTGCACTGTCTACTATTTCATTCAGCTGGACTTTCCATGAATTATAAGACTGGTTTTCCATCCTGTCAAAGCAGAATTTGATATCAAAATATTAGTGATGATGTTCTAGTTGGTGAAAGCTTGTCAGGTTTTTGTCCCTTCAGCTGAATATATTATGTGTCTAGCTTAACCTATGAGCAGCAAGAGATTTGGGTTTCGGTTCCGAACCTGTGCTATATGTTGGTGTTTGTTATCCTAATTTGAATTAAGTCTTAATTGTTTTACAAAACAAGAAATATTAGTGCATGCTGAGGCCAGTCATCCATTTTATCTGCCATGGTGTGATGGTTTTGTACCTTCACATATATGGAAATTGTATTGCTGTGCTCTTTATACTCATTTGTTGCATGAGAAGCAGGGGTATTCATTAAATAAAGAGGGAATGTACTTCTGTCAGTAGAGTGGAATTACAGGCTGTCAGTTTATCCTGAGTACTATTTCATCTGTTCAATGGGATTCCACAGTGCAGGCTTTTACAGACATTATCTGCAAAAAAAAGAAATACTGCTCCTTACCTTTGAGAAAAGAAGCCATGAAATCCTGGATGGTGACTGCAACAATAATGAGCCAGAACAGCTCTCCCTTTAGAAACAGGCAACAGTGTAACAGATTTCATGAGCAGATATGTTATTGTAACTGTCGATACGCTCAGAAAATGTCTATCATCAAATTGATGGTGTTCCACGGACTGCAAATCACATTACAGATTTATTTGCCTTGAATATTGAAATGCCAGTGTTCCAGGAAATTTGAATTCAGCTTCATTACAAGGTGTTGTACTATGGGAACATTTGTATACATACACAATTTCTAGTTTCACACATAAGACAAAAAAAAATTCTAGCTAGAATTGTCTCAGGAGGGTAGAAAGCTAACATTTCTCTCAGTTTCTTCAGCTTCTTATTCTGCTCCTCGACCTACTGACCAGAGAGAATAAATAACAAGGAAACAAGGTCAGTTAACTGTACACAAATCTGAAGTTATATTACCTGAAAGCCCATACATTTGCTGTTTTGAATGTTGTTGTCAAATTGCTCCTCAGAGGTAAAAGAAATTCTGTCTATAGATAGGAAAGGAGTTATTAAGATAGTCTTAACCCTGCCAATGAAGCAAATTCTTAGTTTGGTACATTCCACAAAACTTTTTTCTTTAGTCCAAGGCTTATGATTATATGATGGATCATGTTGAATTTGGTTTATCTTCTGCTAGGTGGTTTCCCTCTTGGCCTTTTGTCATCCAGTGTGACATTGAAGAACTCTTAAAAAATGGAAGCTTTTTTGCAACCATAGTTACTAGGAAGAGATTCCATTCCTGCATTTGGCAACTTAATACCCTTTGTGCCAGTCTTAACCACAAAGTTCTACCTTCAACAGAATTACAATAGTGGAATTGGTTAGTGTTACATTAGAAAACAGTAAGCTTACAGCCTCTTCTGGCTCCTATTTTTATACAACTCAACACAAATACAAAGTAATGTTGAGACCCATCTTAAAAATATTTTTCTAAAGTTTGCTTGGGCTTCTGTTTAAAACAATCCTTATATCATAACCAATCAGCTCTGGAAAAGTAGAAAATTAATTTCATAGGTATTTCAGTCAGGAACACAAAATCCTTTCAAACTGTCTCCATATCAGTCTCCTTAGTAACCTCTCTGGTGCTTCACAGGTCAAACTGTCTTCTTTGTAAAACTGTTCAAATTAATTGTATAATAAATTTTAATCTTGTATCATATGGCTGAACTTAGACTGCACCAAATGTTTTAGAATGGGTGCTCATTTGGTATGTTGGATGTGAGGACTAGCAGTATTTTTTTAAAGTGAAAGCTTAGGGCATTACAAAGTATTATAGCAGTAGCTATTCTGCATGAGCTCCTTCATATAGAAACATTTATTCTGTGTTATGAGAACGTTTTTTCTGCTTTGCTTAATCTACAACACTCTTAGCTTGATATAAAAGGGTTTACGCAGAAAGCTATTATGGAATATCTGTTATTTCTTCTGTGCATACGATCCAATGCAACGAAACAGTATAAGCAGTTTGTGTGGAAATTCAGAAGGCTGGATTTTAGCAATTGATTGAATTATTGATTACCATTAATAAATTCCAATATTACAGGTTAAAATGTCTGAATTTTCTGACAAGAAGGTTGCTATCAGAATTCTCTCAAAATGTAAAAAAAAATTCCAATATTACCAATGGAATAACACTAAAGAATGGGGAAAATTTTCTAAAGGGTAAAGTGGCTGAAACTGTCTAACAGTTCAGAAATTAGGACTATTTTGATAATTAATTTTTATTAGAGAATAATTACTTGAAACTAGTTTCAAAACCACTGGCAGTGACAAATTCTAGTTTCCAAATGTACAGCTTCGAGACTGGCATTTGAGGGATGTGACATCCTCCTAGCAGTACAGATCTCATTCTGGCTGATTTTTGGACAGGATTTGCACCAGTCTCCTGTTTCTTTTTTAAGTGCACTGAGACTATGGAGGGATGGGGTGGTTATTCTATTATGAATCTCCTATTTGTTCTGTCTATATATGTTTTGAGTATCAACTGTCAATTAATACATGTTGCCGATCAGAAACCAGATTCTAATCCAAGTTCCTGTTAGTATCTGCTTATAACATAATGAAAAGCAAGAGGAGATATTAGAAGATCCAGTACCAAATGCACTGTAATGTGATGGTAAGGACATTTTGCAGAAAAAAGTTGGATTAATCACCTTGAGAAGCAAGAATCAAAGCCTGTCTCATACACTCACAGTTACTATTCTAAAAAACCTGGATTTTGAATCATTTAGCAGCAGTACATATTGTAGCCATTTCTTTTGTTTCCTTGTATGCCATTTCCTTGTATGCCATTTCCATTTTATTTCCTTGTATGTGTCATTTCAGCCTAAATTAATGGGGAACTCTGAGAGAGAAATGGAAGAGGTCAAGAAAACAGAAGATAAAAAAATTTATAGGTTTTTTGTAGACACTTAAGTAGAAAACTGCAAGGTCTGTGAAGAGAGAAATATCTTAAAGATGTAGGTTAGTGTTTGGGCTTGTAATTGTCTTGTTTGTTTGTTTTCAGTATTACACATTGTGATAACAGTGGATTATAGCTAGTGCATGACATCTGAAGTCTGGACAACAGAGAAGTCAAATATTAGTCTCAGCATTTGTGCAAGGCTTCTGTCTTCAGTGAACTTGTGTAACCTTACAAATATAGATGAAATGTGTCAAATTTAGTTCTGCTGCATTTTGCTGATCTAGTGGGATGAACCAGGCTGTGTTCCTGTGTTTCAGAGGGTAGCATTCATGCCATGGGTACTTTGTTTAACATTGATTCTGATTTCCTTTCTATACAAGAAAATTCTTGCTTAGGGAAAACAGGTAGTAGAGAAGAAAAAAGGCATATATTAACACAAACACATATATAAATGCAGAGCATACAGAAATAAACAATTTTCTCCTTTTTTCTGTAATGCTTTCAATGCGAAGCTTTTTTTCTTGTCTTAGCCAAATTATTTTGACTTCTGCTTTCTTACATAATTTGAAGGACGAGAGATAGGTTCCTCCTCAGATTTCATACAAGTTTCAAATATAGAAGCTGAAGGAGACACCTCATCTGGCAGAATACCTGTTCATCTTGATGTCTCATAAATTATTCTTACCTATCTTGGAGGATGATCATGTAAAGCACTTAGACATCTCCACTAGAGGTCTTCTGTAGAGGCTCCCATTCCTATTTCAATTTGTAGGCCTTTTTCTGTCCTTTCCACTGCAGAAGTGGAAATTTTTACCAGGATTGAATTCTAGTTAGATTCTTGGAAAGGAAACCTACATTCTTCTCAGTTAGGGATCCATGGCATACTTCTCTAGGTGCTCTTTCCTGTTCTATCTCTCAATCCTCCTTTCTGATCTCTTTCCTTGTTCCCATCTTTAATGTTGTTCTTCTTTAGCACACTTGGTTTCCAGGTAATATTAGACAATCCATGTATCATAATTCCTGAATAGTAACTTTTGAAGCTCTAATCAAGTTCAAACAAACTTGACAGATGTGGGACAGAAGTCTCAAAGAAAAATCAAGTTTCTACAACCTCACTGCTAAGGCACAGTTAGGTGAATGAGGTCCACATTAGCTCTTCCCTGATTTGTTGGACTTCAGCTTTCATGTCTTCCAGCTATGCATGCATCCCAGAAAGATCTCTCCTGCCCATACAGTGTGAGCCATTAACAATAGTTTTAATGGTCTGGGTCAAAATCCTTTTTTCTGATATGTTCCTACACTAGAGGGAAATGAGTGGAGATTCACCCTGATCAGAAAAATCTCATGTAAATCTTGTGCCCATTCTTTCCTCCTAAGTGGTGGCATGTCTTTATGTACCTTACCAACTTCTGGTTTAGGTGCTGTAAACTCAAGAGGTGCTCAGCTTTTGTAGTCTCCCAAAAAGTTCTGTGATAACTAGAGCTGTTTTTAAAATAGAAGAGCTTAATAAATATATCCCTTTTCTGTTTCGGGGGGGGGTTTTATAAGCTGTTTTTGTTTTCTCCATTGATTTTATCTTGTATGCTATGCAGTGTACTTCTCTGCATGTTTCTCTACTTCTTACTCCAGTCTTTCATGGTCCATCAAAAAGTCTCTTTCACTGTACTCATTATCCACATATGTAGTATAAGTACACTACCAGTCTTACTTCTTGCCTATGATGGCTTTTTTTCCTGTTTTGGAGACGATGTGATACTGATTTTGTCTCCTTCAAGAATAGCATCACTTAGTAATAGGAAGGAGAGTTAGCTAAGGACACTTCTTAGCACCTTAGACTGGATAGTCAGTGTTGGGGAGGTGAGACAAAGAGTCATATAGCAAATTACCTGGGGTATGCCCCTAGGAGTAAGTATTGTTCCCTGTCCTCGGTGCCTCTGAACAGTTGTTATGGCTGAGAAGTGTAACGTTCCAACTGAGTTCTGTACTGCAGCAGGAGCAGCAAAAACTAATTTTCTTGTCAAGTGACATGCTTACAAACATAGTGACTAAAAGTAAGATTATAAAAAAACAGGGAATTATTGGCTTTCATTTTCACGTTTTAGACAGATTTTAAACAGCATGTATTCTTTCTTCTGTTAGTATATGCATAATACATAAAAATAACTATATACATGCATGTGTAATGCATATTTTACATATATACATATGTATATATGTATCTAAATTGTCAATTTCAACCTGACATCTCTCCTGATATATTTTGGGGCTAAGCTTAAGATGCAATAGGTGTTCAAAGCAGTTTCTTTGGAGTTTGCATGCCCCAGCCTCCCCCTACTTCCCTGCGTACTTCATTCTGTTCCCTCCTTGCACGTGGAATTGGGAACCGCTGAGATCTGCTCAGCACTCAGTCAAATGACGTAAAAGTGCAGCAGGTACTACATTCCCGACACCTGGGTCTGGTTTCGCGCCTGCATTTCTCGGTATGAAAGGCGGGAGCCTCCGCACTCGCTGCCGGGCGCTGTCCCAGGGGGCCGGGCCGAGCCGAGCCGAGCGCGCCCCTTCTCCCCTCGGCTGTCGCTTTCACTGGAGGTTTCTGTCTGTTTTCGGGTGGGCGGCGCGGGCTCCCCGTTTCCCGTCGGCCAGGACTGAGGTGCTCGCGTTCTGTCGCCCGCAGGCTCCTAGCAGTGTGGGACCCACCGGGGAAAGGCGGACGGCGGCGCCGGCGGCCCCGAGGCGGCCCGGGCGGGCGGAGCCGTGCCCGGCGCTAGGACCCAGCAGGACGCGAGGCGGCTCTTCGGGCCGGATCATAAATTCGTCGTGACTCAGTCTCTGCTCGGCGCGGAGGCAGCGGGAGCAGGTTGGTGTCCTGCGTCTATCTGGTGGCTGCTGGGGTGCGTGGGGCCACGAGAGCCGGAGCGGAGCGGACACTGCCGCGCCCCTTCCCTGGTCCGACCTTCCTTCCTCTCCGCCCGCCCCCGCCCGGGCCCTGCCGTGCCGCCAACCGCGGCCGCCTGTTGTCTGCTGCTTTCCAGACGGCCAAGATGGAGTACGAGTGGAAGCCCGACGAGCAGGGGCTCCAGCAGATCCTGCAGCTGCTCAAGGAGTCCCAGTCCCCGGACACCACCACGCAGAGAGCCGTGCAACAAGTATCCTTGGCCGAGGCTTGCGGGGCCCCGAAAGTGGGCCGGGGGCGGGCGGGGGAAGCGTGGCCTGTGCGGCAGTGGGGCTGGCGCTGCGGCAGCCGGGCCTGCCCGACCTGGCTCGACCGCGAGGCCGCCTTCACCCGGCGGGCACTTGGCACCTGTTGCGAGCCCGGAGACAAGGGCCGCGTTGGGTTTGGCCGTAGGGGGCTTTTTTTATTTTTTAATTTATTTATTTGTTTTCAAAGCCTGTGCTTTGGCGCATCTCCGCCGATATCTGCCGCTCTTTCGCGTTCCCCCGCCCAGCCCCCAGGGCGGCCGGGCGGGAACGGGGCCTTCGGCCCGGCAGGTCCCACCGAGAGGGCCGGGGGTGCCCCGCGCGGTGTGCCCGCCGTCCCCGCGGCAGAGAGGCGGCGAGCAGGGGCCTCTCGAAGTAATCTGGCGCCGGGATTCGAGGTGAAAGCCGTAGCTGGTGGGGGTAGTGCTGCTGGCGGAGCCGCTGCCTGCGCGCCCTCGTGGGCCTGCTGGCTCTGACACTGCGCATTTTGGTACGTGGTGAGGATGTTTTTCTTTGCCTGGAAGCCTGATCCTGAAACTCGGGTCATTAAGATTCACGAAAAAGGGGAGCTCTACAGTATGTGGCTTCTTATGCTGCTTTGCAGTATATATGGTGATGGTGTTGTGCATTGATGGGTTTTTTTACCCTTGCCCCTCCTCCTTCCCTGCCCCCTCTCCTCCCTCGATTGTAGAAGTAATGAATAGCAAGGATTGAGAAAGCAAAACTTTAAATTAAGACTAATAGAAGCACAGACCTTAAAAAAATAAAGGTCTCATGTATTGTTTCCTGCTGCTTCAGCTGGCCATAAGTGCTTTGAAATTTGGGGAAGTGCTGAAATTCTATGAAGGATAGGAGTTTTTCATCTGGACCCCTTTTTATTTAAGGCATTTTTCTTAAAGATTTCCACAGAAAGCAACAGAATTTATTTAAGTGGTTAAGAACATATGTGACTGTATGTATTTATATTAAGAGTTTAGCTTTAAGTGAAATTTGCTCCACTTGTAGACTTTTGTAGCGAATGCAGTGAAGATCAGAAAGACTTCTGCTCCTGTCTGAAAGATGAAGGTCGATTTCATCTTGATCATCTTGTTCTTTCAGCTGTGTTCTAAATTTTTAAAATATGATTGCTTTCTTTGAAAAATCCTAAACAGAAGAGTCTAAAGAAGTAGTGTGCTGATAATGCCCCAAGCTTAAACTGGTGCTCTGTAGTATTTAAAATACCAAAGTGTTTCTAGGAATAGTGTTTATAGTGTAGCTTTAGTGTAAAATTGCATTTTAAAGCTTTACTTCAAATAATTTAATTACATCTGGTTTTTTTATTGAGCTGTAGCATCATATATGCAGGATGGGCAGTGTAAGTGATACTGTCTGTCTTGGTGGTGTATAGAACTTGATTGAACCAAAGTCATTTCAACTGATGCTTGAAATTCCTTTTAAGTAATAGTGAAAACTCCCTGCTGTGTCAATACCTGTGCTTTCCAGTAGGTCCTTATATGTTGGCTTGTAAAGGTTAGAAAAGTGGGATAGTTTCAGCAGTGTGTTATACATCAGTTTGGGAAAATGATTTAATACAACTTGACAGGCCATGTCCTATAATTAAAAAATGTGTGTCCTTTGAGGCTATGTCCACACACACACACACACACACAAAAAATTGTGATGTCTGTTGTATTCTAGGTGTTTAGATGTCAAATACAATGATGTGGGGAGTATTGTTTGGGTAAAACCCTTTGTTAGTAAAGTTGTGAGTTGTTATGGTTTCAGATATTTTTCAAATTAATTTATTGTCTGTTTCATGGAAAAAAGAAAAAGTTAAGTGGGTGAAGAAGTTGTTAAGAAAAGTTATCTAAGAGCTAGTCTTCATTTCTTAGACCAATTAAGTGTTTTCTCATTAAGTTTGTGTTAAATACTGTTCTTTCTTCTCCTTTCTGATGCTTTTTGATCCAGTTGTTGGTAATATTCAGCTGCCTGTTCCGATGATGTGGCTTTACAGATATTTTTAATGATCTGCTAATTTTTATGTCTGTCCATGGATTCTGTCCATAACTGAAAGCTATTGCTTCAGTAAAAAAATTACAGAAACTGTTTTTAGGTTATAGTCACAGCTGGTTGAAATGATGTAGCAGTACATAACAAATATAACAATCCATCTATCCAGGAAGGTATAAGTATTGTATGTAAAGATTCAACTTTCCTTAACGATTTCTTTCTTCAGAAACTAGAACAACTCAATCAGTATCCGGATTTCAACAACTACCTGATTTTTGTTCTTACAAAATTGAAGTCTGAAGGTAAGTTCTTGAGATAGCCACTGGTTTATTTTATGGTTTTTTTGCCTAAGAAAAAAAAGTATTATATAGCCTCAAATAAAGAGAAGGCTGACTCTAGTCAGTTTGCTAGTTGGTTGAGCTGTCCATAGCAGCATAGAATTCACTTATGCACTCAGCAGTCTTTGTGGGGAAAAAAAATCTGGTAACTTATTGGTACTTGCAGTATCAGCCTTAGAATGGAATCCATTCTAAATGGCCTATGAAGTGTTCTGAGAAATGTTAGAGCATCTTAGCATCTCTATAGGACTGCAGTAAAGTTGTGGAATAACTGTGATGAATCATGACTTTGTACATTATAAAACATACTGTTCAATTACAATAATTATCTCTGTAATAATGAGACTACTAAATACTTTGAAGACTACATATTTAGAGTTGTCCAAAGATATCTGTCATAATCTTCATTCTGAAGTTACAATTGTAGTAAAATACAGTTAGAAATCATGTTGTTTTCTTTTTATGGGTACTGCAGTACAGACAGTATATAGTGTAGTGTATAGCCTGTACCAGTTGGTAAATTCAGCCAATTCCGTTGTGATCAGGGTGTGAGAAAGATTGTCTTTTCAGTGTACTACAGCTATTGAGATCTCTGATAGAGAAAGGAAATGTGTTTCGAGATCAGCTTCAGCACATCTGTCTTTTTTACATTTGTTTGTAATCATTGCGTTTGGTTGTTTGGGACATTTTCCAGGTTTTTTTTCCTTTCGTGTTCTGCTACTAGTGCTTTTTCTGCCATTTAGTGTTTCACCTCTTTGTAAACGCTTGCTTTTTTCCCTTTGAATTAGATTTTACTTGTGTGGCCCTGTAACGTTCAAAGAATTACCAGGAACATTTACGTACATTTTAACTACTGTTTTGGTTGTATCAGCTGACTTAAGGAGGAGGGAAACAGAGAGGAGTATGAAAATATATTTTCCTGTTTGAAGGCTAGAGTATATCTAAATGGTTTTGTGTTTTCTGTGTAGGAAGTCACCTAATAATCTGTAAAGTGTTGGGGGAGTACATTAAGGCTGAGAGCATTTTCAAGACTTGAGTCAGCCAGGATACTGAATCTTTGAATAAGGGTGCCAGTGTAGATGCACCGTGCCCTTTATACTATTACCATAAAAATTTAAAGCAAAGCAATTCTGGTAGTGGGATATGGAATCTGTACAGATGATGTAAAAACCAGGATGTATCACTTTTTTTTTTTTTNTTTTTTTTTTTTGTCCAGGAATTTGTTTTCTAGCACTGACACAATTTGCTAATTTCCCTTTCTTCATTCACCATTTGAACCTGAGGTTCTAGATTGTCACAGATGTTTGATGTTTAATTGTGTGTCAAGATCTCTCTTCCTAACAGAACTATTTCAGTTATTCAGTAGTCATCCTTTCCCTTCCTAATGTTTAATCACATTGACCTCTGTAGAACTGCATAATGAGTAGGAGATGCTAGTTGTTACAAAACGGTTGTGTAAAGCTGTTTTATCTGATGGGGAAAAAAAGCAGGTTGCAGCGGGTTGAGGGGGCAAGCAAGTCGGGAAGAAGTAGCAAGTTAACTTCCAGGAAGTTATGCTTTGGGTCAGATTGCACTGATACCTCTCACAATACATCAGGTCTTTTGTGAGACTGTTGAAAAGCATCTGTTACTTTGGTGGTGCTCTTGTCCTGCATCATGACATTTTAGAGTCATAATCTTTTGACTAAAGCAACTATTTTTTTATTTTGTATTTCTTTTTCTGGAAATTTGCAGAAGGTGCCATAACCAAGTCTGGTGTTAGTATTTTTCATAGTGTTTGCCGGATTCTGAATACCCCGTTGGCTTGCTTGGGTAGGACTAATGAAGAATGGCAAAAGGCTGTTGATGGGAGGATTTTCTTTGAATCCAACCAACAGCCCTTTATCTTCCTTTATTCAAGTAAGGTAATGAGACTGTTGGAACTTCTGGTCAGCAGCTTCAATACTTGGATGGACTCTTCCCAGTAGATACATGTCTTCAGTACAACTGAGAAAGCATTCTGGTTTTTTCCCTCCTGAAGTGGGTTCTGTTGGCTGTTTCTACAGCCTTTCCACAGACCAAAGCATAGATATTCATACTGTTAGAAGTTCATGATTTGTTTTGGCCATAATATTCCAGCAGAAGAAGCAATGAAAAGAGGCTTATAACATCTCTGGCAGCTTATTCAATAAAAATTAAGGTGTTTTCATAGTCTAGGAGAAAAAGATCTGCTTGGTAGCAGATGGAACTAACTTTTGATTTATGTTGAAACTTGTGCTGAGAAAATGATGCTTAAGGATACATTTAGGTGACAGCTCGCGGGAATTCTGTCTTTTGGTTGGTTGAGATGTGTGTTAAATAATATCATTCTACTGCAATGAAACTTGCACCAACTTACGGTTGACCTGAGTCTTACACCAATATCGTCAATTAACTTTGCAAGAAAACTTCTTTTACAACTGTAACGCTTCATTTACATAACTGGCTTTCACTGAGCCCTGCCTTTAACATACTGAAGTAAACCTTGTGTGTTAGAAATTTGCTTTGTTTTAGCACTATTACTATTCAGTTGCAGCTGTTAACTTCTTTTCATCTAGTCTTAGTTCCATCAGGCTTTGGTTTCTGAGTGCTTGTGGTTTACTGGCTTAAGACCTATTTTGATAATTCTGCACATAAGTAGGGATTTTCTTGGTTTTGTTTTTAAATTTTTCTGGGCCCTGTCAAAACTTGTTAAGCTTGGGTCTTCCAGGAAGCAGGAATGCCCTGCTGCCATTTCATCAGTTGGAATATATGGACTGCTTTGCTGCTACAGCATGTATATGTCCAAGGTTTAAAAACTTTCTTTTTTCTTGGTTTTTTTGGGGTTTGGTTTTTTGTTTTGTTTATTTTGATTTTGTTTGTTTGTGGGAGTATTGTTTGGTGTGGTGTTTTTTTTAATTTTTTGTTGTTGTTGTTGGTTTGGTTTGGTGTTTTTTTGTTTTGTTTTTTGGTT
>VZTR01014675.1:7974-20582 GCA_013400775.1 Chaetops frenatus | reverse complement strand
CACATTGTTGGCTCATGTCCAGCTTTTCATCCCCTAGTCCTTCTACACAAGGTCTCACTGGCTTTTTCTCCCAGTATCTGGGACTGCCCTGACCCAGGTGCAGCACCTCCACTTGGACTTGTTGAACCTCCTGAGATTCTTGTGGACTCATTTCTCACGCTTGTTCATGTCTCTCTGGATGGCATCCCTTCCTTCTGTTGTGTCAATTGCACTGCTCAGCTTTGTGTCGTCTGCAAACCTGCTCAGAGTGCAGTCCATCCTGGGTAACGACTGCAGTCTGCACTCAGGCTGTAGAGAGTTTATATAACCACTTTGCCCTACAGCAGTTGTCTCCTTCATCTGAAGTGTCACACACTGGCAGTTCAAGCAAGTGTAGATTCAACAGGGCAAATTTTTAGTTTGGTATATCCAAGGAAGAAGCATTCACATAGCTTCAAGTGATGGATGTTTTTCTCCAAATCAGTAGATACACTACTGATCAGAGAAAATTCTGACTGGCAGATGGTAAGTCTCAGGAGCTTTGAACATTCCAAAATGATAAGAGCTCAGTTTTTCTCATATTCATCCCCCTATAAAGAAAGAAGACTGATTAAGTCATAGGTAGAAACTGAAAACTAAAAAAAATGAAGATGGATTTCTAACTGCATCTCAGATAAGTCTCATTTTCACTTGTACTCTTTGCCTTCCTGGTAAGAACTCTTGTGTAGCAGAAAAAAAATATCTAAGGTCCTAAAATAATAACAATAATAAGATATTAAGTGTTTCAAACTATATTGAATTAAAAGCAGGACTGTGCTCTTTATTTTCCTATTTTATCTAGATACACAGCTGCTTAGACAGAGTACCTCCAGTAGTGCCAAAACTGTTCTGATGTTTAGCAGAGTGCAACCCAATATTGCTAATTAAAAGTCTGATGATGTTGTTCAGAAAAGTCAGCCGGAATGAAGGGAACATTAAAAAAAAAAAAAAAAAAGGCACACTGAGTACAGACTGAGAAAATAAAAAGGAAGAGGTTTTCCTTTCATTAAGTGGTCATTATAAGAGAAGAAGCTTTACTGGCAGGTAAGGGTACCAGAGAAACAAAGCAGTCTGGCCTCAAAACAACATTTACACTTGCATGCTATCACACAATTTTGTTAAGCTATACCTATAGGATATAGACAGAAGGAAAACTAATCAAAATTTCCACTGTGGAGCACCCTGTATAGTACCAATGTTGTAAATATCCTGTATTTTGTGTTTCCCAATACTCAGCAGTTTGAATAGGATTCTGAGTTGCTCATTTTGATAACACAGCCTTAGTTTACTCATTCAAGTAATCCTTGTGTACCAACAGCTATTCAAATGACACATTATCACATGTTTTAATATATAAGATTAACCTTTGATATAGTCAGAGAGTGACAAAAGCCTCTACTCATCTGACAAGGCAATTTCTTCAGATAGATTAATGACTCTAAATCTGTATTCATTCACTGCTAGGTGCTGTCTAAGCAAGTTCCATTGGGAATGTCATAATTTCCTTTTCCTATGCACTTGACTAAGCACAGAAGTCCATGTCATCCTCTTTCCCACTCTCAAAAAGTAAATGCCAGAGACATGACATTACTTTTAAAATGTTCTCAAACTACGGCACTACCCTCCATTTGTTGTATAGTTCAGGACCTCGTAGTGAATCATGTTCTCATCATGGTAAATCACTATTTCTTATTAATGATTATTCTGCTCTTGATAGAATTCTAGGACTGGTTTAACTGCTGGATCAGGAGACAACACCTGAGACTACATGAGAGACAACCAGGTTGTGGAGATTTGATAGAGAAGCTGAAAGCAGAAGATTAGTTCTTTAATCTTTTCTTGGTTTTGCAAGTCTGTAGAGATATACAGAACTTGGCATTCTGATTGATATGTGGTAATTATTAGATAGAATACAAAACCTTCCAAAACCAATTATAGTGAGTTGACCTGGCTGGATGCCAGATCCCTGCCAAAGCTGGTCCGTAATTTGCCTCCTCAGCTGGACATGGGAGAGAGAATATAACAAAAGTCTCGTGGATTGAGATAAGGACAGGGAGAGATCATTCACTGATTACTGTCACAGGCTTGGGGAAATAGTTTACTCTATTTCCAGTCAGATCAGAGTAGGGTAATGATGAAAGAAGCCGAATCTTAACTACACCTCCCTTCCACCAGGACCTAACTTTACTCTTACTTTTCTCTACCTCCTCTCCCCCAGTGGTGCAGGGGCACAGCAAATAGGGTCTGTTGTTAGTTCATCACATGTTCTCTCTGCCACTCGTTTCTCCTCAGGGGGTGCACTCCTCATACTTTCCCCCTGTTCCAGTGTGAGGTTCTCTCCCACAGAAGACAATCCTCCACAAGCTTGTACAACATGAGTCCTTTTCACAGGCTGCAGTTCTTCACAAACTGCTCCAGCATGGATCCCTTCCCTGGATTGCAGTCCTTCAGGAGCAGACTGCTCCAGTATGGACTTCCCATAGGATCATAGCCTCCTTTGGGCATCCATCTGCTCTAGTGTGGTATCCTGCGTAGCCTGCAGGTGGATGTCTCCTCCACCATGAACCTCCATGGGCTGCAGGGGGACAGTCTTCCTCAGCATGATCTTCACCACAGGCAGCAGGGAAATCTCTGCTCTAGCAGCTGGAGCATCTCCTGCCTCTCCTTCAGTTACCTTAATGTCTGCAGGTATGTTTCTCTTATATATTCTCACTCCTCTCTACACTGGCTGCAATTGTTCTTGCATAGTAATTTCTTCCCTTTTTTAAATCAGAAAATTGTATCAACTCATGCTGAGTTGGAATAGACCCATCAGGATCACTGAGTCCAGCTAGCCCTGCGCAGGACATCCCAAGAATCACACCATGTGCCTGAAAGCATTACCCAAATGCTTCTTAAACCCTGTCAGGCTGGAGCTGCTGGGAGCCTTTTCCAGTGCTCAGTCAGCCTACGGGTGAAAATCCTTTTTGTGATATCCAACCTAAACCTCGCCTATCTCAGCCTCATACCATTTCCTCAAGTCCTGTCTTGAGAGTGATGAGATGGGCACCTCCTCCTCTGCTGTTTTCCCACCATCACTGATGCACTCAGCCTTGGCCAGGAGCAGGTCCATTTTGGAGCCATTTGGCACTGGTTCTGTTTAACCTTGGAACATCTGGAAGCTTCTCAGAGAAGTCACCTCTGCAGGCCCCACTCTGCTACCAAAACCTTGCCACATAGACTCAAATGTACTAACCAACCAGTTTCTTTTTTGTCAGCAGTTCAGTACTCCTCCCATATTGTCCACAGTTCAATTTTATTTACACCATCATCTTGAGAAGCATAACTTGTTATTCAGTAAATATGCAAAACTCAGTATCAGCAGAGCATTTCCAGCTTTGTTTTGGTCTCTTATAGACATTCCTAAGCTTAGGCAATTGAGTTAAATTATTTTCCATGACTCACGTAAGTCAATGCAGAGCACTGATTAACTTCAGACTAGTCACTACATTTCAAGGTCATTTATGTGTTGACATACACGATGTTCAAATGTTTTGAATTACCATCACTCCACTCCTGACATGATAGTAACCATATCCATTTAAGTCAAAAGTGTTGTACTTAAGGCATAGTTCAGTATTGAAAAAATAGCAGGTTTTTTTCTTTTCTGCTAGGAAGCTTGTGAAGCTGTTTTTGTACTGTTATTTTATATATTAGGACAGAAGAAATTGTTCATTTTCTGCTTCCCGTATCATGTAGTTCTGGTGGGATTCTCATTTTTTCGGTTTTATTTCATTTAGTAGTCAGTCTTATTAACAGATCAGAAATCTTTATGTGCAGCAGTGACACTAGTCATTGTCAATATACATTTTGTATTTGTACATAGTAAATCTATATTGATAGTTAAAACACAGAATGACAGCTTATTTCTGAAAGAGACTTTACAGCTTTCAGCTTTAAGGGAGATTGACAGGCAGTTTTACCTTAGAAAAAGTCTCACCCTCACATCTAATGTTGCCAATATTACAAGATATCACAGCAAAATATAACCATGCTTATAAATCATATCACAGCTTGTGAATGAACAAATGTTCTCATCCCAGTCCACTCAGTTTTTTTAGCCATCTACCAAGTTATGTTTGACTTGCTGGTCAAACTAAAAGGCAGAAAGGAAATGCTACAGTGGAAGAAGGGGCACAGCAGAGAAGAGATATGGAACAGGTCTAGAGGAGGGCCACAAAGACCATCAGAGGGTTGGAACACTTATACAGTAAGGAAAGGCTGAGAGACCTGGTGTGATCCAGCATGGGAAAAAAAGGCTTTGAGGAGATCTTATTGCAGCCTTTCAATACCTGAAAGGGGACCTATAGGAAAGACAAGGACAAACTTAGCCAGGCTTATTTTTATAGGACAAGGTGTAATGATTTTAAACAAAAAGAGGGTTGGTTTAGATTAGGTGCATGGAAGTTTTTTACATGGGTGGTAGAACACTGGAACAGGTTGCCTAGAAAGTAGCAATTTTTTAAACATTCTAAATAAGATTGGATGGGGCTCTGAGCAGCCTGATTTAATTGAAGATGTTCTTGCCCATGGTGAGGACATTGGATGAGAACCTTTTTAATGTGCCTTCCAACCCAAATCATTCTATGATTCTAAAAAGCATGGTGAAACACATGCTTACCTGGGCCTGCAGGTGGTCTACAAAAACCTTATTTCTTTCACATATGCAGTTTTTATCTTATAAACCCTCGACAGGGAAAATGTGACTGTTTGAGGACACACTTTGGTTCTTAAAAGCACTGCAGTAACCCTAAAATAATTTGTGTAATGTGGCTATGAATCCATTTTCTCTGTCTGTTATTAAAATTTGGAACTAGTACGGGAATCCTAAAACAAAATTGAAACTTTACTGAGAAACAAATGGTAATTGTTATATGGTTTTATTTTAAAGTGAGGTAATGTGAGAGAGGACTCTTCAACTGGTGAACTGATTTGACACCAAAGATGATACCAAATGTCAAAGGTCTGCTTCACATTCCTTCTTCTTTTGTACTATATGTTCTTGTCAACTCTATACTTCCAAATTGACTGAGACAAAAGGAGACAAGACTGTGAGCTTTTTTTATGGCAGAAGCATATGGCTGACAGAACAAATCACAAAATCTGTGAAGACTGAGGAGTGTCTTACTCTGCTCTTAAGCCATCTGCCTATAATTTTGGTGTTACAGCAAGAATTCCATCCAGACCTATATTACTATTCTGATGGTATAGCTGTTCGGTTGTTGAACATCCTGGATTCCATAAATAACCTTGTCCAGTCATATCTGAAATTTTTTTTTCAAACTAAGATTTTAAGATGTGGTGTTATTTCTTTATTTTTTTTAATGCTTGGATATCGTATTCTGGGCTGCTTCTCTGTCTCAAGAGGTTGGTGTTTGTTTAGCACAAAGTCCTTTGTGATTTCTGCTTGTCACATCTCAGTCTGTTGATAATTGATTTTGCTTTTTTTAAATCTTTTCTTCTTTTTCACATTTTGTTACTTCTTTTTCATTTGTCATAGATGCCACTTTGTTGCAGATACATGGGATAATCACCTTCTATGAACAGTTTTTCTGTTGTCTTGGCTAAAAGAATAGATCAAAGATATTTCATACTGCTACATAGCATAGAATTGTTCATGAAGAAGAAAAATAGTCTAGAAGTTTCACCTTCATGTGACCCTTGTTTTTATCTAAACCAGTTGACCAACCTGTCTGTTTTTGACAAAAGAAATTTTACCATGTGTCTATCTCTGCTTGGTTAAATTGAAGCTGTTGCCTTGTCCCTTTTGTAGCTGTAGCCAGGCATTCTAATGGATTAAAGTTAATGCAGTGTTTAATATTTTCATTCTAGAATTTATCCTAATAGTGACTAGCCTACTATATTCTAGTCAGGCTTTGGTTGTCGCTGATTTATTTCACACCAAGATAGTGCTAGATGATAAAGAATTACAGTAACTATTGTATTTGGTGTCTGGGGCTGCTAATGATAATGGTTTTTTGTGATTTGCAAAAGTTTTAAAATGTGGATAAAGGAGGACTCCTTTGGCTTCTTTTCTCCCCAGGCACAATTTTAAGTGATTTATGAATTACTTAATTTCTGGAAGATATTTGTACACATCAATGGATGACAGTTATGTAAAGCAATCAGAGTTTGACATACTTTATTGGCACTAGAATTTATGTGAAGATTTTACTTCTGATTCAGAGACTCTCTCAGAATTACTTGATTTGACTTGCCAAGTAACTATAGTGATACTTGTGACGGCTTACAACTAAGTTGTGTGGTTGAGAAAAGTTTGTCCACACATACAATCTTTATTTTTTAATTTAAAATAGTAAACCCTTTTTTCCCCCTCATTCTCCCAAAAAAGGTGGTGGCAAATGTAGTTCTGTGCAAGTGAAGTGAATTTTATTTTTTATGTTGTTTAGAAGTTGGTATTTAAATCTTATAGTGTAGGTAAAGTTGTAAAATTGTCACAAATATGTATTCAGTGGGTGACTTCCTGACTTATAAAGTTACTGAATTCTAAAGGACATACTTGTTTCTATATAAATACCTTTTTAGTTTCACAGCATTCTAACTAATACTTCTTTAGAAGAACTGAAATATGAACATAAAAGACAAGATTAAAAAGTGTATGAAGGCATTCTGGTTTTGGCACTCAAAATCAGTTAATTAAAATGAATTTTAATTTCTGGTCAACCAAGCAATCCCCTCTCTTCTGAAAAGCTCTGTTTCTCTTCTAACTGGTATAAAGTGTCCAGTGTCTGTCAGTCAGCTGTCAGTCAGACATTGCAGTATAGTGAGAGTCTTGGTGTTGTGGTGCAGTAGCTTTATTTTGAAAGTACTTTGTATTTGTAAGTTGTATCTCTTATTTTGCTTGTCCTTGTTTCTCTTGGGTTACTAATAGTTTTGAAGGGCTGGAATGCATCCATGTGTAGACTACTTCTTGGCACAAAGGAATTCCTTATTTCACCCAAATGAGCATTTCATAGAAAACGTTCAACAAGTGGCTAAAGTGCTATTAGCGTTGCTGTGAACTGTAACTTTAAGTTTGTTTATCCTGTAAACAAACCGTCTCTATATAGAACATTCAGATCTCACTTTCAGCATATCTCAGATGAAATACCAAGTTACTCATGCCTTTGGTTAAGGACCAAACATGAATCTACTCCACTATAAATGAAAAATCTAGAGTGTTCTTTTTCTATTCCTCTACTTGGCCCAGGAATTTAGAGAAAGCCCAGTGAACAAAACTGAAACTGTTGCCTGAACTTAAATTCTTACTCAGTTCAGGTCAGTTCTGGTTGCATTTATTTTATGGCTCATACTAAGTTACACTTTCCTGTTAACATTGTCTTAAGATTTTTTTATTTCCTGCTGCCTCTAATTATTAATTTAATTGATCAGCATTTTGAAATTCTAAAGGGCTTAAAGTACCATACTTTGTAGAAAGATTGAACACTATATTCATGTGTAATAGGGGTAGAGGTTTTACTGCACAGTCCCTACATCATTTCCATATCTTATTATGGTGAAACCAGGTTTGTCACCAGTTCTTTACAGTATCAGTATTGTAGCAAGCCTGTCACTATAATCAGAATGTCTAAATGTCTTTGACTGACAAATGTGTTTAATGAGTTTTCTATATCCTGTGACTTCAGATCTATTCCTTGCCTATATGTCTATTCAAAACTTTCTCTTAAAATGTGAAGTTTGTAATCCAATATTCTAGGTCTGAATAAACAGAGATTGTGTATCACAGACTCACACAATATGCTGAATTGGAAGGGACCCACGAGGATCATCTAGTCCAACTCCTGGCCCTGCACAGGACACCCCAAGCTGAACACCCTGTGCCCGAGAGTGCTGTCCAAACACTTCTTGAACTCTGTCAGGCTGATACTGTGACCACTGCCCTGGAGAGCCTCTTCCAGTGTTCAACCACCCTCCTTGTGAAGAAGCTTTTCCTAATATCCAACCTAAACCTCCCCTTACACAGCTTCAGTCTATTTCCTCAGGTTCTGTCACTGTCACCACAGAGAAGAGACCAGTGTCTGCCCCTGCTCTTCCCCTCACAAGGAAGCTGTAACTGCAGTGAGGTCTCCCCTCAGTCTCCTCCAGGCTGAACAGACCAAGTGACCTCAGCTGCTCCTCACACGGCTTCCCCTCCATATCCTTCACTGTCCTCGTGGCCCTCCTTTGGACACTCTCAAATAGCTTTATATCTCTTACACTGTGGCACCCAAAACTGTCCCCAGCACTTGAGGTGAGGCCGCTCCAGTGCAGAGCAGAGGGGACAATCCCCTCCCTTGACCAGCTGATGCTGTGCTTGATGCCCCCAGGATGTGGTTGGCCCTCCTGGCTGCCAAGGCACTGCTGAACCCTGTTTAATTTGCTATCGACGAGGACCCCAGATCCCTTTCTGTGTCACTGTTTTCCAGCATCACATTTCCCAGTCTGTCTGCACATCCATGGTTGCCCCATCCCCAGTGCAGAGTCTGACACTACCCTTGTCTAACTTTAAATAGTTGGTGATTAATTTGTGTACTCTGAACCTGAAAAGGTTTGCTAGGTGAAGTGATGGGTGTAGCTGGAAGGAGAGATAAGGAAATGAAGATTAATATCTATATATAAGCTTTGATCATTTGGCATTGTTCTGGAAATCTACTTTATTCCTATGAGCGGATTGAAGGTTGACTATAATTATCTTCTGTTGCAGATGAGCCAACACGTTCCTTGAGTGGTCTTATCTTGAAGAATAATGTAAAAGCACATTTTCACAACTTTCCGAATGGGGTAACTGACTTCATTAAAAGTGAATGTCTAAACAACATTGGTGATTCTTCCCCGTTAATTAGAGCTACTGTAGGTAAGTTTGTTCTTGATACTGTCCTTTGCATACTGAAAATGTTTCTGATACGAGTGAGAACTGTACTAGGGACATAAAGAGTTACTAAATTCGTAACATTTTTTGTTTCTCATAATTGTCACAACCTCACTATGGTTCAATGATACTTTTCTTTATTGTGAGTATCAAGGTGTCATACTTCAGATTNCTGACACTACCCTTGTCTAACTTTAAATAGTTGGTGATTAATTTGTGTACTCTGAACCTGAAAAGGTTTGCTAGGTGAAGTGATGGGTGTAGCTGGAAGGAGAGATAAGGAAATGAAGATTAATATCTATATATAAGCTTTGATCATTTGGCATTGTTCTGGAAATCTACTTTATTCCTATGAGCGGATTGAAGGTTGACTATAATTATCTTCTGTTGCAGATGAGCCAACACGTTCCTTGAGTGGTCTTATCTTGAAGAATAATGTAAAAGCACATTTTCACAACTTTCCGAATGGGGTAACTGACTTCATTAAAAGTGAATGTCTAAACAACATTGGTGATTCTTCCCCGTTAATTAGAGCTACTGTAGGTAAGTTTGTTCTTGATACTGTCCTTTGCATACTGAAAATGTTTCTGATACGAGTGAGAACTGTACTAGGGACATAAAGAGTTACTAAATTCGTAACATTTTTTGTTTCTCATAATTGTCACAACCTCACTATGGTTCAATGATACTTTTCTTTATTGTGAGTATCAAGGTGTCATACTTCAGATTACTATTATCTTAGAAGTGATACAGCAATTCAGTTCATATTTCTTGAAATGTAACTCAATATAAGGTTATCTGAATCTGTTTAAATTGAGCTTGCTGCCAGCTTATATACCTAAAAACAGGAACATGGTAAAGGTCTGACTTAAGAACTATTGCAGTACTCTGCATCAACGAAATGCTTCTGTACCCAGCACCCTGTATGCATACATATGCACATCCCTTCAGGGAATCATCATACGATGCATAAGGCATTCACATAAAGAGGAGCTGTCAGAAAACAGTAGATAAAGGGTGGTGTACAGAACTTCATAGTATCATAAAATCATGAAATGGTTTGGGTTGGAAGAGACCTTAAGGATCACCTAGTTCCAGTGAGAAGTCCTACTTGTTACATGAATTTCTGATTTTGTAAATACCTTGTTTTGATACGCATCTTGCGTAAGATACGTATTTTGTACTATTTTTACTTAGTTCAATGTAAAGTTGTTTTCTGTCTGTTCTTTGAGAATACAATTTCCTCGAATGTAGTAATTTTCCTGGTCTGCTCAAAAACTAGAAAAACATAAAATACATATTTGAATACTGAAAGTGGGTATGGCTGTCAGTTCAGAAAGAAATTCAGCTTTTCTCAGCTGACTCCCCTTATAAAAAAATCTACCAATTACTGTTAGAATCATTTACTTTTTCTATAGGATTCCTTCTTCAGACATTCAGGTTACGGACTAAAGACTAGAGAAAATTACTCGTTTCTTAGCTTTTTCCAGCTGTCTTGTCAGTTGTGAAGCTGCTATACTATAAATTCTATTAATGACCAATGTTCTTAATGAGAGTAGAAACAAGTCTTTGAGTTGCAGGTACTCTTTGAATTTCAGGTTGTGGAAGAGCCATGNTACGATGCATAAGGCATTCACATAAAGAGGAGCTGTCAGAAAACAGTAGATAAAGGGTGGTGTACAGAACTTCATAGTATCATAAAATCATGAAATGGTTTGGGTTGGAAGAGACCTTAAGGATCACCTAGTTCCAGTGAGAAGTCCTACTTGTTACATGAATTTCTGATTTTGTAAATACCTTGTTTTGATACGCATCTTGCGTAAGATACGTATTTTGTACTATTTTTACTTAGTTCAATGTAAAGTTGTTTTCTGTCTGTTCTTTGAGAATACAATTTCCTCGAATGTAGTAATTTTCCTGGTCTGCTCAAAAACTAGAAAAACATAAAATACATATTTGAATACTGAAAGTGGGTATGGCTGTCAGTTCAGAAAGAAATTCAGCTTTTCTCAGCTGACTCCCCTTATAAAAAAATCTACCAATTACTGTTAGAATCATTTACTTTTTCTATAGGATTCCTTCTTCAGACATTCAGGTTACGGACTAAAGACTAGAGAAAATTACTCGTTTCTTAGCTTTTTCCAGCTGTCTTGTCAGTTGTGAAGCTGCTATACTATAAATTCTATTAATGACCAATGTTCTTAATGAGAGTAGAAACAAGTCTTTGAGTTGCAGGTACTCTTTGAATTTCAGGTTGTGGAAGAGCCATGCTTGCTTCTTTGTTCATAGGAGTTTTCAGTGGAGTACAATGGAGCTGGCTAAGGAACATATTCCATCTCCATTTGGTTTGCTATCTTAGGGTTGGTTCGTGATGGTCTGTGGGATGCGAGGGTTGTTTGTTTTCAAGTAGTTACTCTTTAATTTTTCCTGATAGGAAATACTTGTGGATTACTAGCTCAATTATTGTTCAGCTCTAAGTGATCCTTGCAGTGATTATTAGGCATGTATGAACTCTGAAGATGAGTAGCAGCTGATGAACTGCATGCTTACATGTGTTGCTGTTTCGCATGTGTTTGGCATCCTGCTATTTGAATTGTTGGATCATGTAGCTGTCTGACCTTGGTCCAGTACCCACTGGTTTCTTGTTACTAGCGAGGCGTAAAGATGTTACGAGCTACCTAGTCTGCCTTCTTAGCATGAGTTGGCACATGGAGATTAGAACTGGTTTTTCTGATTAGTACATGTTTTTGCAGTTCAAGCACTATCAACTTAATGAACTAATTGCAAATAACATCTCAGGAATTCTGAGAGCAAGATGAGCAAGTACATCAAAATGGCATCAGGGAAGATTTAATGCAGTATTCACTCTCCTTTGTGGTCTCTAGCATCTGGTGCTGATCAAACAAAAGGTGATACCTTTTGGCCCAGATGGAGGCAAGCTGATTAATCCCATCTTCAGAAGTCATCTTGCTGAGCAGAATGAGCATGTGACTTGAAGCCAAATGATAACTGCACATTGTTTTATCCTTAGCTTATCCTTATTCTAATCCCCAAATAAGTAACAGTGTATCTTCTCTGTGCTGTTAACCTGTGGTACAGGTTTTAAAACCCCATGTACTAATTTTGAAATACAGATTAAAGTTCAAGCTGCATTTTTTGAGGACCCACAAATCTACGAGGATATAAATACATCTCTTTAGAAAGTGTCTGCAACTGTTCTTAGAACTTTCTAAGGACTCTAGTCTGGGCAGGACTTTAATGTAATTCCTTGGAAAGTAGTATAGCAGGGAAAATAGTTTAAGTGTTTGAAAGTAGTGGAGGAACTGGAGAGCTTTGCTGCAAGAGGAGATTGAAAGGTAATGATTGCCCTATGACTGGGAATTTTATTATGAAGTTCAGCTTTTAAAAGTTAATGAGTTCAGAAATCAGCTTCAGGAGTTTCTGTACAGATAGTGTTTTTCCTCTAAAACACCATCTGTAGGAAAATTTATGACATGTATGGTGTCGCGGGTTTGTTCGAAACTGGGCAGAAACACCACTTAATGTAGCTGTTTCACGTTCACCTACTCACCTGCTCACAACCAGGTGAGAGTGTAGTGTAGTGGTTTAGTGAGAATAAGGATTAAGAGAAATGCAAAGCAGGCCTAAACTTCAAAGATAAAGATAGTTTATTAACAGAACA
>VZTR01014674.1:8282-122249 GCA_013400775.1 Chaetops frenatus | reverse complement strand
GAAAAAGGACATGAGCCATGCTATGGATACCGTAAGGAGTCAGAGCATCAGCAGCAAACACCCTTAAGAGCTGCATTACCTCCACAGACCCTAGACCATATTTGCTGACCTGAGCAGGGAGCTCCATCATCGCTTTCCAGGTTAGGGGTTGATAGCTAGCCTGATCGCCACCCCTAACCACAGGGAAAGCTCGGTAACCTCCTGTTACGTCAGCAGCACCTGCTACATTCTGTTCAGTGGGCCCCACAGGGATAGGGGCAGATGCCTGATGGGGAGGCAGCTCAACACCACCTGACATCATGTCCCTAGCAGCATCAGCAGGAGCAGAGAAATCATCTCGGCAATCCAGGGGATGCCGTGGGGGGACACAATCCAGCATCTCTCTGACCTTATGGCGAACTTCATGCCAGAATCGCCCCTGCCCCTTGGGATGCACAGTGACTCAGCACAGGGGCAGAGTCCACAGGGTCAAGGAGGAAAACCCACCAGTCCGGGGTCCCCGGTTCTGGGGGGTCAACGGCCTCTCACCGACTCCATCACCACTGGTGCCAAACATAAACAGAGTGGTGCCAGGAGTCACTGCAGCCCCGGCATTTGCCGTGGACCAGGGCGGTGGGACTGGACCAGCCGCCACCGCTGTTGCCTCCAACGCGGCACAGGCGAGAGGCCGCTTGGATTCCAGCTGCAGCTGCACCGCTGCCGCTCTGGGTGGCGGCGTGGGAAGCGGGCAGGACGCAGAGGGAGGTGTGGCTTTTGGCACTGTGCCTTTGTTCTGCGTGCCGACCTGCCGCTCCGCTGGAGCAGGGGGGCATGCCACAGGCGAGGACGCAGCCAGCAAGGCCGCGTCACCACTCTGCGCCATGGCCGTGGGCAATGACACAGACTGCACGGGCAGGGCGGGTCACCATGGGGCCCGGCAGAACCCGGGGCTGACGCCACCACTGCACTCGGCGGTGGCAGCGTGGGAAAGGGCATGTCCGAAACCGCCCCATGAGAGTCCCTCTGTTGGGCCGGAGGCCCATGGCAAATGGCCCTACCCACCCCGGGAGCAGGACGGGCTGTCCACCGATCGCGGATGCCCTGGCTTGAACGACCTCCACCAGCTGTACATGTGCAGCAAGGTGTACTGAGTCAGGGGGAGTCAGCATTGGCCCTCCCGTGGCTGGCTGCTCTGCCGCTGGGTGCGGTCTGCCGACACAATAGGTAGTAGAAACACCACAATTCGGACACCGTATTGTCACCAAATTGGGCTCCAGGGAAGGTGGAGACTGGTCTGGAGGCTCCCCCTCTCCCCTGAATGCCGGGAAGGCACAAGGGGAAGGCGATCCCCCCGCTCTCCGCTGCCCCCGCAGTGCAGGAAAGGCCAGGGCCGGCTCCGCCGAGCCCACCAAGCCCCCAGAATCCTGTGGGGCTTCGTGCATGCACTGATCAGGAGCCCCAAGGCCGAAATCCGGGACAGAACCATCCCCCAGGGCAGCCCCATGGAGGGGGGGAAGGGGGCCTCGCATCGAACTGTGTCCTCCACAGGGACCTCAGGGTCCCCTCCAAGCTCCCCGTCCATATCTGAGGCGAGAGAGCCTGCCTGAGAGCTCACCTCATTATCCGAGCCTCAGGAGCTGGAGCGGTCTGAGCCCTGGAAAACTCTATCCAGGGATTTCCACTGAATCAAGAGGTTTACCACTTGTATGCTAAAGTTAACCGACAAAACATCAAACAAATGATCCCCAAGGAGAGACCACATCTCCCTGGAGAAAGCCTCCTCAGGGGCCGAGACAAAACCATGACTCCTTGCCCAGAAAAAAAGCATTTCAAAACCATTGTACAAAACAGAAACCTGCTTTCTCGCCAGGAAGTCTTTCCAGATATCAAGGACCAGTGAGTCACCCATCAAAGGTACAGGGGTAGGGATCATTCCAAAGGCGGGGGTGGGGGGTGCAGGCACCACACTAGTAGGGAAAGAAAAAGATAAAATGAAAGACCTCACCAAACTGTTACCACATGAAGGGTCACCAATTGTGGCAACAGGGCATGAAAGAAGAACACAGTTTCACCACAATCAAGAGAAGAGCAGAGGCCCCCAAAAAGAGAGCCCGTTTATTATGGATACACAATTTATAGGGTTTGCAAAGTGAGAGAGGATTGGAAGATGAAATCCCACCTCTTAACCAGACTGGCTAAGTGACCAGTCCATCAGTTTCCCTTCTCCAAGAAGGAATGTAAACAAAGCTAGTGTTTTTAGTACAACGTGTGAGAAAATCTGACTCGAGAATATAAACTTTTCAGAAGGCTTTCAAGAGCAGGGTGACAAGGAAGAACACGTCAGAGCTCACAAAACTCCATGCGTTGGGGAACTAGACCAGTTGCTGAGGCTCAAGGAGCAAGACTGCTGGTACATCTACCATCTACCCCATGCTCACTTTGCTGGGAACCAGGCTATTCCTCTGTGATGCAGTGGAGCAGCAGTAATTGTAAATTTAGGTACAGTTTCTCAGTTGCCTGTATTGAAGGGAGCATAAAGAAATCTTTTTTTAGTAGTAGAAAGTAGTAGAACCTATGAAAGCCCATCACCCATGAATTTATGCCTTGTGATAAAGTTTGTTATGTCAATAATTTCCTAATAAGAGAATCAAGCCATGCTGTAATTCTTCCATGAATGGAAGTATAAAGAGAATTCTGGCCTCGTATATTAGTCTGTCTATAGTCAGAAAACTAGTAGATATAGAAATTCATTGGCATCCTGCCCTTGTTTCCAAATTAAATTGACATTACCCAAGCAGTTCAGAAGTTTTGTTGGAGAAGGGGTAGGATAGGCAGAATTGTTGCAACTGCCTTTCCTTTAGGAGATGAGTTTTGAGAAACAGGCAACAAACATAGCTCCCCCATGGTAATATCACAACAATGAAGCATATCTGTTTTGTGTTACATAAACAAAGAAAGTGCTTTGGGGTCAGAAACTCTATGAGAGACATTAAGACATCTTGCAAACTACGTGTTCTTGAAGAGGAAGATCCTGCAGGTGAATCATTAGATCAGACATTCCTCAATTAAAAGAGAGCGAAAGCAAATTGCACAGCATGCACATCAGGTGAGTATAGGAAGAAACAAAGAAGCAAAAGACCCATGAGACATTCCAAGAGGAGAAATCCTGACCGTTAGTTCCTCATTGCTTCATATCCTGCACTTCTGGGGAGCAGACCAGGCACTGTCAATAAGCTAAACACACAATACTTCAGGAACTTTCCCCGCTTTTGCAGCTTGACCCACNAAAAAAAAAAAAAAGAAGATAACAAAAACCGGTATATGTGGGAATATTTTGCCCTTGGCAACAGTGAGGAAACCCATATAAATTATCCAATATGTCGGCAGATTGTTAGCAGCAGACGTGACCCCAGTTGGGTAGGTACTGCATCTATGCAGAAGTATAGTGGTATGGAGAGGAACATAACAAGAACCAGGCTAAGCTGCTGCATGGCTCACATGGAGAAGGGCTTTCTCAGCAGTCACTGTGATGTGTCAAGGAAGTGGAGCCTTTTGTGAGTCAGAAGCAGCAGAATCGCTAATGTTCCCTCAGAGGGACACTGCCAAAATGGCTAACAGACCTGAACCAGAGCTGGAAAGGATGAAAAAGACACTATTAGATCATCTGAAACCTTCCCATGTGAGTGATGCCTTTACTCTCTGGTTTTAAATGGAGTTTTTGAGCATTTGGGAACCAAATCTGCCGTTTCTTTTCCTCCTCGCAGAAGTCCTCAGAGCTTTGCAGAGCAGCAAATGTTGTAATACACTGAGTAAGGAGAGTGACCAGATAAATAAAAACTGTTTTGAACAACTGTCCTGTTAATTAAAATACCACTTGGAGGCCTAGGGGAACTGCAGGTAAATCATCATACGACAGACATCTTTGATATGTAACACACTACTGTCCTGCTGTTCTTTCCCTTCCCCCTCAGCTCTTGTCCATGGCTAAATATATTAAACACTTGACAATATGGCCGTTTCTCTACATTTATGCTCCAATGGCAGTGGATTTTGGCAGGGCTCTTTACTGCCGGTTCATTAGTGGGCCCCATGCTTAGTGCTGTGCAGTCCATTGCATCGCTGAAGTACCAGCTCCTAGAAGCAGGATGAAGGAAAGATGATCAGAGTTGTAAGTTCAACAGACATTGGGTACTGCCTGTACTTTTTCCACATTTCAAACAATATTTCACCAAGCACAGGAAGGCAACAGTGCATTCAGGGCAATGTACACACAATTTTTCTTTTAATGATTCAGTGATGCATATTCACAGAGAGATAATACCTGTATTAGCCAGCTCATACCACTGAACACTGCTGGAAGCAAAAGTAAGCTTTATGGCTGAGCAATAGTATTAGGCAAGTATTCATATAACAGGAGCAGTAGGGTCAATACTACTTATGAGCCACAAATATTTTTATGAGGAAAGATCACAAAGCACTTGTCTTCTTACTTATTTGTATGTACAAATACCTTTTCTTTTTTAATACAGTGAGATCCTTCCTTATGTGTGAATGTAACAGAAATAAGTAGCACCAAGGCTGGCTAAAGCAAATGTTTGTGTTTTGTTGAATATATGCAAATACCGAATAGTATTGTACCCTCTAGAAAGCAGCAATGCAGGAGCATGAAGGAATGCCCAGGAAATCCATGAGAGCAGGAATTTGTGTTTCCACCACCCACAGAATACAGTGAAATTCAGCTGAACTGGAACCACACAGGTGGTCATCAAAACTTTCAGAAAACTGTCAATATTCTTCTCTTTCTGGGGAACTGGAAAGGGATGTGTGGGGAAATGTTTTATTTTGTTTTGTAAAAGCACCTGCTCGTCCTCTCCAGGTAAGTTGCAAAAGCCTGAGGACAAGGTTGGCAGCCTGTACAAACACATCATGCCAAGGACAAGGGAAGATAACAAAAACAGATCTCTAGCAAAAGAGCTGTTCCCATAGCACTGTTCAGAGAAAGTGTGCCACCAAGTGTCTATTCAAGTACAAGTTGCTAAAAGCAGCAAGTATCTGATTTCAGTTAATGCATACATGGAGCATCTGTGTAAACAAAGCAGAAAGCACTTTTTGAATACTGGAGAGATGCAGCTTCACTGGCAGGCATGTGGCATTGCTTCTGAATCACTCAGTGTATCAGAGGAATCAACAGAAATGCACACCCTGGTACACAAGGAAACAACTGAATTACAGAGTCTCAGGTCCTGGGCACTTCTACTTAGGCACAGTGGTGCTCTTCATGACCCCACACTTAGTTCAAGCTAGGGTTGCCCATGCATCTGCATTAATAACAATAACTAATAAAGAAAAGGTCTTCTATCACACTTTTCAGTGGGACAGCTCAAGTTCTTTGCAAATAAGTGTATGATCATTATAGATAGGACAGGAAGAAGTACATAAATTTTTTCAGCTCTGTCCCCTGAAGTACCAGAAGGTAAATGGCATGCTAGGAAGCATATGCTTGTCTCCCAAGACTCAGCCCACCACTATATGAAATAGAAAACAATTGTGTTCCTTTTTTTGGTATATAAACAAAGGAGCAATCTGACTACAGATGTCTGGACTGCTACTGGTGTTCCCCTCCCATGCCAGGAATTCAAACCTGGACATGCAGCTGTCTGTCTCCTTTCAGAAACAAGCAGCCCTCTGTACCTTGTGGGAGCAGAGCTTCTCTGATGGCTGTTTGGCAGCGCCTACAGAAGGAACAGAGAGTTTTTCTGAAAGGACAGAAGTGTCGGTGAAACTAAGAAATTAAGCACTTTGGAGAAATGAGAGAGAGGGAGGGAGGGAAAGAGAAGGAGGGAGAGAAAGAGAAGCAGTTTCAGTCTAGGCTATGGTCTGTATGGGAACTACTGCTGATGGACCTTTTGCAACATGTCACCATCACAGAAATGCAGCAGATGCACTAACTAAACTGTGGCAGTGGTGGGGATGTATTCCTTCTTTCCTTACTCTATGCATGCAGCACATATGCAGATGTTTCTTTACGTCTATACAAAAGTTCTGTATGTCGAAGCAGCTTATTCCTTTTTCCTTTCAGAAATAAGCCACAGAACTATAAAACATACCTTGTGTTCAAGAAGAAAACAAAAACTCAGAATTGCTAGCATGCCATATACATTCTGCAGCCCACATCAGAAAAGTTTCAAGACATGGTAAAAGCAGGTTTATTTCATCTCATTTGCTTCACATACAGAGTAGATTCATCAGAATCACAGAATAAGATGAAGGACTTTTAAACTCTGAGTTAGGAGTTTGACTCAGGAATTTAAGTAACTAATCATAAAATATACACTTTTGGTTCATTTGCCTTGTTCTTTTTCTTTGTGTCTCTGTCTAGACAAGCTGTTAGTCTGCATAAGCTTTGGTTATCACCTTCATCACAGAGTGAATGCAACAGGATTTTAATTTCAAGCTGTTAGCCACTATTCAAATACTACAGCAAAATTAGCAGTAATAAAAGTTTTAAGTTATACTTAATTTTTCTTTCCAATTGTAAGGGATCAAGGTATGTTTGGTTCATAAAGCAAAAAAGGCACATGGAGTCTCTCAAGCAGCACAATCCTCTGAGATTAGATGACTGTCAGTCAACTTTCATCTCTAATTTTTCCCCTTGCTCATTTTTCCATCTAAACAAGAAGTGTTATTAAATCGAGAAGATTAGCAACATGATCAACTCTTTTGCTTTTCCTCCCTGTGTTTCGCAAGGAAGGAAACATCCTGCAATCACTTGCAAAGCACATGGCCACAAGCACACTGCAACTGTGGATACGGGCGTGCAAGTCGATCCTGCAGCTAAGCCTCCTGTTGCTTAAACAAGCAGGGATACCTATTCTCAACCTAATTTCAGTATTGTTAGGGAGAGAAGTCTCTTTGTATCAGATCTGACAGGCATGTGTTCCTGAGGAAGTGGAGGGGAAGCCCTCTGTTCATATGACTAATTAGACAGGCTTCACGCTGGGTTGCTCTTTTTTGATGCTGATCCCTGTACTAATTGTCAGTTTGTTCCTTGGGAAGGCAAGGTTGAGTTCAAATGTTGCAGTGCCTTGTTCCCCGTTAGCTTTCCTGACCTTAAACTGATGCAAATTGACAAGGAACAGACTGGGGGAGAGACAGCATGGTCCTTTCCACTTGTGGAGAGTGTGTTTTGGAGCCATAGGAAAAAAACACAGAAACAGGAGGACAATTAACAGGGGGCACTCAGATAAAATGGATAGTCCTACGCGAGAAACAAGAGCACCAAGATTTTAAGGAGAAAAAGGCAGTATGATCATGATTGATACACTGTTACTTCTAGCTGAGATTCTCCAGCTCCCTTAGGAAAGTATTGATGGTTTAATTTTTAAGCAGATCTCCAATCAGAGTTTTTGCTCTGCTTTTATTCTCATTAGATCTGCAACAGTTTAAAGCCAAGCTACCACAGCTGAGCCAGGCTCACTTTCCAACAGCTGCTTGCCTGTTCTTTTATTTTTTTTTCCCCATTTTCTTTCTTTTATTTTTTCTGAGGCTGTTTTAGCTCTGATCAGGCTTTCATGGTAGGAGAGGAGGAGGGGGGAAGAAAAGGGGAGCATTTAATCAAATCTGACATTCAGGAGCTCAATCCTGCAAGGTACTGAGCTCATTGACCTCAGTCCAGCAAAACAATATACATAGGACTTCAAAGGGGATGCTCACATGCTTAAAGTTAAGCAGATGTCTAAGTGGTGTATTGGATTTGGGCCAGAGAAAGCATGGCCTTCCAAAAAGCTTAGGCACTCCTGTGCTCTCAGGTCCGCAAACCACCACCTTTATCAGCTCAGCTCTCCCTGTAACTCCAGAGCAGGCTGCAAAGACAGGAGAAAACTGACAGTTTTCTGGGCAGTAGTTCCTGTTCTTTTCTTTGCAAAATAACTGCTCTATTATGCTATTTCTGATTTAGGCTGAAATGAGGCAGCCAAATGCTCCATTCCCCATTAAAGCCCTAAAATTCTAATTTACAATCAAGGCATGACAACTCTGCAAAAGAAGGAATAAAGACTTCAATTTTTTTGGTTGGGCTTTTCCCATATTTTTTCTGATGCTTTCAATTTTAGTAAAATGGCTCAGGAGTAGAAAGGCAGAGCTTTCTGATTTTGAGGGAAGACTGCTTGGAAAATCACTGTATGTCTATGAACATCTTCAGAGCCTGACTTGAAAAAGTGAGCATTGTGCAACGTTAACAGACCTTCTACTCCACTGAACATAGATATCTAAGGGAAACAGGAGTTTTCAGCCAAGTGAAGACTCTCTTGGTTTGATTTCAGACGCGATGGTCTCAGGAGGACTTCAACAAGTCTTGGAGGTAAAGAGTGATCAAGACCCGATTCTGTGACCTTAACAGCCAGAAGAAAAGAAACACCAAGCCATTACCTCTACCAGAAATCTCTGTTTGAACTCTATTGGAAAAAGTAGTGGTTATCAACTGCTCTGCTCCTTTCATCCAACATCCTCCAATTAAATGCATTCTACAAAGGTACATATACACACACCTATATATCTTCCAGTTCTTAATCTTCTGCGCAGTAGAATGTGGACAACCAGAAAGCCTATTTTGAGACACAGCAGAGATATATTCCTGTCCACCATAGTGTATGGAAGCATAAGCAAGTGGGAAAGATACAGATAGAATGTTTCCACCTCCAAACAAATTGATTCTTCAGAGTTTCAACTGGCTGGACAAGAACTATGCAATTATTGAAGATCTGTGAAATTCCAGACTTTGAAATGTTTTTGAGACATGCTAAGAACATGTATTAATCAGTACAGAATGTGAAACATCAGCTTTCTCTTAAAAGTCACTACTAAATTACAAGGGCTTTACACAGAACTCGTAATGTGTTTTTCAAATTTTCTTTCAAGATCTGACATTTAAAAAAATTTTCTGCTTAGGGTATGATTCCCTTTTCAGTGAGACCATCCAAGCAAGTGAGAGACAGCACTCCACAAACAGGTGGGAGAAGCCAGCAAGAAGAGTCCAGAGAAGGAAAGCACAGTCATAGATCCAACCCAATTTTAAATCTCTGACATAGGTAGGAGCTAATGTATNAAAAAACCCCCCCCCCCCCCCACTAACCTTTCTTAATACTTCTTTAGATCAGTTGAAAAGAATTTTGCACTGTTTTAATAGCCTACCAGTATGGATAAGACTACTCCAATCCTCCTTTCTTGTACTACCTCAAGAGAAAAAAGCCACCTCAGTGTTTCAGTTCAAGTTCAGTGTTTCAGTGGGGGTTCAAGGTGAAAGCAGACTTTTTCAAACTTGCTACAAGCATATATATTAAGGGCTGCCATATAAGAGACTATACAATCTTTCTCCTGCTACTTTGTCTAGCTTCACTGTGGATGATTTTCTGGTCTGGAATAAAAGGAATAGAGCAGGCAAAAATTCACCTCAGGCATCTTTCAGTCATGACATGGGAAGTAACAAAAGACCCTTGGATTCATATTTTAAAAGAACAGCTTCTCTACTTTAGCACTTTAGCAGCAAAACAGATTCCCTGTCACTGAGTGTATCTGCAGTACCCTATTTTCATTTAAATGATGGCTTTTCAACCTTCTGTGGTCTAGACTTGGTCTATATCAAGGAAGACTATCTCCTCAACACCTTTCTCCACATCCACATCAGCACAGACTTGCAGGAAACTTTCCTGCAGGACTTTATGAACTGGTGTATTAGCAATATATGTCAGAAAACTTTAAAAAAAGAAGGCATGTAAAATAGAAGTCACAAAATGTCATACCTGGTGCACCTATTCCCTTTGAAAGTAAAGTCTTTAAAAACCTAAGCAATGGGCTCTCCTGTTCAGCCACGACATCTGTCCCTACGTGTCCTCATTAACTGCTTTGTAAGAAAAGAGGGGACTTGAAAAATTCCAGAAGGCACTGTCCTACATTAAGTTTGCATTCAGATCAAAGCCTTTATTCCAAATCCTGTCATAGGTAGCCACTACAAAGCCTTGGATCAAGTATTAAGCTTTGACCCTTCAAGTTTTCTTTTCAAATAAATAATAATATTTTCTCTCAGGTTTCTGATGAAGTCAGAGGAGCGAGGAGTAATCTCCTACCCATCTCTGAAAGAACTGTTTATTTGCATCTTATTCCTGCATGTTTGGATAATGTTCCAACAACATGGATTAAGTAACACAGATAACTTGGGCACAGCCACAGTTCTAAAATCTGTTGCATCTAGTCACCAGAAACACAAATGTAAAAAGAGAGAGATGCTGTCCTCCTGTCCTAGAGTTCCTACATCTGTAATGAAAACTCTCCATGTACCAGAGTTCCAGATAGGAGTTATAACAAAAAAATACCAGAGTACAGATAGCACAGTATTTCCACCCCCAGACATCCTCTTCTCTTTCACATACAGATAATGAGATAAGACAAAGGGACATAAAGCAAAATGGTAATACAACTTTGGTAACAGTTTAGGTCCCATCATTAGGGCTGCATCAGAACACAACCAACAGTCGAGGTTTCCTAGAGATTGTTATGGAAGGAATCTATTTCAGCATCATGCTTGTGCCATGCATCTAAACCACAAAAGAACAGCGGGGCATCTTTGCTGCAGTTCAAGGTCACTTGTAAATGTCTATTGAAATGAGTCTCATGAAAATAGCACCCTTGATATTGCAGAGGTCACCAGCCCAGTGCTTGGTTTGTTGATATAACAATAATTATTCCACAATAACAATCTTAGCTGTTACAATGGGGACTGAGTATTGGGGTGGCAGAGTTTCTGAGCTGCAATTTTTGACCTCAGCTTCCCCATTCAGAGTGGAAATCACAGTGTGTGTGGCATGCCCTCTGACTGATGCACAAGGTCACGTTTGAAAGCAAAAGTGTAGCGCTTGCTGAAATCAAAATTTAGACTAAACAGCATGTGATATTGTCAGGACTTGACCATGTGAAGGAAGCTTTCATCACCAGATATCATTTTACCAGATGTTTATGAGTATGCACACCCAAACTCAAAGTCTCTTGTCTATTAGGAGGAAATTCACACCATTTTCCCTTGATCATTACAATAGAGTCCTATTTGGACTAGGTTTATAAGAATATTTCAACATCTAACAGCTCCCATTGTAGACAGCTGGAAGCAAATATTTGAAAACCTAGTTCATCAGCAATAATCTCTGTGGGAGACAGAGGGAGAGCCCAGGAGAGCTCACCAAACACTGTGCTACCAACAGTTTTGTTCAAAGGCTGCCACAATGTGAAATTGATAAAGTGAGGAAAGGAGAGACTGGGGTAGATAGGGGTGAAATGTCATAGTGCTGTTGGGGAAGGAAAAGAAAACTGTGTGGGAACAGTTTGGGAATGGGGAAGGAGCTTGAAGAATGGGAGTGATACGCTGGAAAAGTGTCAAAGAACTTGGAAGCACTGGGGTACTTGAACTCTAGGACAGGAGGACCGAGAATAGAAGATTATGTTCCCATCACCCAGCCTCTCATGCTAAATCAGGAGAAGATGGGATTATCTTTAGCTAGAGATAAGCAGACTCATTAGGAGTTCAGGACACACAGAACTCCATCTAATTTTTTCTTGCACTGGACAATCAGGATGCTCCCTTTCTAAAAAGATGTAAGTGTCCTAGCCTTTCCAGCCTCTCTTGGTCATAGGGTAGGTCTGTCAGAATTTTCTAAGCAGTTTTGGATATCTTTCATGTTGTGCTCTATCTTGTAAAAAAACTTCTTTCCAATAGGCAAGAAATCCTAACATTTCATTAGTTACCAGTCTCAGACAATGCATTTGTTCCAGTTGTTGCTAAACAATAGTTTGCAAAAGAACCCAAAACAAATAACCATCCCCTTAACTAATACTCCATGAAAACCAACATGAAACAGTGTTCACAACGAACACCCCTCCCTCCTGATAATTGCAAACTGAAATCTGGGTTGCAGGTGGATTCTTACGTTTAGATCCTTTCAAAATTGGTGTAAAAGCGGTGAATAGACTCTTTCAATATGAAACTTCACAGATTTCCTACAAGGTAACATTTTTTTAATGAAGAGATCTAATGAAAATTTGTCCGTTTCATATTAAAGAGTAATGAATTAATCGTGAACATGGTGCTGAGTACCATTAAAATAATTTATTTTTGGAGTACTTTAAGGGGTTTTATTTAGTTTTCTCTTAGTTTCTTTTGGTCCCCATCTTTCACTAGCACAAACTACCATGACTTTGGAAAAGCCAGTCCTCCAATTTCCTGTTATGATACACTTAAGGCCCTTAAGACCTCCTGAACATCTCCATGTAGGAAATGGTGAAGTTCATGGAAGTACAAAACCACTTATTCCATAGGATCCAAGAGCAATTTAGGTAAGAAGAGACCTCTGAGGAGCTCAAGTTCAATCATTAGCAGGTGCATGTGCACTGCCAACTGCACCACTAAGCCATGCCCCACACCGCCAGACCCACCCTGAGGCACACACGCTTGAAAGAGCTGACAGAAGAGGTTTCTCATGGTCTGTGCTAACTAACAGCTGTGGGTAAACTTGGGCCATGCCCAGCTTTGGAGGTGGCACTGGAGAAGCTGGAGGGAGCCCTAGGGCAGGGCTAGCAAAGGGAGCTTGGACAGGCAGAGCTTGGTTCTCTCTTCACCTTGGAACCCAACACCGCAGGGTTACTGGAGTCTCTGTACCACATGACAACTGGTCCAAACAAGCTATTGAAAAACTTCATTTCAGCTACAACTCACCATATAACCCCTGAATATGTCACTGCCTCACAGAAAAATAGGTATTCATTCAATGTTATTAATCTTGGGGTCCAAGTAGGGGACAAGTGGAACAATCTACATTGAGGTAGCTATTTCACTTTTGTAAATGCAAAAACTAAATTTCATTAGTTCTTTCCCTCCACACACACACAAAAATGAAGCTCTGGGAGATAGTTTATTTTCTCCTATGCTCTACAACAGTTTAACCTCCAGCCATATTGAATCAGACTTCTCACAGTTATAAAGTAGTGTCCTAAGGGAAATGACACAATTTCCATGACACAATTTTCTTATTTTACACAAGTGTGAAACATTAATACAAAGATAAATTTCAAAACAGGTGTTAGGAAGAAGAGCACAACATCAACCAAAAAATGACTGAAATAACAACAATGTTATTGAGGACCATCCAGACAGAATGTAATGGAGGAAGGATGTAGTTACAATCTGGCTTTCAGTACAAATAAAGATAGGTAAAACTAAGTCCTACAAAATAACTCATCAGAAAAGCATCAGAAAGTATCTTCTTCAGTAAGGTAGGAATTTTAAATAATATTCAAGAGTAACTGTGCCTAAAAATGGTGGCTGTCACAGCAAAAACTAGCACGATGATGGTATTTGCTTCTCAAAAAGCACTTGAAGGTGTAGCTGATGAAATTACCCTGCAGCAATCTTAAAGAAAGTGAAGTACTTTTTCTTTCAAATAGTTAAATTCTGGAACTTATTGCCACAGAAGGCTCTGAAGGATGGGAGCATAAAAAGAGATTCAGACCAGAATTAGGCAAACCTGTAGAGGATAAATCCATCCCGCAGTGGGTATTCAATAATTAGTCCTTATATCACTAATGTTTTTAAGCTGGAAAAATATACCAGAAAAGGGGTCCCTCTCTATTTGTTCAGCCAGCTTGTAGGAAAACAACTAACAAAGTATTGGCTTGTGTGGATATTTTGGTCTGGTTCACTGTAGCAGCATTTATGGAAATTAAAAATAAAAGTAAAAATATTTTATACTGCTTATTCATCTACATATTTTTTTCCATTTCTTTATCCCTACCTGTCTGTTTCAATATGATGCTGTTTTCAAAAAGACAGGATGTTGGTAGTGTCCTACTGCCTATATTAATAATTAGTAAATATTTGAAAAACAGGATTAAAAGAGATTGTAAGAAAAAAATCGTATTTTCGGCTAGGGACATAGTATAATTCTATAGTATATCAATTCACTCTTCTAGAGTTTGTGTTTGTTACTGCCTCTTTCAATTCTAGTTTAAAAATAATTTAATCCCGATAGTAGTTTAATGTTTAAAAACATTTATACTAAGATTTAGCAACTAAGAAAATCAGATCAAACCCCAAGAGTAATCTATTTTTAAGACTATACTCAGAAGCATTTCTTTCACCCCAAAACATATCTTAAGATATGTACAAAGGAGGAATTTGGGAGATGAGTTGTAAGAGACCAACACTGACTAGAAAGTAGAGACATCTCACAAAGTGCATGATTTTATCACTGTAATAGAATAAAAATTCTAATTGATTATTTTTCCGGATAACAACAATCTTTTCCTAAACCTCCATGCTGCAACTCAGTCTCCCATTAGTTAAACAGAATTATGTTAAAACATATAGCATCAACTTGAGTTTTAAAAGGCATTTCTCAGGAGCACCAGGCAGCCTGTTAACCACAGCTGTAGGAGTTGTAACATCACTGCTTGCAAGGACCTCAGGTGATAAAAGGACAATTTCAGTAAGGGAGAACCAAAATAGAACAATTTGAAAAAAAAATGGCATGGCAAGGAATGTTTACCTGTGTACAGCTGTTCCTGGAGGTGCTCTGTGGGTACAGTTCTCAGCTGCATACAGGAAGCATAAATGTAGAAGTAGATGACTGCTCACAGAAAATTTAGATATTTGATGGAATTTTTCATGCTACACTGACACCCCCTTCTCTATTATTTCAGGAATCTCCTCTCCATTCATGACTGCAAGCTCCAACAAGCAAGTGGTAGCTTTTCATGGCCCTTCCCTCTTTGGTACCATTAACCCCACACACAATGCAGATGTTTCTCAGCCCTAGGACCTCCAGATGGACAGGAGCATATCAGTCCACTCACTTGCTAACCAGAAAATAGGCACATCACAACTTCTCTACTCTTCCCAGTTGATTGGAGCAAGGTCAACACCTGCCCAAGGGTACCCAGAATGAAACCATAAGCACCTGAGAGCCCTTAACAGGTTCCTTACCCCAGATATGTTCTCCTATGCAGGGAGGCATGCCTTTTTATGCAGGTGTAGCTCTACACCTGATAGAGGGATGCTAGGTACTGATTTTAAGTGCCATGTAGATGCTGCTTGTGAGTGCTGACAGAGCGCTTCACCATGTTCGCTTATCTAGAGCTGTATAGCAACTCTTCTTCTGTATCTTCATTGGTGATAGAGAAAACATCACTGACACCTAGAACTGGACTACTCAAATAGCAAGCTGTGATCTGGATTAAGACCACAGAGTGGTGGCAATATTGCCTGCTGGAACCCTTACCAGTAGTCCCCACATCTTGGTAGAAATGGAGACTCTGCTTCTCACAGCTTTCTGGTGTCTTAGGGAGCTGTGGTGAAGCAATAACTATCACATGCAATAATCATCTTGGGACCTCGGTATTTCTTCTGGCTAACCATGGCTCAGCAAATATTGATTTAGTAGCTGTGCCCTCAAGCCTTTTGTTTCAGGAGTTAAACTACCCCAGAGATAAGAATCTATTCTGTAATCACCACAAACAATGAATCTATATAAACCAATATGACACGTTACACCTTCTTAGCAATCAGTTCTTCTCAGTAAATTCAAACTTTTTGAATGCCTGTCTAGAGCTGGATAAGAGAGGTATTTTTCATTCTTGCCTTTCTGTGTTTCGTCAGGTTTTTGGGGTTTTTTTGTGTTCTCACAAAAAGTCTCTTCCAACAGGATCAGTGATTTTTGAAAATAGAAAAAAAACCTGTATGACAAATGAGAAGCCCACAAAACAAAACTGACCAAACTGCATATCAGTATCTGTTACTTTGAAAACTTATTTTCAAAACACTACAGTAGTTGGTTTTATTACTCTACCAACTCTAGGCCAGCACATAAACCAGCACATCACTTACTTACAATTTGAGCAGCATTTGAGTTGGGATCAATATGTTAGAAGATTAGGAACAACCCTCTTAGAGAGGGAAAATATATACTCCTCTCCACCAAGGCATAACTTGCTGCCTTTTTTCTTTAAGAGAGCCAGTTACTGTTAGAGAAAGAAATAAGATGTTTTAAAGAAAAACAAAGTCAAGGCCTTAATGAACTGATGATTTCTTTCTTTATGATAAACAAGTAATTCTGTTCTCAGAGAGTAGGGTCCAAAATCTGCTGAAGGTTATGGAGCCTTCCTATTGATTTAGATGGGCTTTGGATCTTCTCTAATTTCCTCCTCACTGTTTTATCTTATTTCTAAGGGACCAGATGCTGGGTCCATATCTGCTCAAATCTATATTTTGCTAATGGAGCTCAGGTTTCTGTAGAAAGAAATGTAACCGAGTTCCCTTAATCCCCACTGCTGGGTGGCTCTAAAAGAGAGACTTAGTCCATCCTGCGGTGGCAAGATAAGAATCATATTTTAAACCAACCTACTTTAAATGACATTAAATAGCTGTCAGTGTTAATTGAGGACACTTGTCCCTGAACCAAGAAAAAATATGATTTTATTTCTTCCTTCTAAAAGAGCTGCACTTATATCATGTCTCTAAATGGTGAGCTAGGGGTGAACTCCAGAAAAACTGACGAGATACAGGCATTTGTGCAAACTGCTTTTAGGGAGAGAGGGAATCTCTAAGTTTCTGTATAATTTATGTTTCACTCACCCTTAGATCAAATCATAAATAATGTACACTTGGACCTTTTAATAATAACTTCCGTCTGTTTCTGAGTGATGAAGTATCTTACCTGCACGATGTTACACCCAAAGTAAAAACAATAATTGTGAAGAAGGTACATGAAAAAAAAATGCCACAGCTGGGTGTCCTGTGCCACAAATGATCTCATGCGTGTGACATGGCATTTCACATCCTGGACAAGAGTCTGGGCTGAAGCAGGGTCACAGAGCAGCAAAGAGGCTGTTCTGTGGTTTTATCTATAGGTGGTATTATAGACCACTCTATTCTTTGATGTCCTTTCTTTAAAACATTATACAGATTAATAAATAAATAAATAAAAATGAAGCAAATACAAAAAAAAAAAAAAAAAAAAAAAAAAAAAAAAAAAAAAAAAAAGGTTTTGTTTTAATGGTAATTTAAAATGTTCCTCAAAGTATCTGTTCTTTAGATAAGTCTAACAACCTGTTGTGTTGTTGCCTTTATTTCCAAAAGGTTATCTCTCAGTCCACACAAAGTCCTTTGCCAAGGTTTGATATTCATTGTCTGAACTGTACTAATTTGACAATCTTCACAGGGAGAGACATTATGCTCTAACAGACCAGCGAATATAAATGGAAGAAATTACAAGTTTTTAGGTTAATTTGTTCAGATGAGCCACATGATACCACCTCTGCTTGTTATAGTAATGAACGTGCGACCATCTCTAGAATTTCATAGAGATTTTCCTTTTAGTCATGTTGAAGTAATTCCTAAATTGTCTTCTTTGAATATACATACCAATAAAGCTCCATCACTCAAACCTTTGCAAGACGCTATCCAGGAAGAGCTTAACATGGCAGGAGAGAACTCACTTAGAGAAACACATGAAAGTGTAAAATGTCTTTTGGGACTCATTTGCTGTGTCTGATCAAAGCTGCAGACCCTAAAGCTGCAGAAATACTGCATGCAAATTGTCTCATCTGCTGTCCTTAAGATCATAAAAGTTATTCCCAGCATAATAATTTCCTCTTAGATTGGAGCTTATCCCTTTCTGCTTAGCTAGCCGGTGAAATGCATCCTGCTGTACGTGTTGCACTCTGGCTGGCGAGACAAACCAGGAGGCAATGGTCCAAGTCCTGCCACTTTAGTGCTAGGAAAGTTAAAAACTTTTAATATAGCTGTTAATTAAACTAAAACCTTCTCTAGCTGCTAAACCATATCCCTTTACACTTATCGAAACAGATCAAGGGTCAAAGATTTATAAAATTATCAAAATGGAATGGAAAAAAATTGTCTACAGCAAAATAGAGGCATAAATTAATCTGGGCACAAGCAAAGTGGAAAATTCAGCAAAATAGAAAAAACCCCCAAACCCTGAATGATCCCACTCCATTGTATTTAAAGGAATCAAACCCATTTTGTCCACTGGTACTTTGGGGAACGGGAGAACTGCATTTTGTTTTCACACATGGAATGAAATGCAGAATGTGCTTTGTAAAGGATGAATACTCAGAGGGGTTTTTCTTTTTCCAGCATGGTCTCTGCTTTTTACTCTCTGCTTTTCCCACCTCTTTTTGCCCACTCCCAGTGCTTTTATTCAGAAAAACACAGCATGAATAAATTAGACCACCACCAAGAATGTGAAATATTAGCAGAGGAATCTTGTCATATCTCTTTTCTGTGGCCACATATAGAACCTGATTAAAAACTAACACATGACACATTACACATTAGATTTTACTAGCACCCTCCTCCCACTTTTAGTTTTTCCATTTGATTTTCTCAATTCTGGGCTTTTATCACCATAGTGGTTTGATAAAAGTCAATCGTAGTTGTGTGACACTGCAAAAAGGATTGTACTCTCAAGAATATTCTCACCATTTCTGAAGTATCCAATTTTTGTCTCACTTGTATGGAAGAATACTTGTCCCTTGGGGTGTTTTCAACTCTGCTTGAGTGCTGTGGTGTTTACATTTATACATTTACTCCAACTATGTCATTAAGTTAATATTCAATGGATTACATTTCCCCCCACCTGATTGGGGTTAAGGTTAGATGAAGTCCTGCTGCCTGAGCACAAGCAATGAATATTGAAGGGGTTGATATTGATTCCTATCACTGAAGAACATTAATACCTGAATGATTTATAGTACTGAGAGTACTCTCCGGGGTTTAAGACTGCAAACACCTGTCCACAACTTTAAAGGGTTAGTGTATCTGTGTCAGAGCCCTGGATGGATTGCTTCATCCTAGGTGTCTAGCCATGAGAAGCCTCTGCATGTCTCACCTTCCCTTGTGATCTACACCGAGCCTCAGGCTTCCGCCCTGGTCTCTGCCTGAGCTATGTCCCTGGTGTTCAATCTCATATATCCCCATCCCTGACCCCTGGATTAGAGGTCCTGGCTTGGCTGTGGACTGGCTTTACCACCATGGGCTCCTTTAGTGACCTGGGCTCCTCTTGTCTCAGCCTGGCAACCATCCCCAGAACTGCTCTGCTTGAGGCTGTCGAGTACCATGGGACAGATCCCAAAAGATTCAGCAGTTATGGGCTTAGAAATATTTTCATTATAAGGAATAAGCCACAGAATGAGAAACAGTGCTTTGTGGAGATGACTTCTGCAAGCATGAGTCTCCAGCCTATCTGGAGATCCAAATTCTGCAAAGAGTATAAAAATACTTGTTTAATGGTGAACTTGGCGGGGAATGCTATGTTCACACCTGGACCTGATGATCTTAAAAGTTTTTTCCAACCTCATCAATTCTATGACTCTGTGATTTCAAGATTTAGCTGCAGTATAAGGTCTTAAGTTGGCTGCACCGAGAACATTCAGCCTGGAAAATTTGAGAGGTGAAACCCTCTTTTCTCCCCAGGATATTTGGAGCTTACAAATTTCTATCAGCTCAGAAACAAATGCTGAGCAAGAACCTGGTGGGAAGGAGTTTTTGCCAAGAAAAATGCTTGCCACAAAAAGCAATGTTTTAATGAAAAATAAGATATTTATTTAAAACACATGATTATTTTGTGGCAAATCGGTACCAGTCTCAAAACGTACAAGAAACATTGCCTTAGACTTTCTTATTCTTTGTTTTTCTTGTCATTTCTCTGTTGCTGTTAGGTAAACCATTTGCAGCTGTTTACAATTTCCACACAGTCTGCAGTTTGGAAGATGAGAAGAGCCCATTTGGACGCAAAGGGACCATTTTTATAACAGCTCAGAAGCGCCAGAGCCAGTGACTGCAATGACAGCAGGAAAAGGCTGCCAAGGAGAAGACCAGCATTTTGCCTTCTTTCATTAAAACATTGTTGAGCTTTGGTACACAGACTGCCAGCGGGGTGATCCTTTTTCTGTCTTTTTCCTGCCTGCTTCCTTCTCTCTTCTTCTCCATCGCAGCTTGATGATGAGACTCCAACGAGGGCAGCTCCATGGCAGCGCTCCCATCCTTGCTGGGTGTGGGAAGAAGCCAAAGGGAAGTAAGGGAGCAAAAGGGCCATGCTAAGAAACAGGCCAAGTTTTCTTGGGTGGTTGCCTGCCAGTGGCTCCAGAACAATGCCCAGAGCCAGTCTTAGAGAAAGGAGAGGGAGAACAACACAGAAAACCCAGGAGGCAGAGACATGAATAACCTGTGTTTCCTACCAGCACCGAATTTTTTGAACCTAAAGTGCTTTATAGCTCTGCTCAGAGCGACAGGATGAGGATTCTCCAATCCATCAAAGCCACAAAACAAATCCTGCCTTAAACCATCGGGTTTCACATGAAAAAAACCAAAAAGAGAAAACAGAAGCCAAAAGTGTTCAATAAAACCACAGAGGCAATAAATCTGCCCAGCTTCATGCAAAGAAGTTACCTTTGAAACATCCTCTGGCAAACCTGATTAGAGCTTCAGGTCCCTAATGAAACCTGAAACCTCTGGGCTTGTGTTTTGGCTGTTAACTCAGCACAAGTCAGGGAAAGAGCTACCCTCACAACTAGGAAGAAAAAAACCAAAGCTTAAGACACCTTTGTCACTTCCTTCTTCCCAAGGCCTCCCTGCTTCCTGGCACTGCCAATAGGAGACAAACGCTGCAGATTCAGTGGGAACTGGTGGGAGAGAGTTGCTGCCCACCCTTCTGGGAGATTTTGGGTCAGGCTTGGGGCTTGCCCCATGCCCAGGAGATAACACCCAGCCCCAGGAATGAGAGGTGTGGTATTCTGCATCACCCAGTATTTGACTGTAAGGATGCATGGGGGAAGGACACAGAGTGTTTCCCCATGGCTGCTCAGCGAGTGATACCGGGATTTCCTCTTCAAACACCTTCGACCCCGTTTTTACGTCTTTTCCAGCTAGTTAATATTACTGCCATGGCAGGGAATTTAGCAAGCCGAGAGAAAGTGCCAAAATCGCTACTTTCCTAGGGACAGTGGGTAAAGGGCAAGACTGCCCTGAAATTAGCAGATAAGAGCAGACTTTAACTGAAGCTTTTATCGGCTGTTTGTGTTCACCGAAGCCAGATGATTTTCAAGGAGCCGCTTAGAGATTTAAAGCGCTGATGTGACAGGAGCTCTTTGATTTTAATGTTCCTGCCTTCTTCTTGCAGCCAGTGTTTATGTAAACTTGAGAAAAACTGCCACTACTCTTCATCTCTCTCATTTTTCAGCCTTAATGGTAATTACATTCCACGCATGACAGGAGACTCAGCATTGCATTGAAGACGGGGGCTGTAACTTTTCCTTTGACATGCCATTACTTTGCATTAAGTCACAGTTTCATAGAGGGGGAAAAAAATAACATGTTGCAAAAGTGGGGGCGTAATGACCACTGCAAAAAAGCATATTGTTGATGTGCAAAGGGGGTTTCAATAAAACACTGCAGCTTGAGATTTCTAGGGGCATCCAACTGATGGAGGAATGACTATGCTATTGGATTTTAATGGAAGCAAGGACTCCAATTTCACATCAGATCATCTTCTTTTTTAAGGGACAAAATTTCTATTTGTGCAAAATTGCTACCCTTTTTTGCTCTTGGCTTCTCTCTCATGTGCAAAGCACTCTCTGTTCTCAGTGCCTTGGAAAAATCCCATGCTACCAAATATTTGTTACCTCTCCCCAGTCTTGCTTGAACTACAGACCTTAAGGTAGCTAATTTAATGTGATAGTTACTTAGTGAATAACTTGCTCCTTCTCTTTTGTTTCATCTGCTTGACGTTTACTGTTCCAGATACAATCTGGTCAGCTGATGGTGTGAGGGAGTTAAAATATGTAATAGTTGCTAATTTTCTCCTCCAGACAGAATGCTGTCTGCATGAATACGTGACTGATGGCCATGTATGTCATATTTTTGAGAAAAAATAGCAAGCTGCCTCATTAACAAACTCCCATAAGACACAGCTTACAACTGCTTTTTGTGTGACACTCAGAACACCACAATGTATGCAAACATCATCTGAGGCATCTCACAGCCATGAGCAACCGGCAGGAGAGCACAGAGAAGACATTTTGATTTGGAAGTGAAGTTCATCCTCAAGCTCCCAAATATCATTACCCATCTGAACTGCATCCCCAGCAGCCACAGACTAAAATAAATGGACCACAGTGAGAGATTTCAAGTAAGTCTTGACATAAAAACATCTTTGACTCACAGTTTCAATCCTGAAACAAAGCCAACTGCTCTGGGCAAGAATTATTTCTTTAGCACTTCAGTTTCAACCTTGGCTTCAAGCTGCTGGTGAGGAAAGAGGTGGTTTTACCTTGAGCAGAAACCAGGTTATTCCCCCACCCCCATCTCACACTCCCCTGTCAGCAGCCCCTCCAGGATAACCTGGCTGCTTCCACGGCCCCAGGCATCGTGTGGTACCTCTTCCACTTGTTGTCCCTTCCTCACTTTGCTGGCATGGACTCCATGTGAGGCCAGCCCAGGCTGATTTATCTGTTTGCAGTGGTCAGTTGTGGCAGGTGTTGGCAAAGGAGTGTGGTGGGGATTTGGGGGCATCACACCACCCCTCTGTGCCAAGGGGCCACCCAGTGCTGCAGCCTATAGCTCTTGGGAGCAGCAAGGTTCCACCACTCTCAATCATGTAGGCAGCTTTGAGATTGTTGTAGTTTTAAAACTACATCTGTTGAACTAGCTGCTCTTCTCTCCATACTGGAGAGAAAAATGTGTGTGTGTGTGTATAATAGGCAAAAAGCTGCATTTGTTACTCTGCAGATGCCCTAGAGAGGGGAGCTGCAAAAGAAAAAATTGTTCACCTGTATGTTTAATCCAGCCTACACTGAGGGGAAAGAACCCAGCAGTATCCTGCTCCTAATGGAAATGGACTGTACACCAATTACATTAGTTTTCATTCTCTAAATTACAGATTAGATTTTAAAATTCCACACTGTTCCCAAAGACCTTTTTAAAGGCCTTTTTCAGGGTTTTATCTCGTGGGCCTTACTTAACTTGCCAAAAAAAAAAAAAAAAAAGAAAAAAGAAAAAAGAAAAAAAACTTAAGCTCCAATCGATTGCTCTGGTAATGGAAATGGAAACCCTGCTTGTCCTTATTATCATGAGCCTTATTACCCTTGTCATCACCACCACCATTATGCCATGAGGCTTTTATTCTCCAGGCATTGTGAGGAGGTTCAGCAGCAGAAGGGGCAATCACCCAAGCCTCTCCCTGCTTGGAGCTGCAGAGGCACACTCTCATCTGTCAGTGGTTCCCTTAAGTGGTGCTTTATCTTCTCTGCCTAATGACTTACACTTTATTCTATCTGTCTCACAGTACTGCTCCGAGTTCTCTGCTAAAATCAGGGATCCCCTCCAAAGACAGCCTCTGCAGGCTCACACAACTTCCCTGCCTCCCTGCAATTCAAACCATCAGGGCTTTCTAGGCTGCATCCCTGCCCTCTCATGATGCACTGATTTGTACCTGCTCAAATCAATAATTTTAGCCTGGAATACCCACCATCCAAGTCAGGAAACATGGTTGCCCTGAAGCAAACCATGGAAAACCACATTTCCTATATACGCAAAGGGTCAAATTTCATTATTCAGCCTAGATGCAAGTCCAGGTCAGCTCTAGAGGTCTTAATAGAAATGGCCACATTTTAGGATTAGTGAGAGCAGGGTATAGCCAACAGCAAATACTCTTTAAAAATGCCATGTGAATGACTTTTCTGCAAGCACTCAAAAAAAGACTGCAGGTAAGGAAATCCTGGTAATCTCAGTTTTAGTAGGATTATTCTACTGTGATTGGGCATTTTTGTAGGCACAATTAAGCTGGAATAAGTATACATTTTTCTCCCGACTGACATACAACCTGGAATTGGAGTGACTGTGCAGGAAGTATAAGGCCTGAATGTGGCAATAGGATTAAAGGAAAATATTTCCCCTCATGTGGAAATCTTGGCAGTATATGAAGAATTCCCTCATGTTCTCCAAATAATGCTTTATTCTCTTACAGATCCTACATTTAATAGAGAAAAGTACCTCAAAAATTGTGTTTCAGAAAGAAGGTTTTTCCAATCTGATGAGTATCCATGCTACTGATACCAAAATCCTGCGGGCACAAAGTCCCCAAGGGAACTCTGGCACAGAGAGACACAGTTTAGCGATGGTCTTGGCAGTGCTAGGTTAGTAGCTGGACTCGGTGATCCTAAAGTTTTTTCCCAATGTAAATGATTCTGTGATCTCTTGAGGGTGCTAGAATGGGCTCTCACAAAATGTGCCACTTTCCTATTATCTCCCTAAAACACCTGAGGTCCATATCTCCCTCTGGTCCTTGGATTCCACCACTGCTCAGGGAAAAGGAAACTAGTGTGAGAACACTGGGCTGTTGCTGGCAAGGGACCACTGCCTTCTCCAGCAATGTAGCAGTGGGGTCAGGAAGGGCACTGCAATCACCTGACCACCGTCCTTCTGGGGCTAGAGCTGCCACCTGTGTGTCACAGTCTGTTGTGTCACAAGGATGGAGCCTATCTGAGCAGAGCTGCGAGGGTGGGTGCTGTGCTGCAAGACATAAATGTGCTCAAAGGGATAGAGAGAGAAGGCTGTAGAAGCAGGGGGAGTCGAACCTTGATCTGAGCCTTACGCTTATGTCCTGGGCTCCAGATCCTTACTTCATCTTCAGCTGGCAGGCAGACCATCTAGAAACTCTCACATCCCTCTTCCTCCTTTCTCTGCCTTGTGCACCACTCACAGTCTAATTAGCTGTTCCTATTATTGCTCCCATGATTGCCTTGTTCACTCCTAACAATAAGGAATGCGACTGGCTGGCAGTTATCAGCTAATTGGGGCTGAATAAGGTCACTGGCTAGGCATTATCCTGACCAAACCAAAATGCACATTGACATTCAGTGCAAACATTATCCTCCGCATGAAATAGCCCAGCTTTAACCAGAAGCATGCCTTCTAAATTTGAGTGAAGCTCCTCTGCAAAATCTCTGCTATGGTTCTGTCAGATCCTAGGGGAAAAGCTGAAAGGAAGGGTCCACAGTAGCACATGCTATGTGCACACTTTGTGAGCAAGTCTTCTGGCAGCCTTACTCATCAAGGTACCCAGTGAAGTGACTGTGGTTCAAACTAGGATCATCACTAGACAGTGATCACAGACATGAATTTCTGCATTCAGTGAATCTCACACATCTGCCCATCAAAGGACTCTTGCTGTGTGCTGGGAGTTGATGCTTCTTTTCCACAGCCTGTTTGGCCAGGTTGGAAAAACCTTTCTTCCAAACATTCATTTGATTTCTGAGAGGCTGCTCTCTTTAACCTTTTTAGCATCCTGCTTTTATTTGCTAATTGTCTGTTTACACCACCAAAGTTTTGTTGATATGAGTATTTTGTTGAGACATGTCTATTAATCTTCCTAATGTCCATACTCATTTGCCTTTTCATGCATCACCCTGCTCTTTTTTTTTTGTTACTCATAATTCATTTGATAAATCTTTTTGTCATTCAATTAGAAAACTGAAATAATACCCTGTGACTGAGGGACCAGTCAGACATCATGCTTAAGTCACAAAGGGGCTGGCTAAGAGGTTTGATGAGCAAGAAGGCATAAATTTTGACATAAGAAGAAAACATCTTTGTAATTCATTGAATATCACTTCCTCTGCTGTTAGAAAGCAAGACCCACAACATGGGCAGGTATATATTGCTATGGTTATGTTCTCTGGGAGGAAATCTGAGTGCTCTGCATGGATTGCCTTGAGGATGAGTGAAGTGTTAGCCAGTGCATGGTGGGCAGGGAGGAGACTTTCACTCACAGTTTGACACCTAGGATGGTTGCAGCAGTGACTACATAGTCTAGGAAGAATATCTCTTAATTCCAAGGGTGGACAGTCACCTAGGAGTGCAAACCAGGTCCTGTTGATGGACAAACAGGATTTTGCCTTTGGTGAAATGCTAAATACTGTCAGTGACTTACAAACAGAGGCTGGAATTGCATTTGACCTTTTGTGATTAAAGATTGGTTTCTCCTCATAGCACTGTTCTCATTTAACAAGGATGCCAGATTCTCAGAGCTGATACAATCAAATACACAGGGAAGTCTGTGATTTTCCCAGCCACTATTACTTTATGCAGGTGAATAATGAGTACATGAGTAAAAAGCCTCATTGTGTTGGGGTATTAGAAGGGTATACCTGCAGCTCAGGCTGGTTGTGCAGTCGGCAAACAGTGAGTGCAAGAAACAGAGACGATGCTCTCTCCCTTGGGCAGCAGGGGAAAAGGGGTGGAAAAGGGCTGGAAAGGGGCTGGAAAAGGTGGGGAGCACTGCCAGAAAGGCTTCATGTGCTGATCACTGACACGCAGATTTCTGATTTTCTGACAGAAAGCAAAGACTTAACCAATCAAGATTACCAGCAGTGAGATTGAGGTTCAGCTCTGATATAAAGTGATTTAACTCTTGGCTGTGCAAAACACCAAGTAAGAGAGTTTCCTTGTGCCTTCAGCCAAGCAGAAACCCTCTGTGAAGTTATCTAAAATACTGGCCTCCTTTCTGAGCTTTTATCCCCTCACCATCTGGTTGCAGTCGGCCGAGGCTGTTTCCATGCAGCCCCCTGCACTTGGAGCACACGTCCACAGGCAGCTGTGTGTCAGGGATGGGACTGCCCACCTTCCATACACGGGAGCCCACTGCTGGGGCACTCACACATTTCAGTGCACCCAAATCTCCCCAGTCAAGTTTCTATTTCGGGATGATTTTGTAACTTTCATTTAGAGTAGGGAGCCTCCTTCAACTGAGAGCTAATTTCATTGAAGGGGAGTTTACAACTTCAGTGTACTTTAGGCTGGCCTTTCAGTGAATAGAAGTGACTTCAGGTTTGCTTCAATGTAATTTACAATTCTTAATTGTTCAAAAAGGAAGAGAATGATGATGGCTATCTGTCAGTTATCTTTTCACTAGCTTACCTGCTTTCCCCTTTCCCTTCACAAAAGGAAATGTTCTTGCTTTTCTATCTAAAAGAAGCTGATTAAACATATATTGTGTTCCACTGAAATGCAGGAAGGGATATTTTGTCTTTCCACATTTTCCCTTTAATTCCATGGATCAGAACAATGTTTAGTTTTTGATTGCATGTGTTACCTGATTGTTAACAGAAGCAGATTGATCTGGGCAATATGTTTCCACATCATGTCATGGTAGACCTAAAAAGTAAAACTTTCAGCTGTTAAAAAGGATTGGGCAGGACATGTAAAAATGTGTCAGTTAAAATAGTAGATCAACACTATACACAATCTGGTGCTTAATTCAATAGATTATTACTGTTTTTTTGGTTTTGGAATCCAGTATTTTATTATCTCAGATTTAGGCTATAAGGATACTTATTGTTTTTATACCTTAATTAAAAATTTGGCTTTATGCATTTCCTCTGGAAGCACAGATGAGCAGCTGTCATCCCCTTCCTGCCCAATCTTGGGATAAAGTGACCGATTTCTTGGAGGACTGTTATGAATCCTGGACAATAATCTCTTATCAACAAAAGTTTAGAGGAAACACGTTACATTACGCAAGAAGCCAGGAAGTGGGATGACTCTCCCTATACTACAAATATTTTGGGGAATGAAGATGACAAAACAATATAGAAGCTATCTGGCTTTTAACAACTGGGACACTACTTTCATTGTTCATTTCCCTCAATATACAGTTTTAACAAAAACAGCTGTAACCTGTATTTTCAGCACGACCGTTTTGGCCTCTCAATTTAAAAAAAAAAGTCAAGATAAAAGGAATTACAATGAGTATGTATTATTTCATAAAGCAGTGAGCAGAACAGATATGCCAGTCAAGTAGAGACAGACATTACATACCCTGCTACTGTCAGCAGATGTGTTTGCAAAACAAGTAACAAACCAAAATCAGCCTGGTTCCTTCTTTCCTACCTGTTCGCAATGGATGTCAGTTTGTTGCAGGAAACGGTTCTATTTCCATTTATTTCCATTTTGGCCAAACAGAGTTTCTCCCCAACAACTGACATCATATTTGCCATTCCATATGGTACCTTGGTAAGCTGAGATGGGTTTCTGGCAGGAGGTCAGGATCTCCTGCTCCATTCTCCCATCTCTCCCTTGCCAGCAGCAGGCTCTGGATGCAATGTGCTATCCCACAGTTACTGTGGGCATGTGGCAGCAATGATTCGGGCTCTCTTCCCTGGCACTCACTGTATCAGGAAGTGGTGCGTGAATTTGGGAATGGATCATGTCCCTTTGCCTGGAGTCACACGTTGGTGTTGGTGTCCTCTCCCTCCTCAAAGCCTGGCTGTGCTGCTAAAGTGCTGCCACTGCCCCTCACGCCTACTCCCATCCTGCAGCAGCCAGTGGAGATGGGAGACTCTTGCCCCCTTTGGGTTCCTCCTTTTGAGCAGTGACCCCAGCAAATATCTTCCTCACAGTGTCAAAGCTACAGTTTGGCTCATGGTGCCAGAACACAGTTGTTAGCTACAGTCCCCAGATGTCTTTATCTGTTTATGTTTCTCCCTATCAAAGCTTTTTTCTAGCACCCACAGTATCAGGGCTTGGGGGAGGCAGGGCAATGTTCTGGGACTACCTCAGACATCCATTTTCCAGCAGAAGGGCTGGGACCTTTCAATGCCAGACAGCCCTGTAGGATGCAGAGGTGAATTTGCTCACCCCACGTCTCCAGTTCAGTATCTCAAACGCAGCACCAAAACTCTTTCCTTGATAACAGTAACTAATGGCTCTTGGGTAGCAGGGGGATGTTTTAGGAAGGGCAGAGCCTAGTGTCTTTACTGTCAGGGACCACAGAGAGTTTTAGTAATGTGGGGTTAGGTCTGACCAGGTCTGCACCCCACCATGAGCTGCTGACACCCCTGCTGCTGCATGCCCTGGACATGAGCATGCTGCCCTTCCTGAAAGAGGCCAAGAGATGGGGGTAAAGAGGAGTTGGGGAAGAGGACACCCAAAAGGTGGTGGGTTGGAGAAGAGATGGAAGGAGATAATGCCATTGCTTAGATGTGAGGAGAGGAGCTCATGTGATTCCTACTTTGTTTGTTGTAGTCCAAGAATTTCCCCAGATATATTCACTGAAAAAGACCTCTATTCTAATGACAGCTCCAATGAGATTCATTAGAAAACTACCTACTTGCCCTTAGGACCCAAATTAGTTGATGTGTCTGCACCATGGCATCAGACTTGGGATTGGTAGGGATAACTGGAAATCTTGTAGGCACTTATGAATTTACAGACCCTTTCCAAAAGAGCCACAGGTCCTCAGAAAAAGAGTTCATCAAGGAAAAATACCAGAAGAAAAGCAGCTGGGTAAATGACAACAGCTGAGGCTGATTTTAATTTCTAAGTGCTTTAGAAAAATAACAGTAAAAGTACGTGTGTTGTTCTGAAGCTTTGGACTACCTCTTCTGAAGTTTAAACAAAGCATCTGAATTTTGTTTCAGGTAAACCTAAAAACACTCTCTTCACTAGATCAATGCAAATCATCTTTTCTTAGTTATTCACTAGACAGCAAACAAAGTAATTTTGTGCTAATATAGATTAATTCCTTTTTAAATCATGAGTGCAAAAGCTCAACCCCAAAATAATTATACATTCTTGCTGCCTAAATTAGAACTCCCATGGAAGGTCAACTTAGGCTTCCCCATCACACCAGTATTCTTGAATATTTAATGCACTTGAAAATATTTCCTTATATTTCCTGAGTACACAAATCCCCAGATACATCCAGTTACATTTCCAAATAAACTGGCTTCATTTGCAGAAGGTGTCTGACCCCTAAGCGGCTGAAACTCTTAACACACAAAACCTGCTGGGTTGTTGTAAATGCCTTAGTATCTTTGGAAAAAAAAAAAAAGTCAAGTGTATTTAGGTTATATAGATGGCTTCCGAAGTCTCTTTAAAGACTGTCTTTAGGGCACCAAATTTCAGACTTTGATCCAAATCTAATATATTTGCATACTTGCTCTGTGTGCTGAAGCACATCAGTGGAAAGGGGTTGAAAGAAGGTTGGATCTAAGCAAGTTGTTGCATCGTGTTATCTTCCCTCATCAGACCAAAGCTTTCAGCTTACAATCAGGTACCCCCATTTTGATCAGTTAAAGATTTTTCACAGCCAAAAGCTGCCCTCATCTTTTACTGTATAAACTGTGGATTTAATGTGAAATTGAAACTCTTTGGCTAAAAACCATTACAGATCACAGTCAACACACTGGGTGAAATGTGTATTATGTACACCATGGGCAACTCTAAAGAGACTGGTATCCTGTATTACCGGTGGTGTTATTCTAATGTCATCAGTTAAATTTGTCTGGAAGATTCTTCTAGTATTTCAAACTCCAAAGGCTTTGTTGGGAGAGTAGAACATCAACACATCTAATTACAGTGTGAATATTTCCAAATTGTCCTAATGAGAGCTTGTGCATCCTCAAATTTTTCAACACAGTAACACGAATTGAACATATTTTCACTTTGAGAAACATATGGGCCGTTTACAATTCAAAATCTTTTCCTTGCCTTCTAGTATGACTGAAAAGATCAGAATAGCAGATTTGATTTTTTCTTTAATCCTCTGGAGAAATTGAATCAGCTCTGACATTGCTGCTTTTTTTTCAAAAATTGAAATCTTTGTATCAATTTTTAATAAGATTGTAATTGACAAATCCATTGGAACATTAGTGAACATTTAAATACTAATTAGCTAAGCCACTGCTAATCTCTCCTCACCAGAGCTCACAGACACAAAAGTCAATTAAACCTGAGTTTGTCCCCAAGGAAAGAAAGGTCAGAGGGTAGTGTTCAGTCAGCTGTAAGATTATGTTAAGGCACTGTTAGGAGTAATAATCTCTGGGAAAAAANAAAAAAAAAAAAAAAAAAAAAAAAAGGTAAAGAAAAAGAAGCTAAGCTTTCTTTTACTTTTTTTTTCTATTTAAATAATTGCATTAAGTATAGAGTTGAGAGGGGAGAAACAAGGGAAGAATTACAAGAATTGAATCAACAACTGTTGCCTCTTTAGCAACAAACCAAACAGCCATCAATCCACTGTCTAAGGAGTTAGGAGACAGCTCATTCCCTGCTTATAGTTAAGTCATTGAATATCTCAGGCAAACTCCTTTTAGTTCCCACCAGGTTAACATTTAGGTTTTTATTTGAACTGCTGTGAAGTGTTTAAATTTGAATTGGTTTTCTTTTTTTTTTTCCCTCTTCTAAAAATGCTCCAACCTTCCCCAGAGAAAATCACACCTGAAGGCCTCACACCCCTCCATCCTTTCCAAGACCTGTGGATCTATTTGCTGTGACTAACAAACACTAAAAAACTAAGTGGTGTGTGCTCACCACACTCTCCCAGTTTGCTTCCTTTTGCTTTTCAGAGCACTTTATTCCAGTTCTGCACTTAGGAGGCAGATGGCTTCGAGTACATAAACCATCCCATTAAAGTCAAGGGACTTCTCCTGCACTTCGGGTTACACAGCTCCCCAAGTGCTTCCGTAGACTGAAGCTGTAACTCATTAGAACTGGCAGCACTGGGCTATGTTTAAGTATATGCTGCAATGTTTCCACAGATCATTTATTTATTTCGCATTGATGGACTTCAGCACCTGTTTAAAGTTAAGCACTTGCTTCCTCAACAAGGGACTCAAATACCTTCTTTTAAAGTTATACCCAGCATCCCTTCTTCCCTACAGAATCTTCCAAGTAGAGGCTGCATAAAGAGCTGCTTCTGAGACAGCTCTACTGATAATGCAAAACTATCCCCTTCAAATGAGGAGGTAAAGCACATGAAAGACAATCTCTGGCCCAGCTCCTGTTGTGAGAAGTGTGCAGATTAACAGCTCCCTCTTATGAGAATAGGGTTCTTGTATAAGCCTGCTTTGCCAAAGCTTTATATTTTGTATAAACTTTGTGATAGGGGATGGCAGCCAACAACGTGGTAGAGTTGAATTTAAAGCTGGTATCAGGGTATGTGGGAAGTGCAAATTGCTATGGGAAATGTGTTGAAAAGCTGAACACAATGAAGTTACATAGCTCGGAGGGGTCTCAGGTACAGCGTAGGAATTCTCCCTATTCTTGGAAAGGTTTAGTGTTAGAGCCTCCTAACTGTAAAAAAAAGAAAATCTTATAAACTGTTCTTCCAAAAGCAAGATTAAAAGATCCCCAACATAGCTCAAAAAAAAAAAAAAAAAAAAAAAAAAAAAAAAAACCCCAAAAAAAAAAAAAAAAAAAAAAAAAAAAAAAAAAAAAAAAAAAAAAAAAAAATCAATCCTAGGCAGCAAGCTTTGTATGCAATGATTTATTTAGGAGCTTTGGAGAAATCTCAGCACTGAAAAATATTACAGCTTGCTGTCATAATTTCCTAAAGTTTAAGTGTTCATAGATTTGTAATGCTCCAAGCTAGGGGGGGCACTCTGTTATCCAGTCTGACCTGCTATATATCACAGGTCATTACATTTCACCAAGTTACCTTTGCATCGAGTCCAATAAATCGTGTTTTGCTAAGGACTTTCTCCAGGAAGGCATCTGTCTGGACATAAAGACTTTAGGAGCCAGAGAATCCACCCTCCCCCACCAGTGTATTCCAGTGATTAGACTCACTCCAATAAAAATGTGTATTTTTTCAGCTTAATTTGTCCAGCTTCAGCTTCCAGCCACAGATGCAGGTTATGTTTCGCTTCACTGGACTGTAAAGCTCTTTGGTGTCCAGCTTTCTATTCCAATGAAGATGCCTCTCTGGAGGACATTTATGGAGGGTAAACATGCATAAGAAGCTCTATCTCAGTGATTTTTCTCCAACCTTTGGTTCTGTTTTATAGCTGTTTCTGTGCTCTCTGGGTATACACCTCACAAGCAGAACTTGCTGAAGCTGCAGTATTCCAGCATCATTCTCACCAGTTCCAGCGACAAACTCAGAGCTCAGTAACCTCTTTATTCATGTAAGCATTACTGCCAAGAGAACTGGAGTATTGTGCTGCAATCCCCTCCTTTACTTCTGGACCAATATAGCCAGTATAGCCTCTTGGTTTTAAGAGTACAGCCTTCCTTCTTGTAGATGAGGGCTGTATTTTTTGTTCTAAGGTATGCAAACTGGTATTTTGACTGTACCACTTTGTTTCACAGGGCTATGCTTACCAAGTCGTTCAGATCAGTTTATACTGTTGCTTAGTCCTGACTTTTACCGTTCAGGTAGTCTTTGCCTTATCTCCAGATTATGGTTTTATTTCAACTCACAGATAAAGATGTCAAAATGCCAGGTCAACTATGAATTGCCACTGAATCAAACAAGAAAATACACATTCAATTAAAATTCCTCATTTACTTACAACTCCTTCAAGGTTTAGTCCATCTCTTATATATTTTGTTAGCAACATATAATGCTGGCATCCTATAGGTAGTGTGATAAATACCTTCCAAAACTTCTTTTAGCAATAACCTTTATATTTCCAGAAGAGAAGGGCATCAGTTTTCATCTAAGAACAGATAATTCTGTTCCTGTGCTTGAATATTTCACTAACAGAGCCTTGTAAGAATTCATTCTTTATTTTGACTGATCCTGATGTTTGGCTCGCTGGTTTAAGTTATCCCACTTACTCTTTGTGGATATTGACTGTCTATTAAATATGTAAATATTGGTAGTTTTACAGCATATCTTAGGTCTTGTGTGGTCTAAGATTCAGACAAGATGAGCCTAAACTCACATATTTATGGTCTAAAGATGCCTATTTTGCAACCACTTTAATATGCAAAGAACCACATTCATGTGATTTCTTAAGTAATTTATGGGTCTTTAGCAAGAAATATCTCAAAATGTGTTCTCTAAAAGCCAAAGGAACCAAAACCAGAGGACTTTGAAAGGAGTAAGGTGATGCTGCGTGTCCGGTACCAGTCACTTACCTTTATCCTTCAGTCATTTTACATGAGAAATCATTACTGAGTAAATGCAACTGTGCTTACACCTGAAGATGTTATTTGTGCTCCAGAGTCTGTATGTTCAAAAACTTTGTATTAACTTCACTAGGAATGTAAATCCCTTGTGGGCTTTCTCCAGGCCAGGGAGACACATGCACATGCCAAAGTGTTTATTTTGCCATTCATTCTGACACTGGCAGCCCTGAGTGGTGAAGTTGCAGCCAGCTTAACAACTCTTCTCCCTCTTAAATCCCACATGCTGGCAGGAAGTGTGTCCATGTCCCCATCCCTCTCCATCCCATATGGCTGCCTGTCACCCCTTCCTGTATTTTTTTGGGTTCCAGGTTTTTTCCTTACAATTATCATGTTCCAATTCACGTCACCACCAGTCAGAGTCATGCTCGCCAAAACTGATAGAGTTGTAATTCTAACATATCAAAATCATTACATGAGCAGAAATCTCCTTGTCCCTAATGGCTTCCCCTCCAGCATGGACAATGCTTTCCAATAAAGCCTACTTTTGCTTTAAACCTAAAATGATGCAGATGCATTTTATATTGTACAAGAAATAGGCCAGCTGTAAGCATTGCACAAAAATCCTGACTTCAACTGTAATCTTCAGATAACTCCTGCTATGTAACATGCTCAGCACCAGGGGAAATATCAAAGGAAGTTTCCAAATAATACTTTCACATAAAAACTTGCTAAACAGCAGACCAAATCCTCAGCTGGCCTGCATCATTCCAACCACAGGGGTTTATCTCACCAGGAATCTGGTTCAGCATCATGTACATAGAATTAATGTGGCTTTGCATGCCACTAACAAGTAAAGAAATAAAATTAAAGTTCATTGGGTCATAGGAGAGGCTGAGGATTTACCTGAGGCATGCATTGATCTTTTAGCTTGTTAAAAAATGGGGCCTGAGATGATGGACTCAGTGTAGAAACATAGATTGATTAGATACCTAATCTGCAGCATGTCTTTCATCCTGGAGTGTTTTCCAAACATTCTTGTCACAGCTTGCTTTTCCTGATAGCTCCCCGGGTACGTGATCACCCTGTTTCTCAGAGGTCTGGGCTGCATTTCAGCATGGCTGGCTACAAATGCACACGGGGGCCTTCAGCTGGGTAATGGGGCTGCAGTTGGAACTCTTTTACATTTCCTAGGCGCATACATTTCTGGATTCACTAACTTTCAGGGTTTTGTAGGGCAAGATGACCCAGAGCACTCAAATTTCAGGCACCAGGAACTGCCAGTTTGGAGGGCAAACTTCTGTGAGAAGTTTGGAAGATGAGGAAGCCCAAGGAAGTGGAAGCTGAAGGAGGAGCAGTCCCTGCTGGACCCCTCCGTGGGCAGTGGGGATAGGCAAGCTAGACTGCAGTCCCTGACATCAAGGCCTGGACTACTCTATAAAGGCAATTCTTGCTCTCTTACTAAAACCTGGCACATCAGACATAACAGGCACTAGTGCAGACACCACCAGACAGATCTCTCCCTTCTGCAGAAAGCACTCTCATTATCAGCCATGCCCTCCTAACAACGTAACCAATGTGTATTCCATGGCACAAGAGGGACAAGGTGCCTCAAAGAGGGTATAGGTTTTTCTTGACTGGGCAGCACCCAGTCATACATCCTTCAAAAATAGAAATCAAGGTGGCTTTTGGACTCCAAACTTTTAATCCTTGACACCCAGTGTTTCAACAGTGCCAAGACAACATCATTGTATTTTGAATATTTTCACAACATACTAAGAACAAAACGATTTGGGGGGTTGTGTGAATGCAGCTGATTTTAGAGTTGGAATCTGCCCAACTGCCACCACTCCTTTCCTCCTCCTGTCCCTCCTTCCCCCTCACTCTGGTCTGACCTTTGCTACTGCCTGCATTGACTTTTCCAGCAATGAACCCATGTGAATCCCAGGGAGTGTAGTGCATCAGCCCCACAGTCTCCAACCAAAGCCAGAAGATCCCTCCTCCTCAATGGCTCAGCTGCCAGGCACGGGCAGCTCCAGCCCTTCCATAAAGCCCTGATGATGCCAGGGCTGCCTTTCCTCTGCAGAGGGAGCAAAGCACCACTGCTGTGAGACCCACAGAAATCTCCTCTGGCACATTATTGCCGCATTAGTAAGATTTCAGTCTGTGATTCCCACATCCTGGATAAAACTCCCTCTCTCTTCTGATTACTGCTAACTCATACTTTCCAGAGCTGATTTATCCCAGACCTCATAAAAATGTTTCAGAGCAGCCAAAACATGTTGCCTTCAGAGCACACCACATTCCTTCTAGCACCAGGTATTTTAAAAAGACATATCCTCAAGTTAGGATGCTTGTCCCTGTCTAATTCTCATATACAAAAACTTCACTTACTTTAAATCACGTACAGTGTCAGCTGGCCTGACCTATCATTTCAGTTATTATCATTAGCACTGGTAAGGTCAAGATTTGTTTATTCTGGTCCCTGCTTCTTGCTCTGAATGAGCAAAAAAAATAAAAAAAATAAAAAAATAAAAAAAAAAAAAAAAAAGAGGAAGGATGGGAAGAGGGAGAAAACCAGCTGAGCTTCTCACAGGACCATGGCAGGAGAGTGGCAGCAGCTGGAGTAAAATGTTGGACTTTCCTAAACCTCTGAGTATGCTGTACATTTGGTCACTTACCCTGTGCATGAGGTCACTGACTTGCTCTGCATCTCCACAGATGTTCTGTTCCTACCCTGCATCTTCTTTCCAGCAGCCACAGGTACTTAAGTGAGGAGCAAGTCACTGTAGGTGACTACAGTGCAAGTTGGCTACAGGTAGCCCAACCCAACTTTGATGAATAGTTACCTTCTCCCCAGGGGGGCTGGGTCAGTAAATGGGGCTCATCAGCCAGGACTACGATGCAGTACCCTTAAAATCACACCCTCCAGCTCTGTGAAAACACAAATGTCTTGAAAGCAATGATGCCAAAACATTTGGTTCACCACGGACCTTGACCAACTGCTTTCCCTCTGTCCATTATCAGGCTGGTTTTGGCCGGATCCTGTCTATGAAAAAGGAACCATTATCTTTCACTGGCATTACCCTACATAAGAAAAGTATACAGAGAATGCTAAAGCAGAACCAAGCAGCAACAAAATACTGCAATGACCTGTTGTGCCCCAGGGAAAAGATCTGCCAAGAGGCAGTGAGCTGAGGGTCACCTGGCTTCTCTGAATCCGTCCAAACCTTTGTCCTGTTCTTACAAGGATTCCACACTTTGGAGAAATGAAGCAGTTACACCAAACCATCTTAAACATTCCCACATGTTATCACATTCCCATAACAATTGAAATGGAATATACCAAGCAATCAAAGCCCTTGAGTTCCTCCTGATATAGCTGGTGGGAAAACAGAGGCAATGGAAGAATAGTAGAATACAGACCCTAGGTACTTGTCTCTTACAGTCCTGACACCCTGGCAGAGCACTGTCACACATGCCTGCCCATTGGGGCTGACACTCATCATGGAAGGGGCTGTGCAGACACAGAGGAAAAGATAGACCCTGATCCTAGTACAGTTTAGATATTAGATTTATTTGTTCCTATTACTACATCTGCTTTTGAGGGGTAATGGAGACCTCTGTGACCTTTTGCTTCACTTTATATCATGCACGCCTGTGTTAGTCTCACAAAAATACAACTATGCATGAATTCATTTAAGTAGGAAGAGCCTTCTTCTTCAAAGGATGTTAGATAAAGTCCTCTGAATGTGATTAAAACCAGTGGAACTGCTCAGTGGACTCTGGTTAAAGCCCTGCTTTACAGGGTTTCTGTGCTGACAGATCCGTCCGGTTTCAGCAGTGCTTTTCCCCCTGAAACAGCAGATCCCCATCATTCCTGACACCAGAAACACCACAGAAACCGGTCAGATGTCTGCAGTATACAACATCTCCCTAGCCAAAAAAACATCCCACAGGCTTAACATAAGTTAAAATAAGTTATTATCTTCTTAAAAAGCATCAGACACAGTCATCACACTCATTAAGGAAGCAGACAGTTTTCTTCTCTAAAACTCCAGCCTTCATAAAGGTTGTAACTGGTCCAAAGTGAGAAATGGAGTAGTTTGGTAGCCTGAGGACAAATTCGCAGTTTCTCCCTGTGCTGTTGACCAACTGGGGGAAAAATGAATGGGGAAGGGGGAATTTGCAATGCTGAACTTTGCTTTTTCCTCCTTTTTTTCCTTTAGCTTAGAAAGCACTGCTCTCACGGTGGGGCAGTGGATCACTAGAGGGACAGCTTTTCTCCCAGCAGTTGGACCAAACACAACAATTCAGCTTTCTTTCTAGGCTTATCCAAAACATCCATAGCCAAGGCCCTTGGCTCTTAAAATTCACTGCCCCTAAAAATCTTCACAGGAACAGATTTGATGGGGCTGTCTGTAAGAGCAAGTCAGATGTGTCTCTTTATATTTATATTGAATAGCAATATGCTTCCCTACATCTGCAAGAAGCTCTAAATAGATGTATTAGCAAGTGATCTCAAAGGTACCTGGCAGTCTAAATTGCCTTCCCTACTTCATTTTTCTACATGAACTAGACCATACAGATGCCAGGTAGGGAATGCATAGGAGAAAAACGAGCAGAGATGCAAAGATGGAGCTTTTTGCAATATGGGGGAAGAGAAAAAGATTACCTGAAAAACACTGCATAATTCCTCGAACATTAAAACCAGCAAAACACTTGCTGAAGAATTGCACATGACCATAATTAGCAGAGTAAATCTTGGAGGGAGGGACATACAGCTACGGCAGTGAAAATCCAAACCCCTTTTCCAGCCTGCATTGCCCCACAGCATGACCATGTGCCCACACAGTGTGTGTGGTGTGCTTTGTGGGGTCAGCAGCTCCCTCACTCAGCAGGGGCTAAGACCACGGGAGATTTATCCAGAGAGGTTTTCCCACGTCCCAAGAGGATGGAGGGACCACACATTTTTAGGAAGCAGTGCTTGCCAGTGAGTATCCACCAAAACTCTGCATTACAGAGCACTCCAACAGCAAGCCAAGTTTACAACCCTCAAACACAGACCTTGTCTTTCTCCCAGTGTTTTCCCAGAGGTTTCTGGTGAGACTCCTACTAAATGTAAGTCTGAAGGGGCTGAACCCAAGCTCCCACCACCAGGTAATTACAACGGGCAATAGATCCTGTCAGGTAGTTTTTATGGTGACCAAGGAAAACAAATGCACCATTGAAATCATGGAGACAAGGACCAACTTTTGATCCTTTGGCAGCTAGAAAATTTATGAGTGGTGATATTTAACATGGGATTAAAAGGGATTTTTTGTTCTACCCTCATTCAATTTATATTTTTTCCCATAACTGATGTCAATGTATGACTAATTTTGTCATCTGAAGGAACTAATCCATGCTAGGACACCACACCTCTTTCTGAATTAAACCTCTAAAGCCCTAGGTAAAATAAAGATATTCAGTGTGATATTATTTTACATTAATGTGATACAGGAGCACCTGTAGACCCTGAGAGTTAGATAAATCTTACATTAAATAAAAAAGACGCCAACATATAAAAAACACAACATGCTCACACAGCTACAGCTGTTATTGTACTTCTTTCTACAGCCAAAACAATCAAACTCTTTCTAAAAGTCTGAAAAGATCACCTGTTAAGACCAACTAACCTAATTTGTGATATTAATACTTTATATTCCTTTTGTGCATAGTACACATGGACATATCCATTCCCTTCAGTTTAAGCTTCCTATTCCTTCTTAAATCTCCTTATTTCTTGTGATTGCATTCCATTTTTTTTAGATACATATTCATATGCATATGCATATGCATATACATATGCATATACATATACATATACATATACATATACATATACATATACATATACATATACATATACATATACATACATAGATATATTTTTAAAAACATGTTAGAATCTGTTGCAGGGAAACCCTGGACAAGTTTTGGTTTTAATCTTTTTAACTAAAATTTTATTATCTTTCTAATGGCAAAGGTGTCTGGGGGACAGTAACAACAGTTTTGCCCAAATGGTACAGCTTCAGATGCATTTTATCCAGTGATTGCAGTATGTTTCCTCCAGCTCTTTAGTACATGTCCTATTGGCTAAATACATTATCATTCATGTTTTAATTCCTTTTGCTGGTGGGTTTAAAACAAAACCCAAAATCGAGGAAAGGATCAACATGTCCTTTACTTACCAGAGCCATACAAGAGGTGTTGGCATTGCAATGCCAACCTTAACCAGCAAGTCCTTGTCCTTTTCCTTTACAGTGTTGTTCCTGGTGTGTAAAGACTGTTGTCTTTGAGACTAAACTTTTTTCAAGAGGGTTTCCATCCCACCTAATGATCTTCTCTTCCCTTTTTCCATGTTTTTCTTCTGTTTATTAACGACTAATCATACACAGTGTTTACAGCCTCTTAAGCACAGAAATACTCTTATTTTGGCACAAAGTCATGTAGCTGGTTATCCCAGCTAGGATTTTCTGGATCTGAATGCAGCAGGCTTCTGAGGTCTGATGCTTTGCAGTTGCAAAGGCAATCTAACATTGTAAATGCCCTATGGAGAATGGATGTGTTTTACTGTGGCTTTGTTTACTTGTTTATTGAACTGAGTTGGTTTAATTGTTAGATATGCAGATTTATAAGTTACATTGATCTAAACAATTCCCTAGCCAAGTGGCAGAGAGAAACCCTGAGGCTCTGGGTTTTGGTGAGATTAGATCCATTGTGTATTAACTCTTTTAAAGCAATCAAGTTGAAGTGCTTTCAGCAAACTCCCCCAGAGACATCCGTCCCTCTTTTCCATCTTGCTCCAGTCTGCTGCAGTTTTCTATAGGAGCAGTGGTCATGTATATCAACCATACCTTAAACTTGCCCACTAAGTGTCCCCATCTGTGTTAGCCTTTTGTGTGAAGAGAACCTTGGTTTGAAAATGCTAACTCCAAAGGTTGGGAATTTAAAGGGTTGTCAAAACAACAGAGATGCTTTTTACCTCACTTGAAACTTCTACGTGACCAAATCAAACATTCTCTTACAGAATTACTTTTCAAAATAAAAAGCAGAACTTTAGTGTGTGGGATCCTTTTTTACTGTCTCCTTGAACCCCTCTGCTCCTTTCATGTAGCAACATATTTTAATTGCTTTTAGTCAACTGGCTATATAATTGCTTTCCCCAGACAGAGCAGGCTGGTTCCATGGAAGAGGAGTGCTTTGTAGTGCTACTTCTCTGCTTTTACTGAAATCATAGCAGAAAATGAAACTTCAACAATGGCTTGTCACACTTTCCCTGGCCCAGTTTAAAATAACCTAGACCTTCTGAACAACGTCCAGGCATAATTTTTTCTTGGTAGACATTTTCTTTCCCAAAAACACAATGGGAACTCCCTCAATTCTTCTATTTCTACTGCTATTTGAGTGGCAAGATGAATTTTCACAATTTTGCACTATCACAAGGGAACTGGTAGAATTATCTTTAAATGCCTCTATCCAACTTTATAAAACGTGCTACACAGGCCTATTGCACTTACATCCAAATGATACAGCAGCAGCATCTCTGAAGCAGCAAAAAGAGTGAGGGAGAACCTGATGCATGGTTTTAAATACCAGCTGCACTGATGTACATGTGTGTGTGTATGAATCTGAATCTACTCAGCTAGAGCTTCTGTGGTATTTGAGAGGACAGCAAACCCTGAAGAGCTTGAATGTTCACATGGGAGCTTATCAGTTGTTGATGAGGCCCTGTCCAGCCTTACAGACAGACAGTTTCCTTCTGTACCAGGGCACTAGTTTGCTGTGGAGCCAGCAGAAAGGTGATAAGCTGCGGAGAAGATTTTTTAGGAGTCTTGCCTATCTTTCACACCAAGTGGCCAGAGCACATTTTCCACAGTTGCCACTTACAGATAGGCTGGCTGTTCTAGGATAAGGCCAAGGAAGAAATAGGAAAATGGGTTCCAGTTTGCTTCCTCTTGCACTCCCATAGGACTCTGAGGTTAGGCCAGACTTTTTTCTTCCCACCCCCATCCCTTTTTAAATGTATAAATCTCCCAGAACTTATAACTGCGCCAGACAAGGTAGCTCTGGAGTCAACTCAGAGCAAGAGACAGATTTCAGACAGGCTATCAGCAATTCCTTGTCTGCAACTGCCAGGCAGGAAAAGGCTGCAAGTTCTGCCAGCTGATAGCAAAAGCCTGGGTTAAACCAAGCGGTAAAACTTTTTCAACCCTCACAAAGGAAAGGGGTTCCTACAGAATTCACCTTTCACCACATTTTGGGTGACTTTTTGTGAGTCAGGCACCAAAATAAGGGTGAGACAGAGCACGATGTTATCACTTCACTGGGAAGCAACTCCAGGACAGAGCAGCCTCATCCCTTGCTCTCCAGGATGCTTCTTCAGATACAGTGGGAAATGCAAATATGCAGTGTGGGAGTTTAGCATTCAGGGTAGATAACAATAGGATACTCCATGGCGGGGCTTAAGCTGATGTCTGAGGTTGCTGTATCTTCATCTTTCAAACTTGGTCTGAATGTTTGACCCCCTCCTTGCAAAGGTTAGAAACATACCCAAGCATTATTCTGGTCATTGCTTTCCAGGATTGCAGAGTTACACTTGCAGGTTGAAATCTTTTTCCCTCAATTTCTGACAATTACAAGAGCCATCTCAAGTTACTTGCATGAATTTTTGTTTAACACTCCCCTTGGGATAACACTATTAGGGCATAACATACACAATCACTGTAAAACTGGTGTTCTGAAGGACTGTGGTGATGCATAGAGTGGGAACTTTTACATCATAGATTAACTCTGACAACTGCAACTTTGCATCAGGCCCTCTAGACACCCAAGTGAATCTTCTTTGTTATTGCCTCTCACCAAAGAGACTACCAACAGAAGAAAGAGATTTGAGAAAAACACTATGTGATGCTTCAAAGGCTTAGCTGAATCTTTTCTGCTCTAAGGCATAAATTTGAAATAATAGAGAGTCTTGTATTTGAGTGCTGATGTGCCAATGCTTTCGAGTACCGCCAGTGTTTTGGGGTCAACATGTTAAAGAGGAAATGGTTGAAAGGGAAAAAAGGATTTCAAAAGCTTCATTCCCAGCTCAAACTATCTCTGGAGTCTGAGACCTGCATTGTGAAGATGTCCGTGTGCTGCCATCTTTTCTGTTCCATGAAGGCATTGACATCTCCAGCTTCTGGCTAGCACAAATCAAAAGCCTCTCAGAACAGATTCCTCTGCAAGTTATTGTGACCATTTTGTCCTGTTGATGTGCAGAGGCTGTCCCCAAAATATGTTCACACCTGGTTCATGCAGCACCAGGCATGAGGCAGCCACAGTTCACCTCCCTCTAGGCCACAAAGGGAGAGGAAAAGGGGCTTTTTTGGAACTTTCTGTGGTTTCCTCATGGCCTTGCAAACCCAAATAGGGCCTCTCCCATCCACAGAGGTGTTCCAGGGAGCTTCCAGAATCCTCCTTGGCTGGCACTCACCAGGGCCCTGGCAGCTTCACCCTGCACCATGCCAGATGCGATAATGCTTCTAGTTAGTGCCAAGACCTGCCAAAAAGTGGGGAGAGGCGGGATGGGATGACACAGAGGTGGCTCAGTCGGGGCAGCCATGCTCCCAGCAGTAGTGAGGCACTGAGGCTGGAATGAGGAGAAGCTACGAGATAAGAAAGGGAAAGAGGGGAATATTTTGCTGTCAGAAAATAAATATGCTTCAGACTAATGTCTAGTGCCAGTGATATTTTAATCTCATTGGCAGAGAGCTGCTCTTCCAGGCATGCAGGAATAGTTTGGGGTTTTTTTTGGTGTCTTCCTTCAGGTGGAGGGTCAGATGAAGGGACATGCTCCATCTGCTAAGTGCCATCCCAGCACTTGGGATGAAGAATATTCCCTGACCTAACAATCAAGAATTCACTAAGAAAAGATAAACTCAAGGCTTGATTCTCCCTCAGGGAAACTTACATTTTGGTGACACGAGTAATTGCAGTGCAGTGGCTCCTGACCACTCTGATGCAAAGAACAGAAGAACCTAGCATGGAAATTCCTGGGCTCTCAATCCTATTTAGCAGCATCAATTAATGAGGCACCACTAAGGTTGAGTTGTTCACTGCAAGACCACCTGCACAACCCCTTTGTTTGTCAGCAGCCACAAGAGCGCTGGCCAAAACATCCTTGGTGCTACCAAGAAGGCTCAGCACTGAAGTATAAATCCATCATCCAGAAGGGTCCAACACCAGAAGACTGCATTCCTGTTTTATGGTCTGCAAATAAAAACCACCATATGCAGCACAGAAGAGATTTTCTTTTTTTTGTTGCCCTTTTACTCCCAGATACCCAATGGAGCCACATACATGCACGAGGACATCCCTTGGAGAACCATCCATGTCACAGAGACAAATGTACTCTCACAGCCACAACAGTGGTTTTCCTACATCCTCATTTGCAAAACACTTGTTCCTTGCAATACCTGCATGTTATCCTTGTGTGGCATTTCCCAATGACACAGAGATAAGAGATCAGCACCTGCTTCTTCTGCAGCAGGTCTGCAAACCCCTTCCCCAGAATAAACCTGTATCTTCATGCAAGATAGTTTTCTACCAGGGAGATTTTATGAATTCCTGTCTTATTCCTGATAATAAAATAGCTCAAAATATAGGGTGTAGGAAAGAGGAAGCTTTTGACTGAGTTCATACCACATTCTACAGTTCCTAATTAGATCACTGTCTATCAATTTAAAAAGTAGTCACATAACTTCCTTGTGATAGCTGCCTGAGTTAGACATGGCACTATTAAAGCAGCTCAGTTTACCTAGGGTGATAAGAGCCATTCAGACCACCCTTCTAAATGGGTAAGTCAGTGATGAGTCTTAGTGCCTGATGCTGACACCCAGTTCAATCTTTATGTGCATCTGCAACATTTACCCAGAATATTCACCTAGCACAGCTAGAGGAATTCTCATTTTGCATGGATAAAAATATGATTTTGCTCTAAAATCTGGAACATCAAAGGGTGACACAAAGTAAGAAAAAAAAAAAAAAGTTCCGTTTACTCTTTGCAAGGAAGGAGACTAGGAAACTAGACCTGGAGACTTACTACTTAATTTGTCAGCGTATCTCATGCTACTCCTGAGAGCTTTCACTGTAAAGAGCCTCCAGTGTGGCCCAAAACAAAAACAGACTGTTTGTCAGGCAGGAAGGAAAATTCACAGAATTTCATTATGCCAAGGGACGCCAATAACTGGAGAAAAGACAGCAGAAAAAAATGTATTGCTGCAGCTTGGGAGCAGAGGTCTGCCAAATCCAGAAAGTGAAAAAGAAAGGGCTGTAACCTATACTGGATAATATCAGAGACTACAGTAAAAAGGTTAAAAGAAATCATCCCTTTCTACCGCATGTTTATTGCCTGCCTCAGTTTAGGCTTACAAGCCTGAAGGCTCCTTTTAGCCTCTTGATCACAAGTCTTAGGGATATTTTTGTCATCATTTTGTAGAAGATGTTGCTTTTCTTCAAAGAGCTCACATAAACTACACTGCAGAATTAGGACACTGGTCACTCCAGAAAAGGAAACACCAAACAAGCATACAAACAAGGGGAGAGAAAAGCACATCCCAAAAGAGACCAGTCCAGCAACAGAGATGTACGCAGGCTCCCTCGTAAAATGTGACAATCAAGACAACAAAGAAATTAAATCCCTGCCAGTGCTCTGATAGACACGGCATGCTGAGCCTAGATATTTCCTCCTCTCCCTCTCTGCTTTAAGAGGGGCATTAGTCTAGCCAAACATGAAGCTAAGGCTGTCAATAAAGATTTATTGGCTTGCTGACAAAGTCTGCCAGTGGCCAGTGACATTGTCACACTGACCAAGTGAAGGCAGGAGTATAAGAGTAGCTCAAGAAAGCATCACTCAGACTGATGGGGGCTAACCACTGCCTATGTCTGCCTAAACTGTCAGTTAATTGAGGTGGGAAATGACTTCTCAAGAAGACGGACACTCCTGATCTCGATTAACTCCCTTTGTATTGTGGTTTATAGAAATATGTCAGTGTTCTCCATCAATCTGCCAGCAAGTCTTTTCTCTAACATATTTCAGCTTGCCACTTGGCCTTTCACTGTGGATAGGTGCTGCCACAGCTGATAGAGCTCCCACATGACATCAGGGAGCAGTGCTACCTCTTCCTGCTGGTGCTGAACTTCCTCTGCAGCAAAAATGAAGCAAGACAGGAACTTCAAAGAAAAACGTTATATAGGAGTAGTTGTATTTGTGTATTTGTAAGTGAATATTTCTCAGATATCTTTTCAAATCCTTATGACTGAGAATAGTTTTAAAAAGTAAGATCTGGGGACAATGCCATTGAAGAGTAATGGTGCTGCTTTGATGTATCTATGGCATCATAGAAAATGTGACTTTGAAGAAAAGATTAAAAAAAAGCCCAAAATATCTACTGTGTAAGTTAAAGGAGATATGGGGAAGTGTTATTTAATTTGCTTATTACCCATCAGAAATATAAAGGAAACAAAATTAGGAGAAGGATAACTGAGTCTGTACATGCCTGGTGTTCCTAATAAGCTTGGGACTACAATACAGATCAGATTCAGGTTGGGGTGTCAGATGAATGGCTCCTTGTGTATGTTCTGTATTGCTTCTTTGGGAAAGACCTCTTTTCACTATGTCTCTATACAGTATCTAATTCAACAAGGCTCTGCTCCAAAACGAAAGCCTACAGGCAGCAATACAGAAGCCCACTTAAGAAACAATTACTCAGTATTAAATAGCTGGAATTATTGGCAGGAAATATTCTACTTGTTTAATCTGTCATTCAGTTATCACTGAATACATAGTCTACAAGTCTAATTCCAAATCCAAAAGCAAAGCAGACTCAAAATTCACTTTTTTTTTTTCCACTACCCTGGAATGTAGGTGGTCAGCATTTGAATTTCACACATATATGTATATATGCCTGATCATTAAAAGAGGTAAAGACCAAGAAAGCTTCTTTGTTAATTTTCAGAGTGCTAGAAAGTTATAATTTTTGCAAAGTTTATTTTCCATTTTAGGTTAATCAAAAGAAAACTTTCTCTCATTCCTGTACGTAGCTATATATCTAAATATTGATCTTTTACTATCTTCACACCACTGCAGAGTCTGTATGTTTTCCATCTGAGCCATGAAAGGATGTGCATGAAAACAGTCTGCGTGATGAAGTGCTCCAGAAGTCAACATTAGTTTGAGGTAAAAGTGTACAGAGAAAGGTGAGCACAGAAACAATACATGAAAACCAAATGGAAAGGTCTCTAAGCTGGACATTCTGTAAAACTTCTCTGTGGTATGTAAATTAACAGGCTAGTTTATCTCAACTTCTCAGATTAATGTTGTTCTTTCATACCTTAGGCAGGAATTAATTTTTTTTAATAAATACCAGTGTCTCTGTATTTTTTGCTTTCTTATAGATGACAAAGACAAAAGTACATAAATAATCATCTTCAAACATATTACAACCTTGAGGATCTGCATTGACAGTCACAGAGAGGAATTCTCATTTGGGAATAAGAAATGAACTTGACTTGATTGTGGACCAGCCTGCCAATGCTGTCTTCTTTTCCTTCCTTTAATTATTTATTTATTTATTTATTAGGATAGGATGGGTTAATATCCCAGTTCTACACAATTTATCTGTGCTGAGCTGGAAGAGTGTTGAGTGGGAAAGGGTTTCATTGTCCACCAGGGCCTTATGGCTCTTCAACACCCACCACTTCTGCCTCATGTCAAAGAAAAGCAAATAGGTTTATTAAATAGCTGTCAGGCCAAATGAGGCTGTACAGAGAACAAACAGAGAGGAAATTGGATTAGAAGCAGAGTACATGCCACACTAAGCAAGGGTACAGATTTATGGCTTTCTAGGTGTAACTGGACAAAGGACTTTGAAGATGAGTTTTGGGGAGGGGGGGAGCCAAAGCCTGGGGGAAAAGGGGCAGGTGCCCACACAGCCCCAACAGAGTGGTAGTCATCCTCCTCAATAGCTGGGAGCACAGAGGTGAAGGTACCCCTCTCCCCTTTCAAACTCCTAGCTGTATTTCTCCAGCACAGTCTCGCAGCATGTGAAGAGGAAGAAAACCCAGGCTGTCCCTTGCCCACCTCCCTCAGAGAAGAAGCCTTCACCCTAACCTTCTCAGGCATCAGTCCTAACATCTAACCCAGCAGAGGCAACAAGAGAGAAAATGAGTCATGGCAGAGCTACAGAGAATTAAACTTTCCCCAATAAAAGCTTTGTCTCACAGGCAGGCACAGAGAGGCTGGGCTCTTTTGCAAGTGGCTGATAGTTATTCCCAGAGAGACCCCGGCCAAATTCTCACCATAGAGGAGAAAGTGCCAAAATATTTTGAAGTCATTTTTAGCTGAGAGAAAAGGGAAAGAAAATACAAACACACTCACCAAAGGGACTGCAGGGGCTGGTAAAGTCAGAAGGATCATAGTGGGCCAAGCACTGGAAGGAGCTATGTGTTTTAGGCTAGAAATCTGCAGGCCTCAGCTAGTTGCAAGTGCAGTACCTGGAGGTATGATCTGTGTTGCTAGAGCAGCCTGAATTATTCTTGTGTTGGATGAGGAGTCTATACCACATCACCCACTGCACAGTAACTGACTCCACCATGAGAAGAAACAGGCTGTGACCTGTTGACGCTTGCACCCACCTTCAAAACCTGTGGTTTTGTCTCCCACAGCCAAGCTGGATAGCAAAGTGCTAGATCCCAGGTCTCCTCCACACTCAGGTCCAAAATCAAGCACTTTTCTGGATCTTCATCTCAAACCACATCAGACAGTTTGGCTTACTTATTATCCACTGAGTTATTTAAGCACATGGTGGCCTTTCTTCATCTCTTGACTGTATTACATGCTCTGATATTTCTTGATCACAGCAATTTCAAGATAATTTGTCCTCAGATCATTGTGCATTTGGAGCTATTCTTGATTACTTAACTCACAGGAATTTGAAGATCAGTTGTCAAGATTGACACAAAGCATTAAAATGGTGCACATACCTTGACATAATGCACAAAAAGAAGGGTCTTCATTCCATGCATGGTCCATGTACCATGTTCTCCAATCCAAGTTCATATAAAGATTTAATGTAGCATAACAAACATCAGCTGATTTTCAGTCACTTACATTCGGCATCCAAGACAAACTTTGGCTTTTCTGTACCCCATCTAAAAAAATCCTTAATTTTAATGAATGGACCAGTGAAATTCTTTAACTAATTACTGTATTAGCAACTGTTAAATGACAGTTGAGACCATGAAGAAGCATTCAGATATTCTGGTAAACAGAACACAGCAAATTGTGGAGTTTGGGGTTTTTTTGAAGAGGGAAAGTGCAGTGAGGATGGCTTGTGGCACTCTGCTACTTAAATTTTATTTCTCAAGGTCTTGGCCTGAAAACATCAATACCCCTTTAACTGTTAGTGGCTGGATCAAGACTAGTGTTCTAAAACGTGAATCAGCTTAGGTACTTTGGTAAGCACAGCGTGTTGTCTGACCAGTAAGGTCATTGTAAATATAACAAGGTCAGCTGAGGATCCTGGCAATAAGAGCAACAGTTTCAGTGTGAGTGGGACTACCCAAACAAGTTGGCCTGGAAGGAGAAGGGAAATGCCCCAGCTCTCTGATCCCACAGTGTGGCTTGGCAGCCTCTCCCCATGGCCATGCCAGAGTGGACAGGGCTGGGAGACACCATACACTTGGCCTCCAGGGCGCTGCTGGGTCAGAAGGGGGACAGAGATGTAATCTCCAGCACATTATCTGCCCTGCATTTGAGTGACAAGCATCTGTCCTCAGTGGTTGAGCACAAGCCCTGATCCTCCTGCTCCAGGGACAGCTCATCCCAGGCACCCATTAGCTTTGGCTCACTGTGAAGGCCAAGAAATTTGCTGCTGTGCTTCAGGCACAAGTTGCTGCCTCTCTGAGCTTAGTAAGGTGCTATCATAAACCACAAAATTAGGTGTCATGGTGGAAAGTGCTTTGCACAGCAGTCACATGGCAGCATGTGGTGAGAATGGTGTGCTATATCAGCAAGAGAATCCAGGCAAAATCCACCTCAGGACGCTCAGGGCTAATCCCACTTACAAGAAGTCATGTTTCTTTTGTCTCAACACTGAAAATGCAAAGGCTTCCTCTCCTCCTTCCCACCAGTTTGTCAGGAGCCAAGGCTATTGTTACCAGGGAGTGGTTGAAAGTTTGCCTGATGTACTGCAAGAACTGGAAGCGAAAGCCTGGTTTCAAATGTATTTTGCAATGATTTAACCAGTCTGGTTTGGGATGCTGTGGCTGTGCTTAATTTCATGGTCATATTACATGCTGATAGATCTTTTTTTTTTTTTATTTCACTAGCAGAAAGCATCAGTATCTTGCCCATGAATTATCTAAACAGTTTCAGCTCTCTCAATAATGAAACATAAATCAGAGGGCAAGTTGATTAGTAGCACGCTTGTAAAATATTGCACATAGGTCAGCACTGGTAAAAGAGCATTCAAGCCAAATGTGATAGGCTTTGGCTTGTTGGCTTGAAATAAAACAGCTAGAACTACAGACACATGAAGTGTTAATTATTTATACCACAAGAGCACACACAGATGGTAGCTATGAAGTAGGTCAGTACTTCATGGAAGGTTGGCCCTACTTTATTTGGGGCTGAGAACAGGATGACTCTGTATTTCTAACAATAAAGATTTTGAGGAAGCAATGACTATTGGTAAAACTCTTTCCTTGTCATCGGAAGTGAGACTCATCCACTTTATTAAGACCAGGTTTAAGACTACACAAACTTCAACAGGAAAAGGCTTAGACTAATAGCAGTCCCTACTGAAAATCCCACCCATTATGCATAAACCTATGCTGAATTAGAGAGCAACATGGTAGAATCACAATAATTCAAATAATGATGTAAAGACAGAAATAAATCTGGTGTTACACGTCATTATAAACAGAAGAGGTTTTTAATTGAGACCACAGTACAGAATTGTTCCAAAGCCACAAAATGGGTAGTATTAGTGTTACAAAACCAGACTCCTTGTAAGAGCCATCAGGCCTTGCTTCTTCTGTATGGCCAAAAAAAAAAAAAGTAAAAAAAAAAAAAAAAAAAAAAAAAATCAGCGGATAATGTACCATTAAGTTGCTTTGTGGCTTTGTCTGACCAGAGATTTTGCCTTGAGCAAGTTTCCTGCACAGTTGGGCACATGATAGGCCTGCAGAAAAAAATGTCATGCTTGATAGGGAGACCAGACTTGACTGATTAACACATACTACAATGTAGAAGCAATTATTGAGGTGTTTGGAACATGGCAGAAACAGCAGATTGATCATCTTCCAAACCAAGCTGCATATGATGTCCAGTTTCTGGTAAAAGTATGGTAGAGACAAAACAGCCAAACCTCAGAAGCCACTGAAAGCTTAAACCAACCAACCAACCAACAAAAAACAACACATGGATTGAGGTAGTCAAGTTTCAATAATCCATGAAATTACCGAAGCAATAAAAAGGAAGCAAGTGAAAACAACACATGCCACAAGTTAAAATCTTAGGAAAAATGAAGGGCAGGTATACACTAGCAAGCAGTTATGCTGCAGTCAGGGGGGATCTGTAGAACAAAGAAAATGGTGGAGAGTACCCAGTTTCACACTGCACTCAGCCGAAGGAGTGCTTCAGCCTGGCACTCGCCCAGTTCCCCCAGACTTAGAACTCACTAGCTGGACCACATTGGTGACACATCCTCTGCTTCCAGTCCACACAAAAGAAACAAGGTTTGTGACCTCCAGGACTGGCTCACAACACAACCCAAAGTATGTTAAGTGGGGACATGTGGGATACAGACTTCAAAAGTGCTCCTGACCTGCAATGGTACACTAACATAGAGTGGAGCCTTGCTTATCTAAAAGTATACCTGCATTGCAGAAAGTTTGTGTTCAAATTTTGTAACACAATATTTTTCATTCTGTGATGGAATTTCTTTTGGGGAGTGTATTGATTGCAGTATTCTGCAGAAACTGCTACCACAAAAAAAAAAAAAAATTAAATTAGCATGATGTTAAATATCACACCATGTGCTTTAATTATTGGTCAGTCCTGAAGTGATCAAGCAAGTATACTACACCTAGGGATCATTGGAGATCCCTTTCAATGGGAAATATTCTATCCTAGGCTTCATGAGCATATCTGAGTGTAATAATATGGAGACAGCAGATTTGTATTATTATGTCTCTCTCAGAAAAAACCTCCAATGAATCATTTAACTTCAGCATGTATGAGAGATGGACTGGTGTGTGGACTGGTGTCCTGCAAGGCAGGACATGTCAGGCTCAAGATCCATCACCCAGAAATGTTAGAGAATTCTTTCTACCAACATGCACAGCAAAGTTTGCTTATGATGCTAACCAGGCTGCTCATGCTAGTTTAGCATTTCCATGGCATCTTTGAACTACCACATAAGGAAATAATCTAAGACCAGCAGCAGGAAATATCTGTGATTACCCCCAGTATGCCAAGTTATTCTACACTCCACCAACAGTTCCCCTCCCCATCTTTTTCTGAAGACAGATTGTTGCTTCTGAGTAAGAAGTACATACCAAGATGCATTGAGTCAAGTTTAGCCTTGCAGCCCATGGGTTCATGAAATGGGTTTGCAGATAATATGCAGCCTGTTGTTTCATACAAACTTTTGTGGTTCAGGTAGATGCTATCAATAAAGCTGTATGGTCAGACCATTTTCTCTGAACAGACATACTGTGACCACACTAAGAAGTCTAAATTCACAGCCATGAATTCCTGAAAATAAGACCGTGCAAGCTACACTTAGTTCTCTTGCAAGTTTAAGAGCAACTGGCTCAGCCAGTGGCATAGAAAAGATGTAATGCTGAACTAAACTGCTTGGATGTCTCAAGTAAGGTGGTATTCTGTCATGCAGACAGACGCTATTTGTCTGTCACCCTTGGGGCATGGCCTATGGGTCATAGAGGATAGGTAAGTATTGGTACTGGGCTGCTCTGAAACCTCTTTCATAACATAGTGATGAAGGAAAGTTGGTTAATGACAAAGGAAGACTTTCTTTTGCATTACTGTTCAGTCTTGGCAAGGATCTCACTTCAATAAACACATTTTAAAATAATCACCACTGGTCAAGGACCAAGTGAATTTCTCAAGTCAATCTGACATAATTCTGTTTGATTTGAAGTTTATCTACTATTTGATAAATTGTGGCCTGTCATCCTTCAGGGGCGGCTACAGGAAAAATAGGTCCTCAGTGACAATATCTCCTGTCCTTCACCCTCTCACCTGCTGGGCTCTCTGGACTTGAAATTTTGATTTGAGTCCCTTCCTAGATGGTATCAAAAAAGACAAAAGGTTTTTTTCTCATTCTTGATAGGCAAAGTCCCAGAAAAGAAATGCATTAAACACTAACCTGTAGCTCCAGAAAAAACCAGGACTAGTAGTTGTTTGCCGAAGCCTGAATTAGAGACCAGCAACTTGAGATAAGATAGGTAATCAGCTCTGACTCTGCCACTGCAGACTTCTGGTCTACTTGCAAGAGAAGACATGTCATCATTTCTCTTGACAGTCCCCAGGATCTCATGGAGAATGCCTAACAGACACAGGAGAAAGAGGGAAATGAAAACAGGACTCTTAAGGAAGAATGAAGGGCTTTAGGAAAGAAGGTCTTAGCGTTATTTTTAACAGAGTCTACGCCAGCTCTGAGTAAGGTTATATATGTTTGCGTATGTCATCATCCTTGGGCAGGGAGACTGCAACATAGTGATGTAACATAGATTTTATCATTGCATCCATCCCTTACATAAGAGTCAAATTGTCAGAAGAGGTCTGAATATAAAAAAGAAAGTCAGTAAATTCTTTGTATTGTTCAGTAGTTACTTGAATAACATCCTTTTTTAAATTAGAATTCCTGTTTAATCTGCCTATTTCTCATAGGCAAATAAATGGGCTATCTTACCACTGGAAACACATTTTCCTAGACACTTCATGTAGAAGAAAAGTTATGTACTACATTGAATTTACAGCTTCTGTCAAGAAAAAAAGGGATCACAGCTATAGATTCCACTTAGTGTTCAAACACCGAAGTGGTTGGACCGAGGTGGTTTCCTAGGGGCATGCTTCTGAGGCTCACATTTACCTCTCCAACATATCGGCAGTATGGCAGAACCCTGGATAGCAAGAGCCAAATGTGAGCACCGTAGACATGCAGCAGCTGCTTTTGCTGTCAGCTGTGGCAGGCTCTATTTCCTACAGCTATCTAGGGAGGTGGAGAGAAGAGGTGCTGGTCCATAAACAGTTATAAGCTAGGAAAAACTCCCTTGATATTATTTATTTTCTGAAATGTAAATTCATATACAAGCATGTGTCACTAAAAAAAAAATTTCTGTTGCAGTTTCTCAGGAGACTACAAAATACTTTGCGTGCACATCTAGTTATATAGAAGTGGTACCTTATTCCATCAAGGAGGAAAAAATGTTTTAGTACGGAAACACAGAAGTTTCACTTGCCCAGTTATTCTTGACTGGTAAAGAGGGTGGTTCTCAAAAACTTTCAACTATTGTCAGGGGTACCCAGAGAAATACAATACTGCTCAACCATAGCCAGACTATTCTGTGGATTGGGACCAAAAATAGCAGATGAAAGTGGTTGTGAATCATGGTTTGGTGGAGAAGGGAAAAGGCAGAAGGGCTGTTGGAAGGACTGTCCCCTATAATGGCACACAGTTCCTGTCACACAGAGCATATGGGTCCTTACCTGTCTGTGTGGGCACCCCACTTCCCAGACTGATGCCCTCCCCAGTGCAAGTCTGGGCTGCTTTTATGACCTGTACTTATATGATGGCTTTGACTGAGCCATTGGACACCAAACCCACCGCACATGTCCTGTGATTTCTTAGTACCTACCTCAGCCAACACTAGTCAAATCGGAAATTCTTCACAGGAGGGTTCTCCCTTCATCCTCCAAATGAAACATCTCCTCCTGCTGTACACGCTCTCTTTAATTCTGACACTATTCAGAATAGAAACTTATGAAGATGGTTAATGCAGTAGGGCCTCTTCCTTCTTTTCAGAGACAAATAAAATGAAAAGTTCAAAAGCCTCTTGCTTTTGGTCACAACCGTCAGGCCAGTTCGCCAGGAGGTGTACGTATGTACATTTGTATTTTACACAGCCTTTCTTCTTCCTTCCCTCAAAGTAGTCCTCTACAGACCACACAGTACGCAGCATTTGGAATTTTCTTTCTTTTTTTTTTTCACCCTCTGGAGCTCATTCTAAAGTACTTCCACAGATATTTTTCTTGCTTTTGTTGCGTTTCCTCTGTAAACTTTAAAAGACTTGGCAACACAACTTCCCTGGCTGGTATAAATACAGCCATAGATACTTTTAAATCACAGAAGCAAGCCCTCCTACTCCCCCTCCCTCCTCCCCAAAAGCCATATCGCGCAAAAATCTCTCCTCCTTCTGATGGAAGTAATTTCATTATTTTAAAAGCACTTATGCAACCAACAGAGGCGACACCATGTGTGTGTGCATACACAAGCCTCCTCAGGAATCATATGATTGTGTGCTCTCCTACTTTCTCCTTTCTCTATCCTTTATCAATATTAATAATTTATTTTTTTTAACATTTTAACCAGGTACAGGTTGATATCCACTGTATCTATCTTAAACACGAGTTTCCGAAGTGCAGTGTTAAATCCAAGTAAGTTGCTACATTTTGTAGAAAAGGCACAGAGAATGCTTTTTTGAGGAATTATACAAGTCCAGTTTAATCATGGAAGTTGGTTCCTTTTAATAGAGGATTTTAACAAATGTCCCCTGAGCAGTAGGTTAACTCTAAACACCTCTAGCCCCTCTGTGTGCTTAGGGATCTTCATTTATTGCAATGCTTTCCCTTACTCTAAAGCAAACTAGCTGCAGTGTCTCTTCTTCCCAGTGTTTGGAAAACATGTTTGTCAATTTTTGGTTCAAATTTAAAATCTCTCTCATAACTTTGCTCGCTACTGAAGGTATCTATTTTCTTGTCCATTAATTTCATTTTCCTGAAATCTGCTTCCAATTATACACTTCTGACTAAAAAAAGCATTTACCCACACTACATATGCCTAGAAAGCCAGCATAATAAACAGCTAAAGACAATGTTGACATAAACACAATGAAACACTCCCAAAACACTGAACCAGGGCAGCCAATCAGACACTCTGGACTGAGACAGTCATTCAGATAGAGCACTCCCATTTCAATACTTGGTTATCTCAGATAATCCATTTTCCCTCTCATCCCTGAAAAATTAAGCAGCCCAAGGCAGGACAGACTTTTGGGGTTTTTGACCCTTCCCAGTGACTTTTATTAAGCAACGAATAATCCCTTTTTTGGGATGTAAATTATTTGTACATCCTTTCTTCTGTTACAAAGTGTTGCACTTTAATGTACAGTTAAACATGAATGGTGTGACAGGTGGAAAGGGAGTGTGCTATTTAACAATCCCACCTTTGTCTGGAGGGCCATGGGGAGGAAGAACTGTGCTGTCCTCTCACCAAATGTCAACATCTCCTAATCAAAACTCCTTCAGTCCCTGCAGAGCAGAAAGATCTTCTCTGCCCATGGTCACAAAGATGGCAAATAAAAGGCTTAGCATCCAGTAATACTTGAGTTTCTCTAGATTTAGAAATAAAAAAGATAGCCTGAAAATGCCTGAGAGACAAAATTAGGATTACACTGGGGCCTCGGAGAGTGTTAAAAACGGGAGGCGAACTCCCAAACGCAGCGATTTCAGCAGATTTTATTGTACAGCCTGAAGCAAGGGGGTCGCAGGACAAGCACAGGCCAGTGTCTGCGGGAGGCAGAGCAGGAGCTCCCCGGGCAGCGCCCATCCCTGGTGTTTGGTGCCGGCGCTGGGTCTTCTCCGGGCGGCTGGAGCTGTCCCTCGATGTCCTTGGGTGGGAGAAGACACAGGCTGTCTGGAAAGCCTCGTTTTTATACAGTTTTTGGCCCATTTTTATTGGTGCCTTTTTGGATCCTTCATCTGATTGGTTCCCCGGGCTTTATTGAAACCTTATTAGTTATCTATTGTCACTGATATCAATCTCTGAACACCCAGGAGGGCATGTCTGGGCTTGTTGTAGGGTGGTTTCACACGGCAGGAAAGTACTGTGTTTTACAGGTGTCTTTTTTCTTAGGTTTTAGGAGTTTTTACAGTTCATTGCAATTTAATAACTACAATCATTTAAACAATCATAATGGTTACTTATTTATCTATTGCAACTTAACTTTTTATTACAACTTAATTAACTTATTAACAGTATAACTATTCGCAACTTATTTATAACAGAGAGGAAAAAACATTTATTTAAGTATAGTGATTCCTCATGTAATTCCTCTTCTCAGATGTGTTCAGAAGCAAGTTCCTGGAAGGACTCTATGGAAGCCTCTGTAACCAAATATCACCCCCTGGCTTTGTAGCCCTGCACTGCCTGAAGGGTGTGATCCTCACCAAGGGAGCTGAGTGATGTTTCTTCAAAAGCAAGGGCCTTGGGCTTTTTGGTAGTTGCAGTAACCTTAGGAGTGGAAGAAGACCATGTGACACAGTGGTCATTCAGCACACCCTATCATACACACTCCCCTGCCCATCTCATTGTGCATTTTAATGTCCATTAAGTGTTAGAAAGTCCTGTTGTACTCTGCTTTGCTGGCCTCAGAGTTTCTACTTCAGCCAGATCTCCCCAGTACCGGTGTTAATTGTCCATTTGTATCCCCAAGTATCTGAACTTCCTCTCTCCCTGCAGATGGTTCTCCTACACCCATCATCTGTGTTCTGTATTTCCAGACACATCCTCTGAGCAGCCTTGAAACACATCTGAGTTTCCCAAGCTCCAGAGCACTGGAGGAGGTAGGGTCCAGTAAGGGGCAGGCTTGCCCCAATGTCAGCCTTAGGAGACCAAAACTCAAGTTTGACTATAAGCAGATCCAGCACAGAGTTATGGCGATGAATCACTTGTACTGGAGTGTGCTTTTCCCCAAAATGCATGCAGCTTCTCTGCTGCAGAAAGAGCCATGGCTGCAGAGGACAAAGGAGGCTGTCATCAGTTTAAAAGTCTCGCCATACATCTGCTAACTTTTATTAAGTATGATTTCAAACAAGAATATTCTATTTTCATGGGAAACTATGGATTCTTTTTTTATTCTGTAAGACAGAATGCAGGTCTCTGTACACCTCTCTCTGTTGTCAGTGAATGAATTAGTGAGCACTTTTTACCCTGTCAAGGAAGAAAGAAATGATACCTCAAAACAGTGGTGTCACTGCCACCTTTAAGTATAATTTACTCAGTTTCTTTGCTTCAACAAATTTTTACCTAGCTCAATGCTTAGAGGAATGAATATAGTATTCAGGTTACCTTACAAATATTACAGAAGACACATACAAATTGTACAGTAACACCTTATTTTTCTAAACTCTTGCACTGTCTAGCAATATTTCTTTTGTCTATATGTCTGGTCAACTGCACAAGTAACACTGAAAAGATAAAAAAAATTAGATGAGAAAATACTACCGAAAGCAATTGTCAGCATGAGATAAACCCCATTTGGAGAAAAAGCAACAGAAAACCTGTGGTGGACCAGCAGAGAAACAACCCTGTAGTAGATATCAAATATCACAAATCTTTACCAGGACTCCCATAAAGGCAGCACAAATATGATGCTGCTCCATGGGGCAAGTTCCTTTTAGGAAAATGAGCAATACTGCGCTGTTAGCTAATAGAACAGTGTTGCTCATTTTCCAAAGGCATACTTGGCAAGGGAAGACAAACTGTGGAATAAACGTCAAGAAGACTAAGAACTGGGGAAGCAATGGCAAAACAAAGATAAAGAACTGCCTCCAGATGTTCAGGCAGACCCCCTTTTCCTCTGATCAGAGTGGTGGAGCAAAACTGCAGCTGCTCTCGTGTCCGTTCAAGATTTATATTAAAAATGAAAGCATCAGCATCTGTCTGTCCTGCTTCAGGGTGTGCTAGAGTCACCCAGAATCCAGCAGAATATAATCTGCACATGGAGGTTAACATGGTTGAATCAATCTGATCATGGATGAAAATTCAGCTGCTATCGATTCCCCGCTTACACTGATTGCCCTTCCCGGGTCAGAATGGAAACCCATCCCATTGTTCAGTGAATATAGTATTCTGTTCACTACATCAATTAGCCTGACCCCACGGGGTCCAAAAGCCTCCCTGCTCACCCATTTACAGTGACAGCTGTCATGCTAATGAATCCACATTGACATTATAATTAAACCATTACACAAAGTGAGGCCTCACTCTCAGCTGTACAGCCAACGAACACAAGGCCACTTTGGAGAGGTTGCCTATTAGAAATGTAGTATAGTAAAAGGAGGCATTGGTCAAGTTTTAGAAGATGAAAAATGCAGGCAAACTTAAAGAGAGTTTAGAAAACAAGGACAACCCTTGAAGTGACTTTTGTTAGCTTCTTTAGGGCGGCTTTTGCCAAAGTGGTTTCATGGCAGATTCCTGACATGTCTCCTTTTGGAGTACATCTTATAGAATGAGAAGCACTGCAGGACAATAAACTTCACTAGCAGAGTCAGAAGCAAAAACATCCCCACACCCTCTGCACTCACCTCACCTGAGCTAGAAACCTCACACATCATAACCAGACCAAGAATAAAAAGCAAGCCGAATATACACCAGTTGATATGTACATATGACAATTGTCCAAGAGGAAGAGGGAGTTGCTAGGTACCACATTTCCATTCCACTTAGCTGAAGCCCTGCTCCACAGAGGCACTGCAAATGCAGTCAAGCCATAATCCTCTGAGCTCCTTTGCATATAGGGCACCCTTTTCAACTTTGGCCACTACTGATCAACAGGTTCCAAAGGTTTTTTTGTAGTAATAGATTGGGTGGATAGAGTTTCCTATTATACAAAGGGCTGTTGATCTTTGACTGAAATGCAGGTAGATGGAGAAGGCTGGAAGAGAAAACTATTGATGTTTAGGAAAAGAAAAAAGGCTCTTTTGTCCTATCCTGTGAGTATTGATCTTCCCAAGTAACACTTTACAGTTATATAGCAGCCTATAACATCAAACCTAGTAGTCACTGAAATATTTTGTTCTAAAGAAGTATGAATTACATGTGCTCATCTAGGTAGTGAGTATGACCTACAGAAGGCAGTGTTATCAGGAGCATGGAAGTCCATTTGATAGTCTGAAGTCATACAATCTGGTCTGGACAAGACAAAAGAGTTCTCTACCCATATTTAGTTTACCAGGAGTCTCTCACTGGAGTCTGAGTACTAGAGGATTTAAGAACTGTGTTTTTATTATTTCAAATACAATGCATTCAAGTACAGTCATAAGCTCTGGGATGTTATTCCAAGTTGTTGTTTGGGAGCAAATTATCATATGTAAGTACCGAAAAGCACTCAGTGCTTTATCTCAGGCTTTCAAACTTGGTAAATTTAATGGCATGGCTGTAGTTCAACAGAAGTAATTACCTGAACTTACTCTGAGGCCTTTGTGGTCATCCTGAAGTGATGTCAGATCTATCAGAATGAAGAGGAACAAATGAGTTCCTAGGACTATCTAGAAGCCTCTGCATCAGTATTGTAAATCTTCAGCAGAATCCAGCTTTCATGTAACCTGGTGATTCTTGGTGGCAGACAATTAAGGTATGGGGGACTTCTTGCCCCTTCAGACCATTAAAAGCTGCCCAAAATGTACCTTGTTGGTTTCTAGTAACTAAGAAGGTCATATGGCTTCTGCACCTATGTTAAATATGTTCCTCCCAAAACCCATGTCAAAGAGTCAGTTATACACACCATTACTGTCCTTCCCACTCCCCCCACCCCCTCAAAAAACCCCAACAAACAAACAAACAAAAAAGCAAGCTGGATTTGGTTTTAATTACTCGGACAGAAAGTTAATTCAAATTTTAAAATAGAATAAAAATTTAAGCAGAAAACTTTTCTTCTCCCTAGAAAATTCAGATGTCCTACAATAGATGTAGATGTTCCAGTCATTTTTCCTATCGAAAGAGAGCATGTTTCACACCCCTAATGCTTTTTAGGGTTACCTTCTCCAACAGATAAGCCTGCATGTTTCTTTCCTCCTTTCATCCTCTCTCTACAGAAGATTACCGCACATCCTAAAGTGAAAAATAGACAGGAACAGGCAGAAATGGGAGGTCATGGAGTTAAGCACTCACAAGTTGGGAAGTGCCAAAACCATGGCTACTCTGTGACCTTTAAAACAGGCTATGGGTGGTGAATTGTGTTTAACTCTGTTACCTTGCACAGATCCCATTCAGTACACAAGGAACATACCCAGCTATTCAGCAGCCATCAGTAGAAGAACAATGACAAATTCTTATAAATCACAGGAAGACTCAAGGGAGAACACACTGGGAATATCATGTAGCATCGTGTGGTCTACCACATAAATAATTAGAAGAGCAAAAATTCTTAAATCCTTCATTATCATATCAACCCAGTCCAAAGCAAACATTTAGTAGTGGAAGGGGATACAACCTGGTGTAGTTATGGGCAGTTGGACCTAGGTCAACAATTTCAGCAGCAGGTTACTCTTCTGGTCTTACTTATAACACTGCATGAACAGAATAAGACCTTAGAATTTATAATTTTTTTTGCTTTTAAATGAGCATAGTTCCTTTGCCTTCCCTAGGGCTGTGCAAGTCTATAGAAGCTATTGTATGTTGTCTGTAATGTATGTTTTGTTATTCTGGTTTCCTAAACTGTACTTCCAATGATGAATGGGAGGCTGAAGAAGCTGATAACAATGCTAAATGGTGAGAGACCAAATATGCACCAGTAGCTCAGCTAAAATTGTGTAGCTGGCATAGAGCTGAGCTTGGGTTAAGAAACAGATGAAGTGTCCTGAGAGTGTGTCAGCCCTGGAGTCCTTGAAATGTGATTTTCTTTTGCAAAACATCTCTCTCTTGGGGGATGGTGCAGAGGGAAGGGTGTGACTTTTAAAAGCCATGAACATGAGGGCTTTTAATCAAGGATGCAATCAATATACCAATAACTGTTACAGCAAACTGATCAAGGGTTCAGGCTCTGGGATCAGCTTGCTCCTCTCTGAAAAGGGAAGTTACACAGATAGGGAAGGCATCTGCACATTTTGTGCTACTTTCTTGTGCCCAGAAGAGGCCCAGTTACATGCCTCAGCAGGAATTTAGATCTTCTTAAAAGACCTGACATTTAAACAGTGGAATTCTTCTCTTCCATGGTCTGCATACTGCACCTCAAGGAGTCCAGTAAGGTGCAGCTATTCTGTTTTGAAGTTAGTCTTACTCTGGTGTATCTGTGGGATCTGGGGTGCCTATCCTCTGGTGTAACAATTTGCTAAAGTCATCCCAAATCCACAAGGATTGACAGACCAGAACATTAATGTTTTCCCCATCAAAACCTTTTTACATGTGGATAAAATCCAAAACATTTTTGCCAAAATAAGTACTTACAAGTGCTGGAATACTGGCTAAAGAGTTTCCCCTCTGCCTTGGTATATTTAGCAAATTCTAATGGTGGGAGAGACATCAGTGACCAAGACAATGTGGTGTTCTGCTGTGAAATAGCTGGTCTCAGCTGAAGCAAGACAATTTGAACTGAAAGGCAAAGTTATATGGAGCAAAGACTTAATAGGCTGCAAGATAAGATACTTCAGAAAATAAATCTAAACATGAGTTTGTAGTCTTACTTTTCTGTTCTTAATATTTTAAGAACTAATATTATTCAAACACAGCATTTACCAATTCAGCATGTTTACAGAATGGCTGAAGTCTCCGGACATTTCCAAGCTACGACCAATCAATGATGTATGGATTTAGGCATTTAGTCAAGACAGAGGCAGAAAAGAGGGCAAAGAAGTCAGTAAGTCAAAAACCTCATTTTTGCATGTAAATATTTTTCCTCTATTCATCTGTGTCAGTCTTAACAATGAGGAGAGCTGCTTTTCAGTGCTCTATTTCTTTTTACTGATGGGTCCCAAAGATCCCCCCAGTGTAATCCCTACTGCCTGAAATTTTACAAGATCCCCACAGCTCTTCAATTACCTTCATTGGCCTGTCAAGACTCCAGCATCTCAAATTCAGTTAGCTGGTGTTTGGACCTCTGCCAAGGGCCAGCCTTTGCTCCTAATGACAGCCAGCTGAGGGGACAGTGAGAGGGGCTGAATTCAATTTGCAGGCCCTCTAATCTGATTAGGGGAGCAGGGTTTTTATTTTCTCCAAAGTTTGCAGTAGCTAGGATGAATGATGTCTAAAGGATGAGCTGTCAACATCAACAAAGACTTGGAGACAAAGGAAAAAAAAAATGAGGGGGTATAAAAAAAATTTTTTAGAAGAGAAATGAGTCTGTTGTGATTGACAGCATAGCGAGCTGTTGAGTGAATTGTTCAGGTGACAATGTTGTGTTTGCAGAGTGTCACTCTGTGTGGGCTGTTAAGGCAGGAATGGATCCAGCTACCAGGCAAATGTCAAATTCCAAGGCGAGTTTTTCTGTTTTTTCTAAATAGATTCACTGTCCAGCCTTCAATAGATAGTGCAATGTTCTCTCATCTGGGTCTAAAATATGTAATACTCTCTCTGTTTTCTACTTTATGATACTCTATTACAACTACTCACCTGCAACAAAACTTTATTCTATAGCCACCCACACTACATTTTTCATTCTTCCACATCTGAGCATTTTGTCTTTTTGAATGGACTTGACAATCACTCTGCTAAAGGCAGGTATCATTCACATTAATGCCCTCTCCTCAAGAATGCAGGTTTTATTTGATTCACTTCATAATACAGTTATGACAGTCCAAAATCACTTTCTCACTATGGTTTTCCTAATGCTTGAACACCTTGTCCACTCAATTAATCTTCGTTTTTTATATCACCAGAACATGAGACTGGTGGAAGCCAGTGGAGCTATGGCAATTCTGCAGGCTGTGCTCTTCCTCTCAAAGCACCTATTGACTGCATAGATTTATTTCTACTCATTTAAGTCAGATCCTGACAACAACTATTTAAAGAAAAAGCATTCTCTGATGAACAGGTCTAGAGCAGGCTTAGACACCAATCTAGTACAGAAGGCCCATAGCAAAACACAAGACACATTCATACACTCAGGATTTCCATTTAGAGTTTTTGTGGTCTAGAATCCATCCCATAAACCATGAAAAAGGAAGCAAGCACATTTGGAGAAAGAGAGGCTGAGGGAGAACCCTGATTCCAGATTCCTGCAGTATCACAACATCCTTGACTTGGAAAGTGGAATGACACCAATACGTTTCACAGCTCTACAAAGACCATGATGACTTCAGCTATCCATGGGAATTACTGAGAAGGATGTGTTTTTCAGAGAGAGGGGCTGCTGAAACTTCCAACTGGAAAGATAAGATTCTGCCAGGCCCTCAATACCTCCAATGCAAAAAACCTGGCTCAAGTGACACATAACACCACCTTTTCTCATCACCCTGTAATAGCCACCACAAAAATTCACTCTTATCCTATGAACACACCAATTGCAGAGCAGCATGAACAGACAATTTTGGATATCAGACTTGAGAAGAAAGTCTGAAGTAGCAGCAAGGTAGGAACCAAGTCACCGACACCACAGCTTCACCTGTGAGTAGGAAGACAGGCATGGTCGCAGAGATGACCAGGCAGGAGCTGGCCGTGTCCCAAGAGCTGTGCATCAGTCACAGGAGAAAGGAAACCCAACATTGCTCAGGCGAGTAGCACCATAGTCTTGTGAAGGGGCATAAAGCAGTTGCATCATTTCATTAGTGCCTGAAGGTCTGAAACAGGAGACTGATTTTGAGATATCTTAAAGGTGCTTCGAAAAGAGAAACAAGCAGAAGAATCAAGGAGTGCATATGATAGAGAAGGGGCTGTTGTCAAAACCACAAATAGGCAGAGAGGATTAAAACAAAAATGGTGATAATGCTCCTCCTATTCTCCCACAAGCAATGTCAGGAGTTGCACACAGGCTGCCTTTCTAGCAGGAATCTTGCTTTGCTAGCAATCTTGGCTCACTTGCCTTCCTGAAGTATTTCAGTGCACTCAGGTAAGACCTCCCTCACCTTCACAGTTTGAAGATGGAGAGCTGGTGAAGAGGTGTCTCAGCCATGTGCAGAGCTCTGAAGTCCCCTGTGCTCAGGAGTGGAGGCTTAGCTTTGGGAAGTATCTTGTCATCTCATCAAGAATGGGCTTTCTGCCTCTGCCCATATTCAAAGCCTCTGAAAAATGCTCACAAATGTTCAGCTGGAACATATTAGGCATGCTGCAAAGATCCCTGATCATCCTTTGCTCTAACCTCCCTCAGTTCTTGCATTCAACTGGATTAGGCTGTCTCCAGAGAACATCCCTAAAGAGAACATCCTTGGCTAAAGGGCCAAGTGAAATTCTTGTTGTAATTATTCTTTTCTCTTGTCTATCTGGGGTCTCCGTGGAGCCAGACAGGAGAGCTGACAGCAGCTGGCTGTCTTGTGCCCTCTGCTTCCCTTGATAATGTTCTGGCAGAGAAGAATGAGAGCAGCCTGAAAAAGCTGCAAAGGGGTGAATAAGCAGAGAAGAGGAAGGAGACAGGAAGATGAAGCTCAGATGAATGAGGAAAGTGCATAGGAAAGGAGATACAAAAGCAGATGTGGACACATAGGCAGGAAGAGCAGCAGCTGGGAAGAGCAAATTTGGAACAGGAGGGTGAAAAGAGAAGACACACTGGCCTTCTGGAGCATAGAGTCAGTACAGAGGATGTCTTTTGCAGTCTAATAGCAATAACAGAATTCTGACCTCCTATAAGTTATGTCTTGATCTTAGCTATTGCAAGAACCATGGTCCCATTTTACTATTCTCAATATGTTGCAAATGTCACACAGGTAGGAAATTACAACCCTAATGACATAGTAGTGGAAAGGAAAGGCTGCAAAATGAAATACCCTAATGTCAGAAAGTAGCAGAATTAGTCACTGCTGTCTTTTAATCTAAGCTTGTACAATTAAACTGTCACCTGTGCTTGCTATTTGCTTTACATTTTTATTGAGAATAAAGTGAACAGTATGGATGCCTTGCCTTTTTATTGGCATCCATTAAAAAGCATTAAATTACAGAACATATCATCCTATCAGTAATATTACAAGTTAGATGCCAAGTGTGCATTCCATATTCTAGATCTATCATTATAGTCTAATAAGACTCCAAAAAGCCAAGCCAGACAATGAATGGAGATGGAAAGGCAAAAGCATTAAACACCCTAAAAAGCCCATGGTTGACAAAATTTCAAATGATGGCGCATATGTATACATCTTATTTGAGGTCATTAATGCAGTTACACCATGGGAACATTTGGCTTATTCATAATATCCAGAAGATGAAGAAGAGTATCACATTTAATTGAAACCCTTGTCAAAATGAAAAATTAATTATCCCCCAAAGATTCTCTGTCAAACTGTCTCTTTCTATTTGCTGCACAAGGGTAATACAAGCAAAATAGTTCTGCAAGTCCATGCTACCAAGAAATATATTATGCTATGTACAAGTTACAAAGGCAGAAGCCAAGTCAGGAATTCTGCTATGAAGAACATTTTCCTCAGACAATGCCTGCTCCAAAAACAAACCTGCTTTTAGCAGGGTATTGGATAAGCATCAGGCATTGCAGTTGGAGCATGGCTGAGTCAGCTCGAAAGAAGTTTCTAAGAAGCAGAAAGAATAATCTCAAAACTTTAGGATGGTCCAACAACCTGGACATTCTGCCAAATACAGAAAGCTGGGGTTCTGCTGTGAGTAAAAGCAACAAAATTCTGTGCTGAAAGAAAGGACCAGGAGCTCACTGCCTGTTTTGGATTCCTGCTGCCTCTGCAAACAGTCCAGAGATCCTCCATAGCAACAGAAACCAAGGACAGGGATTTCCACATCTGAAAAACTACTGAGGGATGGTACAATCATTTCATGTACATCCCTCTTCTTAACCAGGAAAGCAACAGCAGCCCAGGCAGGACTCACACATCTCCAACTCTGTGGCTCCTTTTCTAAAAGGATGGACAAGGGAAACTGGACAGAGAACTTTGACAGAAGTCACAGATAACAGGACAGTGGCCATCTGCCCAGACCAAATCAGAAACATTCCGTTTCTACGGCTTCCTCGAGCAAAGGCCTACAGTTTCCATTTGCCCAGATATTTGCTTTCTCCCCGGCCAAGCACTAACCCTAAGACAGAAAGAGCAAAGTCACAAGTGTCTGTTAAAGGCCCCAGTCTACCAAACCTAGAGCAGAGAAAGACCCCTGGCTTTTTTCACTTGCGCCGTATTATCACAGAAAGGTGGATTAGAAGTTATCTCAGCTCTGCTTTCTTTCAGAGCTCCTTGGCAACACAGCCACCAAGATATAAATATGCACACACAGAAATTTGCAGCAGGCATAAGTGCACGCACACACACAAGCCAATAGGCAAAAGCACTTCAAGGCATGGGGCAGATACAGCCAGAAAGGCAAAGGACTTAATGAAATTCTGGAAAGAGTGGAATATATTATCTTCTTGAAATTTAGCTTTATTTAAGGGTTAAAAAACCCCCCCAAACAAACAAAAAACCAAAGCCCCACCTCAGAAAATAAATAACTTCACAGTTGTTCTACCTACCACCAGCAAGCTTCACACAGATTTGAAGGGGTCAGCAGAAGTTTCAGACCTCCATTGTATAAAATATAACTTAAATTAAGGAGACTTAATTTGACTGAAGTCAGGTTGGCAAAGGCCCAACTTAACCTGAGTACTCAATAGAACACTAATTAAAGGGGAATGTTGGCAAGAAAGTTTCCCATTGCTGACGGTAGCAGGCAAGTAGCATTTCATGGACCATTTACTACTTTTCTATGCCTTAGGTGCCCATTAGCACTTGCACCAAGAATAGTAACACACTGGTGTTACCATTTCCCTTCAGCTATAGTAACAGCACAGGAGGACAACATGTGCCAGGCATGTGCACAATATACCACAACGTCCTGTGCAAACAGAAGCCCAGCAAACAAACTGCTGTCACTCATGGTGCTCCTACCCAAAAGGGGCACATGAACCCACCACACCAACTCCCTGTGCACAGCAAGTGACAAATATCTCACTATCCAGCTCCACAGAGTACCAACAGCTGTTCTCAGCAAAGGCCAAGGCAAAGGCTGCTCACCCCAAGCTTCTTATAGCCTTGCTTTCTTCTGGGCCAGCACTTGTGCAGGGGAGGCCTTCCCCACCTCTTTGGATGGGAGATTTCCTACAGGTGGCAGGCATTGATGCAGACAACTGGAGTAGAAACTCCTCCTGGATCAGGTGGGACACGGGTTTGTCATGGCATTTTGGTATATTCATGCACACAGTTGTCCTCAGTCACAGAGGAATCTCTATTTGCTTCCTAATAAGCAGCACCAGGCTGGGAGAAGAAGCACTGATGTCAAGAAGACAGTTATGGGAAGGTTTATATGCTTGTGCAAGCTCTTCCCTTGCAGCAAATAGCAAGGAATTGTTTATTGTTACAGGTACTTCTGTATCGCTTTCCTTCTTTCTGCGTGTGCAAACTCCATATTGAATGTTGTGCAATGAGATGAAAAAATATTTTTTCTGAGATGTCTGGTTTAACTGTTCTTAAGCCCAGAGCACAGCTAATTGTGATCCAGGTTCTGGAAACCTTTCTGTGACTCAGCTTCATCATTGTGAGCAGTATTTCTGAAGTCCACATGGCTCTTGTAGTCTTCAAGGAAAGATCAAATATAAGAGTTTGCAGTGGAGCATGAGAGTATTGGAAGTGAAAGATGTTCTTCAGGAAACCTAGGTTTTAGGAAAACAGATAAGGAAAATATCGCTGATCTTGGTCTACTGACAGAGTTTTTAGAGAAGAAAGTTTAAAATAGAATCAAATTTATTGTGAAGCACAGGGACTCTTGGCCCATCTCTTGAAAAAATATACAAATCCCCCAATTTCTCTGCTTTATTATTTCTTATCTCTCTACAACTTTAGAAACTTCCACTAATTCCAAATGTTGAATGTAGTATTTGAATCCAGGTATTAATATTGATTTTTAATTTGATAAGAAAGAGGACAATTTTTTGGGAAAAAAGAGTTTTTATCTTCACAAATTCATTTCCCTGCCCATACAGACATGTCAGAGATATATGTATCTACTCCTGGATGGTTTTTAGGTAGAATTTTAGACCATCATCCATCTCTTCTGAGATATCTCCTGAACTGCCATTCCCAAATGCTATTACTTCCCTCTTACATGTCTCTTTTTGGTCCTCTTGGTCCCCGGGGTCTCAGTCAACATCTGGCTGGGTGAGCAGCCCCGCAGCCCCATTTGGTTTGTTTTCTGGGAGCTGATATCCCACAGAGTTGATAGTTCATCATGAAAGAAAATCAGACTCTTCTCCTTACATGATTCTCCATTAGTGAACTGCTGTATCATGGTCTTTTTATGTTTAATCTCCTCAATTAGTTCAAATAATGAATTTACTGCCAGGAAAGTTTACAAAAGAATATCATTTTAAATAAATATGTACTAAGTAATTAGTGACTAAGTGCACTCCAAACCTGCATGGGCTCGCCCCAGCAGGCTACAGCCAAAGGGCTGTGCAGGGGTGTCACTACAGCCACTGTCACTATTTCTGTGCTACTCAAGGGAAAGGAGGTCTCCAAGCTTTGGGAAATCCCTGACTGTTATTTGGGGGTGCTCTGCAATAGTTCCAGATATCTTCTGGTATTAATATCCAGGCATTAGTAAAGAGCTGTTAAATAGTTCATTTCTAGGAAAGATACAGGTTAGATATTTAAATCTCATCTTCCTTTAAACCCTCGGAAAAAATAGAATACATTTACATGATCATCTACAAAGGCAGAATGATTTGTATGAACTAGGTAATACTGTTTTTTTCTTAAAAGAGCAGTTACTGAAAAAGTGGTGCATTTTTTGTCAGTGTTTTGTACACAAATCTTGGAGTTAAGCCATTTTCAATAGTGTGCTTTCCTTACAAATCTGGCTTTAAGTGACAATGAATTCTTTCAGGAAGTATGCTTTATTCAGTTAAACAGTTAATTGTCCAAAAGCTCTGAAATTACTTGGTATTTTGAAAGATGTTCATTCCATGGTATTAATTAGAGGCACTCTTGCCTTTCTGCAGGTCTTCACTTTGATTATTATTTCTAATCTAGTAAAGCAGATAATTACATAAAGTTTTCACGTAAGGTTTCAACAAAGAAACTAACATTACCAGTTTTAATATCTTCTTCGAATAGTTAAAACATTTTCTCTTCAGGGAATCAGAATTAATACCCTGAGACTTCTTTCAATGAAAAAAATGAAATAAAATGGAATAGGGAAAAAATTGTTTTCATGCTTTTTTACTCATCTCCTAGACTATTGCCAGAAATCCACAAGAAGGTAAGGGAAAGAAGATATTACCAGAGTCTAAATTTTGTTCATTCTCTTGTGGGGCCAAAGAGAAAACCACCAAATGTTTTATATGGGGATTTTTCTAATGAAAACTCCTATAAGCTCTACTATGCCTATCTCAGGGTAGAGTCTCTCTATCTCATTATTACCATTCTGAATATTGAAAGTCTCCAGAAGTGATCCAGTGGATGGCCTTCTATGTGTGGCAAGACCTCCCTAATTACTGAAGAAAGTTTGAATGTCTACACATTCTATAGACCTGGACTCACTTATAGGTTTGACCTGATTTTTTTCAAACAGAAGTCACGTTTTCCAAGAATTTCCAAGAATTTTAAGAAATATATTTTAATTATCATGGTACAACATAGAGCATTGAGGCCTTGACCATATGAAACATTCCACGGGAGACGATGCAGAGTCCCTCAGTATCTTAGTGGAACATCTGTGCCCTTCAGAATGGCCCTTCCCAGCTGTCCAAACAGAAGAGCAAGAATCAGGACACAGCTCTTATATCCCGTGCTTAAAGTCTAGAAGGATGAGCATGGATTCAGAAACAAAACATAACTTATCTCAGTAATACCATGGATTTTAAGGGTAGCTGTTATCCTGTGAATTTTCTTGATTTTTATTAAAGTTCTAATGCTGAAAATACTAGGAATCCTACTTGCTGTCTCCTAAGCACTCCTTCCAGGCTCAGAGGAAAGGCCCAGGTTATTATTCCTTATCAGCCACCATGAGAAATTTTCAGGTATCAGCAGTGGCGCTTTGGCCATTTTTTGTGACACTTTAAGCCTGAAAATTGTGTATTGTTTTTCAGGTTAGGATAGAAAATATACCCCTTAGTCTGAGTTCCCGCCACCTGGGTCAGGAAAGGCTTCTTCCTAAACAGAAACATACACATATATGTACATAAATAAGAGAGAGGGGGGTGAGACAATTTCTCAGCTGCTCTCTGAAGAAAGCTCTTTCGTGATGAAATTTTTACTTAAGAAAACCTCCTAAATCAATTGCTCCCAGGCTAGAAGGGGAGGAGGGAGGATGAGGAGCAGCAGTTCCCCTGATCAGCAGCTTTCCATTGCCCTCTCCTCCTTCATTCCCTCTCCACCAGCAGGTCGCAAATAGCATCTGGGATCTGAAAAAAAGCTGACCCCATGGCAGGGCACCTCTGGGTGCTTGAACAGGCAGTGAAGGCCTTGGTTGGCAATGCCAAAACATGTAGCCCTTGTCCCTTTCCAACACATTGGCTTATAGCAGAGTGAGAGCAGGGCTCCCATATCAGTTTTGCATACCAGAGACTTAGAGGGGCTTACCAGGCTGCTCTGTCTATGGGATAAAAGATGGGAGCTTGGCAGGAATAAACATGTCACTTGGGCAGCCTGCTCCATGGGGCCTGATTTCCCTCTTGTGTCAGCTCCCTGCTGGCGCAGCTCCCCAGATGCTGCAGCACTAATCCTGATTTATGCTGAATTTTGGCGGGTGCAGGACCAGCCCCTGTGTAGCCCCCAGGCATGCTGCTCCCCCTTGTTTGGGTGCCAACTGGAACTCAGGAGGAGGCAAAGCGTGTCCTCCTTGTGCTGGCAGAAACAAAATGTGTAAATTAAACAATTTTCTAGCTTCTTGCTTGCACATTTGTGAAGCATTGTTTAACCCTGCTGGGAGTCGATGCATAATGGCAGGGAGCCTGAAGATCCCAGTACTCACTGGGATCAGGAACTAGGGGAGTAAGCTCTGCTCATCTTCTGCTTCCAATGAGGCTGGGTTAGAAAAATTACCTGTGATTTCAAAGCTAGAAATATCTAAAGGGGACAGGCTTCAGTGAGTGGACATTTAACACTTTCTATCAGTGGGGCAGCTCATGGTGACTGCACCATCCCTGAGAGATGCACGTTGTCTTGTGAGGGAGTGGAGGACTGCTTACAGGCCTTCCTGATTGGAATACTGGGAGAACTTGGTCATTTATTTATGGTGGTTCTAAGATATGAGAATGCTGATCTGGCCCTTAGCAGTAAGTTTGCTTCCAAATAATCACTAATTTTTCATTTTAAAAGGGAAGGTTGGCACCACTGTTTCCATGTTGTTTCTCACATATCTCTTGGCTTTTTGGTCTTTCTCAAAAGGTCAAAGTGGGGGGAAAAAATCCCCAAGACTGCCCAACGGCACTTAGTGGGCTTTCTAAAGATACCTGCTCAACAGGGCTATTGTGCAACAGGCTGGGATAGCTAAGCACACACAAACACTTCATCCCACCATCTCCATCGCACAATGCACAGATCAGCATCTCCCCGAGAACTCAATGGGAAGTCCATCAAGGGCAAAACCCTCCTGGAGTTTGTTTTGGAGGTGAGTTATCACTCTTCCACTTCTCTGCCCCTTCCCCCTGCTCAGTTGTAGCAGCAGGATTTGGCTTGAGCTCGTGCTGCCCAAGAAACTGCAGGGTCCCTCGCAGATGTTGGGTAAAACATCAGCAGCACAGCCCAATACAATGTAATGAAATTCCTCCCCAATCTCCCCCAGACATTACCTAATTGATAAGTGGCCGCCCCGCACCGCAGCAGCTCCCTCCCCAGCTTGTGCAACACAGCCGGGCTCTGTTCCCTTTCGCCATGACCTCATGCCAGCACTTGTCGACCATGCATCATGCTGCCTGCAAGCTTCCTCTTCCACACCAGATAAATATGGCTGAGACAAACTCCCTCAGCAGTACAAGAAAGAAAAAAAATTATTGAAATAAGTCCTAACCTTTCTGAAGCTCCTGCCCCTGGTGCTCAGTCCCAGTGAGAGCTGCTGGTGGTGGGATTCCATGTGGAGCCTATCTCAGTGGCCTCTAGCCTACTGCTGTTTGCTGGCAAAATCCAGAGAGGGAAAAAACTAAGAAAGGCAAAGGTTTCTGCTGTAACTTCCAGACATAAATACTAAAGTTACTCTCACTTACAGAAGTGCACATGCATAGGGGATTTTTCATGGGGTCAGGCTCACTGGCAAAAATCTGGCATAACTCAGTTGGTGGGGCTGTAGCTAAGTTTGCACTGAGTTTTATCTACTGTGTAGACCACCTAGTGCAGAACTGGAAAACTAAGTTGTGCATAGGGAACAATCTATGCAAGCAGGTTTAACAGCAAAAGAGCCATTTTCTTCTTTTTTCTGTTAGTAGCTTCGAATTTGAGATTGCCTCCCAACATTACCCCCTCAATATATAGTCTACCATGTCTTTTGTGTGATTTTCCCTGTGTCCTGAAAGTTGAATTCAATTATCCTTCACTACCTTGTCTATAGATCTGTCATGGAAAAGACAGGTGTTAATTCCCTATCACCCTTATTATCCTTACCCATGGTGGGTCTTAGCAAAGTTTTCACATAAATGGCATTACTGAAACTTGCAATCATACATTGACCTAAACTATCTATAAAACCCTGTGAAATTTAGCAAATAAGATCAGAAAAAATTGATCCAAATATATGAAACATTTTCTGAATTACATATTTTACAAAAATAACTTTCAGGGTTTTTCTTTAAAATGTGCTTCAATTCAAAGTCACTTTTTCAATTATAAAAGAACGTCCCCCAAAATCATGCAAAGATCACCCAAAGAACCTGTATTTGTGCATGTGTGCACATGCTCACACACACATAAAGCAGAGAGAGACTCAGAGAAAATTAGAACCCACAAAGAACATTATCTCCACTTAATTTAAGTTAATGCTAATCCTGGAATTTCTGAAATTCTGGTTTCTCAGTTCAGATATTGAACAAAAGATATAGAGATCAACTACCAACTCCTGATGCTTACATACAATATCCTTTATTCCTACCATGGTAAAAACCCCACAAAGAGCATGTAGGTCCTGAAAGACAGGAAACTAGAAAATTTGGAGCTTAAAAGCAAAAAAAAAAAAATGTCCATGCATTAAACTACAGGCACTAACACACTTAATACAGGACACCGTGGGCTTTTGTAGGATGCTTAAAGGACTGGTTGTTCAGTTGCCATAACATTCCTCATCCTGCCATTTTTCTGGCTGCATGAAATGAAGGGCTGTGAAGCCCCCAAATATGAATGCACCGTCAGGAAGAGCACGGCATCTGCTCGCGTCCTAAATCCCTTGGTGTTATTCTCTCCCACTGCAAGAACTCAGGACAGATCAGATAGCCACAAACAAGATTTTCTTTTCCTCCTCTCTTTCTCACTCATGGGGAGAACATACATAACTCCACCAAGAATAAACAACCCCACAGCTAATCTTCCCACTCCTTGGGACGGTTTGTTGAAATTAGTGAAAGGATGTAGACGTTGCACAGACTGCTCGATAAGAGTTATAAGCACTGTTTTGTTAGTACTAAAGAGAGGGAGCACAACTTTTCTGTCTCCAATGACTTTAAAACACAACATTCTCCTTCATGTCTATCTCCTGACCTACTCTATTTACATTAAATATTAAGTAATCATGGGGATGTGCATAAGGAAGGAAAATAAATGGCTTCCAAGGGGAGCGTGTTTTGCTTATTGTATACATTTTTTGAGGATGTGGCAATATAAACCACAAAGTCAAAAATGAGAACAACTCAGAAAGCACCACTAGAACTCAAAAAACCCTCAAGCAAACAGCAGAGCTTGTGGTGATGGTTATTTTCCTTGAAATACGAGTATGGATACCAGTAAGGAAATACAGGTATCCATTAGCAACATGCATCTAAGATTAGATATAATGAATGGGATAGGTAGTTTTACCTAGATTCTCCTCAGGTACCTCTGATGCTAAAATCAGTCTACTAACTTGTTTGGTCGTTTAACTCAAATATTAGCTAAAAGGTAACACCAGCAGCAGAGTGCCATCAGTGTTGCTCTAGGGGTGAGAAATCAATGTCTGTTGGGGCAGGTGCCCCATTGCACCCCATTGCACCCCATTGCACCCCATTGCACCCCATTGCACCCCATTGCACCCCATTGCACCCCATTGCACCCCATTGCACCCCATTGCACCCCATTGCACCCCATTGCACCCCACTGCCAAGGGCATTATCGGTGCTGATGGTGGGTGCTGGGTGTGCGAGGACTGGCGTGATCCATTTTCTGCAGCGTCCTGGGGAGTGAGATAGATGATATGTATTTAGGCTGCAGCCGCTCTGAGGCAGACCAAGAGACTGTCTCTACATTTTGTATCAACCCAAGCACCGCAGGATCCCTAAGGCTCCTTGGAGCTGCAGCAACAGATAACGGGCTGTCGTCATCCCTGTCGGCTAGAATAGATGTAAGTGAAAAAATCCTTCAGCTAATGTTGATCTGGCACTTGCTGAATGTGCAGGGAAGGTAGAAAGATGGAGAGCAGTGACTAACGACAGGGGGAGATAAAAGTAGGATTTCCCATATCTGATTACACAGACTCTTGATGGCCTTTTTCTTTCCCATTGGCTTGTGATTTTGATACATTTATTTATTCTCTAAAGAGGCAACTTCTCTGATGCCATTTGTTCTTCAATCAAACAACACCTAAAAAGGAACTTCATGCTACTGTTAAAATTACTGTTTAATTAAGCACCAATTCATTAAAATAGCTTTATTAACTGTGTTATATCTTTGGAGATAACTTTAGGCGTATGTGATTCCAATTTAGTTTTAGGCTAATTCAGCACCAACTCTAACTCCAGAACAGTTAAACTTACAAATACCAATCTGTAATATAAAAGTGAAAATGACATAATGATGTTTAAGCAAAGTGTATCTGAATGGCAAAATATTTGGAATGAAAATCAAGCGGTAACTTCTCTGCCTTCAAAATCCAAAACTTATAATTAATGGAGTGTGTGCAAATCTGTAGTGGCTGTTATTCTTAAAGATGTATAAAATTACTGGAAAATACATATCATCCTGTCCAGCAGAGCAGTTGCAAAAATATTGCAGTGCAGTCTTTGTAACCACACGCTTCTGTGTGGTTTTTGCTGGTATGGCAGTGAGGGAGCTGGACAGCAGACACTGTGTACCTCACTGCACACCTTGATAAACACAAACCACTAACACAGTATTTCTTACTGTGTCACACAGCAAATTATTGTTTTGCTGTTATTATTTACTCGTTTTTTGAAAAGTATGCAAGAAAACAATGTGGTCTAAATCATATGGGGTTTGACTTTATATATTAAAAAAAATTATGGCTAGGTAATGAATACTAACTCTGAACATTCTGAAAAGCAATACAGCTTACCTCGCAATGAAGTGCATGAATCCTGCCACAGTTGCTGGGATTTCATTTAATGGGCAGCCTGGCTTTTTTCTTTATTTCTTTGATATATTCTAAACTATTTCTTTCACACAGGCAGGACAGTTTGGGCCAAGTCCTTTACACTGTTTAGAGAGCATGACTAGCCTTCTACATGTACTGGTTCCATAGAAATACATGCAGGTGTGTGCATATATATCTGTATTTGTCTACACATACACTCTGTGCACATACACACAGACTCCCATGAACTATTTTAATTTGCACTATTGGAAAAATTTAGGATACCAAAGAAGAATGTGCTATTTCCTTCTGTGCAAAACTAGATGCAAAGCCTGGCTTTTTAAATTTTGCTGTAGTACTAGTCATTTGCAAGTTTTCAAATGTACAACTGGTGATATACCTGCAGCATAACCCTGCTTGCCAATCCTGTCACATTTGTATGTCATGCAGTCTTGTGTTTGTAATCAGAGGTCCATGGACCTGGCAAGAAAATCACTCCCTTTCCAGCTGTTCTGTTCTTTTACCAGCATCACATTTGGAGAACAAACTTTAAATAATGAGTTGATGAAGCTTCCACAGCTAGCAAATTTCCAACTTCAAAAGCTTTTCTGCTTCTGAAGTTAATGGTTGACTTCCCTCTGGGTTCACTTTTCATGTTTTTACTATATGCCATTCTAGACCGTTAATAACTATTGGTGTTTGCAGCTATTGAAAAAGGACCCAGAAACATATGACCATTCTTCATGGTTCAGAGTTGCAAACCACAAACGTGTTCATGGAAAAGGGCTAAATAAGTGCTTCACAGCAAAACTTTTTATGTTACAGAAACACTCTCAGGTTTAGAAGGTACAACGAACCTTCCTTTCTGAGAATTGCCAGAGATTTTTGGATGCTTCTGAACTTTTGAGATTAATATATCCAGAATCTGTGATAATCAAGTTCTTTCAAAATCAGAAGCACTTGGGTCTGCCCCTGCAGCAAAAGCAGGTCCAGGACTGTATCCAGCTGCATTTTGAATATGTCCAAGGATAGAGACTCTACCAACTTCCTGGTCAATTCAGGCCAGTTCTTGGTCATCCTCGCTGTGAAAAAGTTCTTCCTGATGTTCAGGCACAGCCTCCTGTGTTTCAGTGGATGCCCATTGCCTCTTGTCCTGTCACTGAGTACAACTGGAAAGAGCGTGTCTCTGTCTTCTTTATTCCTTTGAGCCAGGTATTTACGAGCCAACCTTCAAGCTGACTCATCACAGAGGAAAATGGAGAGAGAGGTACCACTTGGAGAGTTGACCTTCTCCACACTGAACTCGGTGGAAAAGATCCTGCTTATGGACACCAGAAGTTTATCAAAACTAACTCAGTTCTGAAAACCAGACTCTCATCATGGTTTCATCTTCAGTGCAGAGCAGCAAAAGAACAAACCAAACAAAAATCTCATTCTGCAATACTCTTAAAGTGGGCCTAGCCCTTAAAACTGAGATCACCTGAGAGCCAAGATGTGGGTTGGCACTACAGGCACAAAATTAGAGGAACTTGTCCCTGCTCTGAAGTCTTACTACCAAATCATCAAGCTAGTTCAGCTTTTGAGCTGACATCCCATAAATGTTTGCTTCTTTTTCTGTGACAAACAAAAAACTTTCTTCTCCTTTGGTTTCTGTTCTCTCTGATCTTAACAGGTCCTCCAAGTGTATCACCCACCCAGGAGAATATATTCACATCCTGGTGATTCAGCCCAGATCTGAGCATGAATCCTGTCTCAGCAGTTCTTCTAGAACATCTGTTGTAACTGTTTATCAAGATGAGTCTCTTGATGGGGTTTTTTCTTCCTCACACCCATCTATGTTTACACAAAGAATTTCAGCATTTAGTATAGAAAACCTACATATTTACAACTCAAGTATTTAAATCAAGTTGGGACAAACAGCATAACAAATGCTTTCCAATTTGCTGTTTTCTTACTTATTTGCAATTCTGCCCACAGAAATCTTCCCACAAAGATGTAGTGACATCCCTTTGCTTATATTATGCCAGCATACATGCTAGTGAAAATGACTTAGGCAAGTATTTTTTTGTTGCATTGCTCAAGACAAATTAAGGTGAGAAAGAAAAAGAGGTAATCAAGCCCTAATCATCAACACTAAAAACAGTTGTCTTCAAAACTCAGGAGACAGATGTGGCTCAACTCAATTGCCCCTGTATAGGCAACCAACAGACAGGTCTCATGACACCTGGGCCATTGGCACAAGGCTGGCAGATATTATAGAAAAGTACAGGAGACCCAGGCCAAGTGACCAGCAAATGAAACCCAGATGTTGTGCCCTGCTAACATATCAAACAGCACACCTACATGTGAACAAATGAGTCAGGGCTGTCCATCCCCCAACTGCCTATAGCCAGGCAATGTGGGCAAGGAATTTATCCCCTCAGGTCCAAGCGGAGTCTTAAAGAAAGCATCAGCCAGTACCTATCACCTTACCTGAGCACATTTAAAGGGTTTAAATTCAAACTGCCAAATTGTGGGTCGATGTAGGAGACTGTGTTTCAATAGTTTCTACAGTTGCTTTCCACTCTGTATGAAAGAGTTGTAGTGTGTACGAGAGAGGCACCAAACACCACTGGCAAACTATTCCACATGTAGGTGAGTGCGAGTTCCCAAAAATTCCAGGTGCTTTCTACACAGCAGAATACGGTCAAGGGACCCAGCCAGAGAAAACTTTCCCTAAGCATGTCCTAGCCCTTCAGCTGGGGCAACTGCTCTGCATGGCTACATCCCTTCTGGTGACAGTGACCATTCTAACCACTCTGAGATAAAAACTGATATTGCCATGACATTTCATATTCTTGTTACTGAAAAAGAAAAGGAAAAGAGAAAAAAGAAGGGGATTAATTTCTTCAAGAATAATATTGAAGCATTTTTAAGAGAGAAAAGTGAAAATATAAAAATTCATCCTCATGAAACTTAAGTTGTTCTCAGCTTTGTATTCAATAGTCAGAAACCATAATCCAAAACAAAACAAAGAAAATTGTTCACAGATCCCATTTAAATGTAGATTAAATTAAATTAACTCAACTTCTGATTTAAGTAAATTGGATGAATCTTCTAAAAACGGAAATGAAACGAAAAAAGCAGAAATTTGACCACAATTACAGGCAAGCTATTGGTGGTAAACATGGCTTCCAAGGATGTTTGGGAATCAGATCTCTACAAAGTTTCATATTCAAATCTGTGCCAGAGCAACAAGCTCTGACCTTGATAAGACTCACTTAGGATCCTATCTGTTTGAGACAGTCTTTAAAATACAAAGGTGAGAAAGAACAGAAGCAGAAAGTGGAAGGAACAACCCTACAAATTCTATTGAGAAGGTCGCTTTCCAAATGTTGGCAGTTCAACCCTGTACACTGACAAAGAAATTTACACAAAAATATCAAGTATAGCAAGTATGAGGTCTCATGATAACTTTTTTGGAGAAAAACGTACATAACAATAGATGGCAGGATCTGCTAGTATACAGTGATGTATATGTCAGCAGATGTTGCCAGCTCAAAGGAGGTATTTCTCACAGTGACAGAGCACACATTTGCATGTTACAAACATCTCTGAGTGTATCTATTTTACATACAACACAGGATTTGTACTTCAAGACACTCTGGCAGACTAAAGCAGATGTTCCAGTAAAAGTATATTTATCCAAATAATATTTTTGAGTATCCAGCCACACATTTGCCTGAAGCCATTTATGCAGCAATCACAACTACATTTAAATAGCAGTTATTCTACGCATGCATGTCAGGCATTTTGCACATAGGTGACCAAAAACATTGATGCATTAAAGTAGATTTCCTGCCTAGATGCCATTGGATGTGACAAGACCAAAATAAAACCATGGGCCCCTTGTAAACTTTAATCACCATATTAACACGCAGGAGAAAAGCTCTGGGTGATCCCAATCTTGTTTAAGAGTGTTCAGCTGTAGATACTTACAGGATGTTCTGCCCCTGCTGATTGCTCATTATCCAAAATTAGCTCTCAGAGCAGTCTTTGCCATAGCGTCTGGCAAAGTGGAAACTGGACCTGTTTTCAAGAGCTTTTGACATTCTCAGGACCTCCACTCTTCCAGGAATGCATGCCTTCCCTGAGCAGGACATTACACAACTTTCTGCAGGGAGAAATCAAGAGAATTGTTACTCAGTGTTGAAACAAATTCCTGGAACAGTGGGGCAATATTAATTTTGCTGCTTTCCTGATATACTCACTTGATTATTGGGGATTTAGCTCCAGCTTAATGGCTTCCAAGAGGTTTAGGTTCTGTACTAGGATCAATTGCTCTTGGACACAATTGTTCCAATTGTAGAGGCTTTTTGAAAGAAATATCTTGGTGATATTCTTCCAGTATTCAGAGGAAAAAGTGAAACATTTGTGCATTCCTCAAAATATATACCTGATGTAAAAACCTACCCTCTTGCCGAAAACCTTATAGTATGAAACTACCCACAAAAGGTAAGTACACATACCTTCAAAAACAACAGCTATTCAGTCAAGGCAGAGAAGAAAACATATTTCTTTTATATATATAAAACCTCTTTAGTGCATCTTCTATAAGTTATTTTAACTAGTAATTCAAATTCCTGTTAAGGTCAGTCTTGCAGCCACTAAGCCCTGAAAGCCTATAAAAACAAATTACATTTTGAGGCTCCTTTCATACTTTTCCTTAAACAAAAGGAGGTTAGAGTAGCTGCAGACTTGATTCTAGTAAGATGATGTGCTGACGTAGTTTATTGGCTGTAACCTTTTTCAGTAATTTTTGTGGTAACTTTGAGCTGATAAGATGCTGGTGGGGTTTTTTCCTTACAGGAAAATGAATTTTTTTGCCACCACCTGAGATGCAGCAGAAATTTGCTCATCAGAAGAGATTTGATTATTTTGTGTCAATTCTTGTTCTGCTGTTGTAAAAACATTTACATTTGTGTGCTTTTCATTTATTGCTACATCATAGTAAAGCATTTGATTTGCATGTTATATACACAGTGCATAATACATTTTAAAAAATGCAGCCTGAACCAAAACTGAACAGCAAAGTAGAACAAAGAGACCAGAATAATAAAGATAAAACCAACATTTCTCACCTTTTTAAGAATGAAGATCTGATTTTCTAGGTGAAATATTTCAATTCTTTCACAGAATATTTTTTTGCAATTTCTCATGAAAGTTTCCTGTAGAGTGCTTCCATTGGCTTTGTGGTAGGAGTGGAAATGTGCTCACTTTGAGAACTTAAAAAAAAAAATCACATCCTGTTACTTTATTTTTTAATTATTTCTGCTTCTTCTTACCCCATATCATTAATTTTTTTTTTTTTTAACTTTGTGGTAATCATTACTTGGTATTGCTGCATTTTTCCATGTGAAAATTTCTTCTAATGCAGCCATTATGTACATAACTATGTCTACAGTATACTTTGCTCTGTTACAAAAGGAAGCTTTAAAACATATGCTTCTTATAACTCTTATAAAAATTAATGAAACACCCATTCTTATACAGTGGGTTTAACTTAACTTTGAAAAACTATGTGAAAACACTAAACTAAAATAAATGAGATTGCTGTTAATGTAAAATATCCATTTGAAATATTTTGGTATTTAAATTTAGATCATTCAGCCTCTGGCGTATGAGTTTGGAGGTAAGCCAGCTTCTCTTAAAAATAACAGCACTGTGCAAGTCCAGAATGGACCGTTTTGGGCTAAAGCTGTGCTTTTTTTTTTGCATCAACTGTCTTTTTGTGCGAGTGAGGGGAAAAAACTTCTTAAACATTAAAATCGTGGTGTGGTAATGCCAACAAAAAGATTCATGCTTTTTCAGTTGATTCTGTCTGGCATTTCCCAAATCCTGATAATTTCTCCCATGGAGGATGTAGTCTCCACTAAAACAGCTGTAATTAAGAACAGTGATTCCGTACTGGTGCTGGTCCCAGCCTGTGGTCGTGGCATGGATGGATGGCAGCAAGGAGCCCGAGGCAAAGCCATTGCAGCTGTGCCCACATGGCCACACCCATTGCACATGAGCAACACACACACAGGACTGTTCATGCAAAACACAGAAGAGGTGATGGGTCCCAGTGGCACCAAGAGGTGGTTGGTCTGGGGTCCCCTCGACCCTGTTGAGCAGGGCCAAGCTGGCAGGGGAGGGGAGTTTGGCTTGGGGAGCAGGCATCAATCCTGCTCACAGTGGGTCTATCTCCCTGGGAAAAATGGCAAAAATGATGTGCATGTCACGGACATGTTGAGGGGTGTCTCAAGAAATGCCACTGCCATTCCACATTTTGGACTGGACATGAAGATCTGCAACAGCTCTGCATGGGACTTGCCTCTAGAGACAAGTTGAAAACACTATGGCAACAGTGCAGGTGATGGACAAGCCACAGTCATTCATTCTGGGCAAAACCAGAGGGAGAAAGGCGGGAGAGAGATGCCTGGCTCTCTAGTGCTAGCACTAGACAGAAGAAAAATCTCTTGTGTTTATAAGTAAGCAGCACTTTCCACAGACAGTCTTTGAGGTCATGTCTTTGTAGTGACCTGTCTGGTAATCCCACTACACTGAGCCTGCTCTCTGCCTGAGTGGGTATTGCTCAAAAGAAAGAATACCCCACAACTCAGCACAGAGGTCATGTGTGTGGGTGAAGCACCCTGTACAGCATCTGCCAGAGAAACTCACTTCAGTAATGTATTTTTCTCCACTTGTACAAAAAAAGTCGACATAACCAACACATTTGTTATCCAGCAGGTGCTGGAGGAGCAGGCACATAGGGAAGAGTTCAGAACCAAACACAGGAAAGGGAAGCAGAGTGGCACATTTCACTCTTTCCTCATGGAGGGCAGATCTCTGATTTTGGACTCTCAAATAAGACAGGAAGTGATGATGCCTGATCAAAGGGCAGTTTGAACCTTGTACAGCTTCCACTCTGAGCAGCCCACAGCTGGCCAGCCTTTTCCAGGGTCAGATCGATATTTCACACAGGCCACTACTGTTTGCTTTCAACTTGAGTCATTAAGAAGGACCAAAGTTTTTCAGGTCATATAGAGAACTCCCCCCAGAAGGAAAAGTGAAAAACATGAGGATTTGCCAAACTGAGGGATATAAAAATTATACAATATTGCAGTTGTTTTACAAGAAGCAACTTTTCCAAACATTAAACAATCTTATTAGGAACAGCATTAGCCCACTTAGAAACAGCACTCTATATAAATGTTTAGGCAAATTTATTCTTGACTAGCCCGTTACTATCTAGGATACTCACCAAATCAATCAAATCCCTCCTGTAATGGAAATATTTCATATCAAAAATTGTCATACCTTGTAAAAAGGGAAATCCATTTCTCTGCTGGATATATAACATCAATAAAAAAATCACTTATTTGACAAGAGGATAGATTTTTTTCAAAGTGGCTGGGATTATGGTGGGGAGGAGTGGCAGAGGTTAATGTTATAAGATTAGAACCACTGTTTGCAACTCACCTTTTGAATTATGTATTATGGTATCCAATGAAGCAAATCTACTGTGGCTTTCATCAGTTTCTCTTTTACTACTAAGAGCAACTCTGTATTTTGTGTAGGAAAACATCATCAAATGAAAAAAAAAAACCCAATTATAGCATGAACATTTTTTCCCCTACTATATTTTTGGCATTTTTCCTCCAAAGGGCCAGAAATACCCACGGATCAAGGTTGTGCCTTGGGGATGGGGCAGCTTCTCCCTGCCTAGACATGGAGGGATAGGGATAACTTGTGCTCTGAAAACCAGTTTCTTAGATGTGGTTGTGGAGAAAGATTGTGGCAGCACGGCTCTGGAAGCATGGAGATGGGAAGGCTGGAGGAGTCTGGCTGGTATAGAGGCATGCTGAAATCCAGGTCCAGCTCTTAGACAACAAGAAGTTGAACAAACCCAAGTTAGCAGTTCAAAAAAGTGCATCAAACAAGTGCCGTGCAGTAACAGCTGCTGCAGAAGTGAGATACAGACTGATCTAGGAAAGGCAGCACTCTAATTCACCCTGACTTGTTGCTAACAGTGGCAGAGGAGACAAAATGTGATTCAGGATAAATAATATCCTGTTTTGATTTAGCCCTTTTTTCAGCAAAACAAGGCAGATATTGCTGTGAAAGGTTTGAAGCTGCTGTCAAAGTGCACAGATCATCTGCCTGGGATTTGCCTAGCTTTTCCCAGCTCCTTTCATGGTAAGGCTAAAGGGACAATGCTGCATACATATGGTTACCTCTGGTGGTGGGGACTTGCCTGGCCTGTTGCTCATCTTCCTGGTGTTCTTCAGATGGAACAGGACAGCAGACCTGTGCCAGGACAGGTAGGTAAGGATAACACACCCTCTGTAAGCAGTGGCAAGTGAGTGGTGGGAAGCAGGCAGAGGTTCACGTGGGAGGGGCAAAACATACATTTTGATAAAGAATTCTGATAGTCAACTGTGAATAGCTGGACTAAGTATTGGAGGGGAGCAGGACCACCAAACCCGTCCCAGTTCCTCCAACATCCCAAAACTCAGATAATGAAGTCCTTCTTCAGTGCTGGGCACAAAGAGGAGTGGAGGGACCCAGGCATGGGAGCCAACCGTGCAAAATCTTTTCTGCATGGGGACAACAATGCAGCTACAAGTTATTTACACATGGTATGGGAACAGATCTCCCTGAAGAAGTAAGTATCTGTCCCATAACAAATTTATCACGTAGCATCTTTTTAATCTAGGGCTCCCCACTTCCAGTTTTCCCCACAAGTAACCTCCCTGCTTGCCTCCCAGCAGATCCTGTGTGTGCAGAGAGTTTGTCCCATCTCAGCAAGAGCATGCTGTCAGTTCAGTGTCTGAATCAAGGGCAGCCTGGCACCTAGCAGGCTCTCCTCCAACCCTGGCACTGCCTGCCTGGCCCATGCAGGAGGCCTTGGAGAAGTCAGGTACAATACCACACAGACAGCAGGGATACCCGAGCAGAAAGTAGGCTGCTCTAAAAATAGGAAAATAAAAAGCTTGCTATGTTCAAATATGCACAAATAAGACAGACACAGCCCTAAACAATGCCAGCTTTTGGCTGAGGGCTTGTCTTGCTGGGAGCTTGGCTGAGAGGAGCATTTCTGAGTGCTTTAGAAATGAGAAGACTGACACAAAAGTCTCATTTATTTTATGGAGAAGCAAAGCTGAGTGGTAAAAGGCCAGGCTGGATTCGGCTTTGAGCAATCTAGTCTAGTGGAAGGTGTCCCTGCCCATGGTAGACAAGGTTGGATCTAAGTGATCTGCAAGGTCTGTTCCAACCCAAACCATTCTGCAATTCTATGAAAAACTCTCCCACAGACCTTGCATGGTGATCTAGAAGTGGCTTTTCCATTAGCTGGCAAAGATTGCCTGAAACCCCATTCAATGCATGTGGGCATGTCTCTGAAAAAGGAGTGGCAGAGCACTGCTTTGTGTCCTCTTTGGCTGGCAGAGAAGGACAAGGGGAGAGAGGCCAGCACAAAGTTGCACATACGAAGTTAAGGACAAGCAGGGTGGGTGTGAAATACTATTAAAAATTTTATGTCAACCGACAGAAACAATTTGACATATAAAATTATTTTTTATCTATAAAATTATCTATTATCATGAATTCGCTCCTAAAGGCCAATACTTTCTTACACCTTTCTTTCAGTAACAACTGAAATTCACATATCTCTTCCAAGGATTGCATTTTCAATAAAGCTTTTTTTACTGTGGTTTTTTAAACCTTATATAGTCCCATAACGGAGAGTTAATTCAGGGAAAACTCTGGCAAAACTGAGTATTATGGAGAAGTGCTCTCTATAGCACTATTTCTATATCATTTAAATTTGGCTCCTCCATGGTTACAGAAAAAGCAAGAAATTCTGCAGAACATCCTCTCACAGTTCTTTGCTCTCCCTAAAATTTCTAATTTTTATTCACTCCTAAAGTTAAAAAAGAAATTTGCAGGAAGGGAAAAAAAAACCAAAACAACAAACCACATGCACACATAAAAATTCACCCAGAATAATGATTCTAAAAACAGACTTCTCCCATATAAGATAAAGAATGCAATTTTTTTTTCAGCAAAACTCTCCCTGGAGCTAAACGAAGGGCAGGATTGCCCCCCACTCATGGCACAGCAATCCACCCTACATTTAATACTTGCTGGATCATCTCTCCCCATTCACTTTAGGACCTCAGTTCTTTGGTGGTCTTCTGTTTTGACATCTGCTTACCCTTATCTCTAATCTGTTTTGCTGATAGACATTTCCCCTGAGAGCGGAGACACTGCCTAATAGAATTTTTTTTAAACCAACTACTACTTAGTAGTCATGAAATTATCTTTGTGGCCTGCAAGAGTGAGAGACACTGTTCCTAACATTCTCGTGCAGACAGCTAAGTCTCACTCAACTTTATCTGATTTGCTCTATTTTGCTCTTTATACTCTCACAGCATAATGACATAATGACCACAATATGTTTTTGTTAAACCTGCAATTAGGCACAGTATCCCAAGGCACCAAATGATATGGGAATGCATGGTAAGTAATTGTTAAATAACATGGTTATTTACTACAGCTTGTATCAAGAGTTGCACTGTCTGCCAGAGCAAGAAACTAAACTTGGAACATGCAAAGGAGCCGTTGTGCAGTACTGTTGTGCAAAACCCTTCAGAAGAAAGTATCACACATCAAAGTGCAAGGTTTTATAGTAAGAGAAATGGGTGAACTGAAATGTTTTGCTCTCAGCTGATACAGGTGCTTACTAGAATATGTAGCAGCCCCCATTTTGTTCTGATGATTATGCAAAAGAAGGTGCCTCTCCAAGAGACATAAATGCCATAGCACCCCATAACAAGGTTCTTGTTATTTGGCAATAGTACATTGAATTTCCAGCTAGACAGGTGGTGTGCACGACAGGGAAAAATATCAAACAAAAAGTGGTCCCAAGACCTTTCAATGCCATAGAAACCAAAATGTTAACAGAGTACTAGAAATTTGTTATAGATTATTATACAAGATTCTTGAGAAAGTCCTTGACAGACTCCTTGTCATTGATTTTAATAAAGGAAAACAAACCACACACATATGAGGAACTGAATCCTAGGTGATTTCAATTTTAACTTTCAGTGGGAGTGGGAAAGTAAAGAATGTCTGCACTTGGGCTTTTAAATGGTAGCCTTTCTTTAAAAAAATCGATTTTTTTCTGGGCCTACCAAATGTAATTTTTATTGAATTTCCTTCTTCTGGTTTGTTTTTGATTCTATTTCTGTGAAAATAAAGAGCACACACTTGCAAAAACATGTCTGAGTCCAGACAGTCAGTGCAGGAAATTCCTGCAGTTCTGCTGAAAACTGTGACTGGAGGAACAAGGGGGGCATATAGTCAGCACCTCTGCTGAAGGATGAGCTATAACGTGAATTCAAGAGACACCTGGCTGTTTTGGGGCTGCCCTGACATCCATGAGCACACAGACAGGTCAGCCTGCCAGGTGGAAAGAAGTCAGGTGTGCTGATGTGGGCTTTTTCCTGATGCTCCAGGTGAACACAAAAATACTGTGTTGGTAAGGGAACATCCTAGCAAATGTATGTAGGGAGTAACCTGAAGTTAGGCTTTGAAGCAGCACTGATGCAGAAATTCATAGGAATCTGGAGCCCCCAGTTCCAATGTTTCAGCATAATATTTTACTAAAGAATTGTGCAAATCTAAAAGCTGTTTATAAATTCATGTGTCTAGATTAATAGCTCAAGGAAAGTGCAATGAGGACTCACACAGCATCCACCACACAACTCAGACTGCTCCTTTTCCTGGAATGGGTAATGACTCTATGCCTTGCTAGTTATGGTTTACAAGCTTGGGTGATTTAAGTAAGTAAATACAGCAAAGCCAGGAATGCAAAGCCTGTGCTAGACATTCATGTTTTGATGGCTCCTCATCTCTGGGCCTTACCTATAGTCTTACCCCAAGCAGCTGGCAAGCACTGTCTCCAAAGTGCTGATGTCTCTGTGCAATTGTGGATAGGGGAATATCAGATCTGCTCCTGGGAAAACGCTACGCAGAGCCCCAAATCATGCAGCCAGTTTTCTTGGCACTCCTTGCAAAGCAGTGATCTCATCCTTGCTGCCTCCAAATTTTCTGTCTCTAGTGTAGGAGAGGGAGGCAGCAAGGGACAAGTGGAGAGGGAGAGGGAAGCTCAGAAAAGAAAGATCCCATTGTTAGAGTGCTCTTATTTGTGTAAATATTTGCCAAGACAAGAAGATTGGGTCTGATGACATGAACTCAAGGGTCAGTGGGGAACTCTGCAAGAGTGCCTGAACTCCTTGTGCTCATGATCCTTAGGAAAAAAGCAACTTCCAGATGTGAGCGAGCCTTCCTTCAGCCATAGAGTCCCCTAAGTATATCAGATTATACAGCCTAAAGACACCTGCACCCATTTGCATGGCTGAGAATTTGCAATATTTGCCTTAGAGGGAGAACTGTGTCAAAATCCCAGATCCAGCAGTGAAAGCACTTCGGGTGTGTTGGTAATGAATTAGAATTAAATTAAACTTAAGGAACATGGTCATAAAAGACAGGATATATCCAGGATCTACCCTTAAGACAAGGTTGGGAATGAACTGCAAAAGTCCAGGGCTGTGGCGTCTGTCTTGCATGAACTCTGTGCAGAGATCAAGACTCTCTATCTAAAAGCAAAACCAAGACTGAAATATTCAGGTACTAACACCTGTTGTCAAAAAGTGACCAAAAAAATGTCATGTGCAAGCCCAGTGTCAGGCATGAGTAGCTCTCTTCCATGCCATCACCATTTGAGGGAATTTATTCTGAATCCAGGTCTGTTTACACTCACAGAGGACATACCCACTCCCACATCCATCCATCTGGGTCTCACCAAAACCTGCCAGGGGATCCTTGTGCTGAGGGGCTGATAGCATGCACTAACAGAACAGATGCAGCACCTGCAAAAGCCAGTATCACAATTGCACCCAGGCAGGAAAACCCAGCTCTTATTCCAACTAAGCTGCCTGGATACTGAGTTCAGAGTGGACTGCTGACACTTAGTCATGAAGTTTAAAACAACTCAAAAATTTACAGTCTCAGAATCACTCATCCGTATGCAGCTGGCAGTGGGGTGCATCTGCCTTGGTGTGACTGAGGCAGATGGAGACCAGTTCTCCACTCAGAAAGGTCTCTTGAAACCTCACCTTGACCTCTGGAAAATTATACACCTCATGCTTAACATGGGCAGTGCAGTTTCGTTGCCCAATCCTCAACCAAAAAGAAAAAAATAAAAGGTCTACACATAAGTATAATTTAGTGAAGGGAAAAGGTGTTGGATTCTTTGCTCCTGGGTTGTTGAGTTTTTCTGTGGTAAAGCATTTTTTCACTGGCCGATTTTGCAGCAGGTGTCTATGACTGCAGTGGATAAGCAGGTCTGGGTCCAAGCCACCGCCTTTCTGCTCAGCCCAACACCTCCTCGTCTTCTCAGCATGATTAAATGAATGCTTTTGAAGGCTGTAAGCACTTGCTAATTCGATGTTTGTCTGGTAATAGTACAGTGGGTCTAAATTTCCAGCGATTGTGGAGCCAAATTGACAGTTAACTTGTATTCCCATATTTCCGCTCCTCCTCTGCAACTTTTTCCAGAGACAGCTTCTCGTTGACATCCCACCTCCCCCCTCCCGCCCCCTGCTCCCACCCTTTATTTTTTTAAATCGACCTGGTCTTTGTTGTACTAATTAGATTATCTCTGCCTGAGGGACCCAGAGAGCAGGCCCAAAGGAGCACAGCCTGGAAAGACAGGACACATAATCCCTGTTATCAAGGGGGCTGTCATTTGGCATGTAGATCAACTAATTCTTTCAATACCATGGGAGCAATTGTACATCTTAATATTGATTTTTCCCCTAAGATATGATCTCCTGCATTCCTACGTCAGTCTCGCTTGCCCTGGCTAAAAGGCTCCATTTATTAAAAGGCAACACAACGGGGTGCACACACCCCTGCCAGCTTTTTGGATTTACAAATGAGAAGGTGCTTTGCGGGAGGGTAAGAGAGGGAGAAAACACTGACGAGGCAAGTTAACACAACAGCTTCAGGAAGCAACGGGGAATAAACCAAACCTGCTGCACTTTCACTTTGCATTATGAAGTAATTAATTCAGAGCTGACTGACATCAAAGGCTGAAGGCCAGTCATGGGAAGGGGCATTAGCAATAAATCATGTGCTAAAAGGGGTAATGCTTTGAGTTAAGCCACGTTGCTACTGTTCAGCAACCAGCCTGTTAAATAAGTTTCTGCTTGTTTCTCTTGATCATCCTTTCCATCCACCTCAGTATTAATTTCAAGAGATGCTATTCATGTTTTTGCTCCATACTAATTGCCTATAGCTAATTGCAAAAAGGAAAAACACAACAATGGGCTGACCTTCACCAGAGATATCAAAATGCTTTATATGCTAATCAACAAATCATCTTGCACAGACACNCTTTGGTAACTAGATTCTCAAAGTATTTATTTCTGTCAGTCTGGAAGGTTTTTTCTGTTTATGCAACAGAAAATTTCTTAGCTTTAACTATTCTACGTTACCTTTCTAGAAATGTATGTCACTAGACAGGCTATGTTCAATTGCTTGCATGTAACTTTTTTTTTTTGTACCAAACTAGATTCATATCATAAGTCTTAAAAAGCAGGTTTGAATGATATAATTGACTTTTTCATGCTCAGCCAAACTTATGTTAGAATCAAAAAGGAAAGAAATAATTTCCAAGCAAAGGAAAAGGGAAAAATTCCTTCAGTGACACCATCTAAGCAGCTCTCCTGAATTAGACCAGCTGAGGACTATTGCAGCTTTAACAAACCGCCTGTAGAGCCTTATGTTGGTACCTGTTAATACCATCAACAGAGCTGAATAGATTTTATTGCCAGACAGGAAACTTTATCTACAGCACTGGGATCATGTCCTTTTCTTCCAAAAAGTGTCATAGGATCTCTCACTTCCTCCTGGACAGTCACCAGAGCCAGGAAAAATAGGACCTGGGTCCAGTGTCTCCGCTGAAAGCAGTCCTCCAGCAGTGCAGAGCTTCCTGTACAGCCTGTACAGCTCTGCCAGCATCAAAGACAAATGCACATCGCGGTTTGAGGACCACTCTCCAAGGGCTCCCCTTGCCTCAGTTACCTCCTCTCCCCTCCCTACGAGCCTTTCCATTCCTGCTTCCCAAGTGCCTGGCTTTTCCAGCTAAATGTTGGCCTTTTTTTTCCAGACTGCAAAGATCCAAACATCTAATTATATTCAACATGTCATCAACACATGGACCTCCATAAAAAGATATATATGATTAAAAAATCACAGACATTTTTACTTGTGTGATGCAGAAGGGTGATAAACCAAGAAAACACTTTATGCCCACATACAAGACAACTTCATAAAAAGCGTAATTCCTTCAAAATGCAATTCTGGGCTTGATCCTCAATGGGGAAAGAAAAATCTTGGCAAATGATATTTAAAAGTACCTAACTCACCTGGCTCTTCTGGTTAGCAGTGTGTTGGGGATATGGGCCTGTTCTGAAAGATGTGAGGTCCCCCTGCATCTGTGGCAGTGCATGGGAGCGTTAGTAATTACAGCACCCTGTAACATTAGAGTACAACAGATACACAGGGCAAAACAGAGGTCCCCAAAGGACTTTCAAATGCAGGGCAAGAGTCAGAAGCAATATTGATGGAAGATTAAGAGGTTAGACATGTGCTGAATAGTGCATCTGGAGAAGAAATAGGGAAAGAAAGTGAGAAAGGTCAAGAAAAGTGAGAGCTTGTACTGTCGCCCCATAGTATCACCTTTGGGATCTTTGGTGTTGTTGGCTCCTTCCCCTATCCCAAACCATAGAATACAGCACTGACAATAAACAGCTTCCACCAACTGTTAATTTCCCCCCATTTCCTGAGCAGAGGGATAGAAAGCACTTTATATATGCCAGCAGAAACTCAATAACAATATTGAATGAAAGGCATCATTTTCAGAAGGGATTTCAGGCAAACAAGCACTGTGACTGAAGAGCACTCTTAATCAGTGGCTTACATGTCACCCAGGAGGAACAAGAAAAGGCAATGTAATGGAAGAAGGACCTTCCTGTCCTTTTTCAATGCACGACCACAACCTCATTCATTACAGATTCCAAAAAGGAGATGGAGATTCATAGGCATTATGGATGGATCAAAGTGCATGGGTTTTTCTGGGAGCCAGTGTCTTGGGAAGTTGTAGCCCTGCAAACACTGGGACAAAAGAGAACTGGCTTTTGAAAGTTTGCATCTTGCAGTTAAATTTTTGGTGTTTAATATACAGGAAGTGTTGACTGAAATGGTTCTTAAAGCCAGGGATTTGTGCAGTTTTGAAAACTCTGGTGTTTATGATGGGTTGACTTCTCCATATTCCTCAGCTGGAGCATGAATACATTGTCTATCCTCTAACCAGATATTTACTGCCATGAAACCTATGAGGATTGAACACCTCTGAACTGTTTATTTCCTGGTGTCCAAGGATTTTAAAAACTATTTTTGGGGCAGAGGTAGCCATACACACAGGCTATGAAATGTGCACCATGAGACTCCATGTACCACTTCTCCTTTGGGATTTGGGCTTAAATGGGTTTTGCATAAGGAAGCCCAGCAGCAGCTGAAGAAGATTTTCAATTTTCTTCTAGATTGTTTTATTTTGGAAACTTATTCCATGCAGATATTTGGGATATTAAAAAAAAAAAATACCCAGAATCTCTGTGAAACTTGAGAATCTGAAATCCATAAACACTGTTGTTATAACAGCAGGATCTTGCTGTGCCTTTACATTGAGTTCAAGCCTGCACAATTTGCACATAGCTGGAGAATCTCTGCAGCACAAGACAGAGGTGTCCGCCTCTTTGGAGACTCCACATAGTGCAGGGGCTCTCACTCTAGCCCTGGAAGCAATGATGTTTCTGCAGGTGCAATGCTGTGCCTGACTAATTAGGGCTTATAAGCGAAGGATGAATTATCTCCATCTCACAGTGTGGTAAAGGGTCACTTGGGGATCTTCGCATTGCACTCCACGGGACTGCACAGATACACACCCGAAGTTTCTTTAGAAGAGCTCTTCTCCCCACCACAGCACCTGGTGCCCAGAGCTGGGCAACGTGCCAGGGAAGGTCCCTGGAGAGCTGCAGGGGAAGACAACTCTGCACTACGCCTGCCAAGTCTGTGGTCCTCATGCAGCTCTGCCAAGGAGGGAAAACCTGCCTGAGGAAATACCTAGCGGCATATTCTTCAGCATCGTCTTTCCCCTCCTGGGCTTGCATCTACCATGGCCCAGTGCCACGCAGCCAACTGGGGTGGGGGAAAACTGCACTGCACCTTTTGTGGGATTCTATGCCTTAATGCCCTCCTTTCCCCTTGCCACAACCCAGTTTTCTGTTCCATACCTCAGTAATGGAGCCAGACCCAGTAATTACAGTCCCACAAGTCTCTGCTACCTACTGGGCAACCAAGCCTAAACTCAAGCTTATCTAAATGTCTCCAATAATGAAGAATAAAAATAAAAATTCTACCAGCTGCCCATAGCAGCTGGTAGAAAAACCGATTTCACACCCTGTGGGGAAAAGGACACATGCCGCTCCACTCCATGGAGGGCTCCAGAGCTTATGTCCTGCTGGGAGGAAGGTCTGGGATATATTCTGTGCATCTGCTGTGTCCTGCAGCAGAGGAATGCAATTGGCAAAGGGCAGCTGCTATCAAGCCCAACACATTCAGCAAATTCTTTGGCTGCTGTCACCTACCCAATGGCTTTTCCTGGTCTTAGCAGCCTGGTTGGCAGGGACCAGAGAAACAGGGGAAGCAGCAGGCAAAGCTGACCAGCACCATGGCTTTTCTCAGGCTGGCAGCCAGGGCTAATGCAGGGTGTCTATTTGGGAGGTGTTCTCCTGATAGGGGCCACCACTCAGGTCAGGGTGGCAGAGAAGATACTACCCCAGATTAGAAACCATACCCTCTCTTTTCTTCCTCCTCCTTTTACATGGGCCATCTACTCTTGGAAAAACAAATATCCTGTGCACTCCAAACTGCCGCTGTGACAAGTGAAATAAACCCAACAGAAATCTAAGGCCGTAATAATGTTCAGAGGCAGACAACCTCAGGCGCTGTTCTAGTCACAGTGGTAAAGCTAGGTTTGCTACAAACCTGTTAAAGTTTTACTACAAATTTTTGTAGGAGGTTTCTTGTGTTCTAATGGATTTCTTCTGGGGAAGTATCTATTTCTGGCCAAACTTGCCATTTTGGGAGTAGAAGGGTGAAGATGAATACGCACACATGCAACAACTTTTTTTTACATCCAAACTTCCCCCACAGGAATGATAAAAACCACCCAAAGGATCAAGTTAAACAGCTCCCATGAGGTGTCTGAAAGATTATTCCCCTAATACAAGAAAGCATTTGTACCAGACCAGACAAATGGTCTCCTCTTCCAGTCATGCTAGAGCACAACAAAAAAACCACTCACCTTGCATACAAATCTTGTAGATGTTTTTCACATCTTCCACTGGAGAGAAATTCTCAGCAGAAGGAAGAAAAAATCTTTGATATTGCAGTTGTTTTTTATCTTTGACAACAGGAGTATTTCAGTGCAGATGACATGACAACACAGCTTTGAATGGGAAAACAAGGATTATATGAAACAGAATTTAGATAGGCTAAAGGGAATTAAGTCTGTAACAATATTTAGCAATAGAGTGGTGGAAAGGAAAACTCCCATAGCACCCAGGGAGTTTCACAAAATACCTAGGAATTCTCAGGAAAGAAAACAAACTAAATCAAAACAAGGAAAAGACCCAAAAACCCATCAGCCACCCTTTAGATACAACTGTATTTTTCCTGGCAATTGCTAAAGGTCCCATATCACAAAGCAAAATGAAAACATATAGAGTGACCTTCCAAATCACCATCTGAATGCAAACAGTGCTTGACAGGGAAGGAACAGAAAGGTGTCTTGTCTCAGATCCCAGTTATGTCAGACAGCTCTAGATCAGGTCTGCCAAACAAATTGCCACATCAAAAAAACATCCTCTACAACTGCTTCTTAACAGCCCCGTTGCCTTGCCTTTCTGACCATAGGAAACAGAGTGGGAAAGCTGGGGTTTCCAGCCATCATTTTGTCATCTCACCAGTGTGTGTAGCCACATCACAAACATTTTGAAAACAAGAGAAGCAATTTAATAGCTCAGAATTTATAGGTGTAAGTAGGATAGTTTTTCTGGAATCCCTTTCATTCAAAAAGTTCATTCATATTCATTTAATCCAGTTGTTATACAAATACTCTGATTTCTGTGCACGAGGCTGAAAAGTTGGCAGCTCCATGAGTTCCAATTGCCAAAGTACTAACCACCAAGCAACAGTCTGCTATTTAAGCTCCCTGACATTTTTCATCACAGAATTTTATTTTCATCTGCCTTCCAAAAATTCAGGATGAAGTTTCCATGGCAGATGTCTGAGGCTAAGCATATGTTTGCTGAAAATTCTCATCAAGGTGGTCCTTGCTCCTCCTGAGAATATTATCAGAGAACTATGCTGTGTACATCTACATGTGCAGTAGGGCTTTAAGGCCTGCAAACGTTCAAGAAGCAGCTTGAAATTTTGGTAGAAGAAAACTTCAAATAGTGTTTGCAAACAGTGCTTTAGGTAAGGTCAGAGTTGAAAGGAAGAAAACCAAGCCAGGATCAAGTGGCATCCAGGGCAGGGACTCATAAGAATAAGGCTTGCAGGTTAGGGTAGAAAGCGCTGGGATGTAAAGAAGACCAACAGAGAAGTAGCTGGACTCAGCTGTGGAAGCGGTAGAGTTAGAAAAGGGGTTCTCAAACTTTGGACTGGCAAGGAAATGGCATGGGAGAAATTGCAGGGGAGGAGTAATAAATGTATCAAGGAAGGATGAAGGGCTGTGAACTACCAGCATTCTCCAGGAATTCATGCTGAGGAAGGAGAGAAACACAGGCCTTGTAAAAGGAGGATCTGACGTTTGCAGGTTCAGTATTTGTCAAGCTGGAAAAGCTAGAGCTGTTCCTCTTGGAAGAGGAAGGTACTGAGGGAGGAGCTCAGCAGTCTGATTGGATTCAAGAGCATTAATGTTGTGAAAACAGTAAGCTCAGGAGTTCAGTGGAAACTTTAAAGTCTATTTCTTAAAATGTGAGACTTGCATACCATTTCGAATGTTGAACAGACACCTTCCAAGCTCTTCAATCCATATTCCTGGGTGTGAGTGTTCAGCAATACTCATCACTCCTGGAGACTTGCTTGGTTTTGTGTCTAACAAATGACTCATAGACTAATATGGTAATCCTCCCACAGAGACAGAAAAAAAATATGCTGTTCCTTTGTATACTTAGAGCATGCCCAAGTTACCTATCCTGGTCAATTGTAAAGCAGAATTCAGGATTTTCTGGCTAAGTTTGCTAGATTATTATTACCAGCACAATGCGCATGCTTTTTCTTATACCTATCACACAAAATTACCCCAAATAAAAAATAAAGAACACAAGTGACACTGCGTTATACCCTGAGAGGCACTACATCATCTCAGTCTGGTGTACATCAGTGGATTTTGATTCTTTCATGTGCTATATCTGGAGGTTAAGTGAGGGAGTGATTTTAACATACCCAAGCTCTAAGTGTCAAACATCTGAAGCAGATTATGATTTCTGTGTAAAACTGCCCCTGAAAAAATGCTGCATTTCAGACCCCATCTCCAGTCTGATTACAGGATTAAACCAATCTTCTCTCTTTCAAATCAAGCTTAAGCTGCCATTGTTTCTCTTATTCTTAGCAAAGGTAAAGCTGAATACACTTATAAACTAGAGCTAGAGCCCTCTTCACTCTCTCTTGGCTGCCTCAGGGTTGAGAGGAAATAAAAGCAGAATAAAACCTGATTGTTTCTGCTACAAAGGCTCTAAAGATTGTTTTTAGATCACACTGAAGCTCATAGAAAGTAAATAATCATCTTGTGGGATGTTGAACACCCACAAGATGCTGCCCTGTAGGAATTATGGCTTCTCATGATTGCTCTGTCAAGATGCAAAAAGTTTGCTGAAGACATGGCATTGATCTGAGTCCCGTATTTTTCCCTGGTTCTCCCACTGATCCAGGGAGTGATGTGGAAAGCTCATTTTGCTACTCTGTGCCTTTGTCTTGCTTCAAAGTCCCCACCTTCTGTGTTTGGCTCTCACCCTGTTTGCACACTGCCTAGGAAAACCTCTACTGGAGCCTAAACATTCAAATATAACTAAATTACAATTAGTCACCCTGATGCCAGTGGGGTAAATCTGGATAGTCAGTACTTCATTACTCATTCCTATTTATTTGGCTAAGGTAGTGCAAAGCCTATTTTTAAAATACAGTAATAAAAATGTTGACAGAGGGCTTCTGCTTTTGGAAGAAAAAAATAATCAGGTCTTTCCCAGACTGAAAATGGTTTAGGGCACTACTCTCATCCATCACTTTGTATGGCTCTGTGATAAGTCTTAAAATTGCAAGTCATTCTCTATCAACATACAGGGACAGCTCTCTAGCAGGACACAAATGAAAACAGACACAAAGCTACTTATTTGTAAATAAATCAAAGAAGAGAAATTGGGAGAAGGAAACAACACAAAGCTCTTTCTGTCATGATAGGAGAGATTTATGTGAGAGATTTGCTGATGCTTCAGGCCACTGGTGCCATTTTCCAGGGTATGAATGGGTGGACCTTTTGCATACATTTTGCTGGGTTGACTTAAGTAAGTCTTGACAACTCCCTTTCCCTGGGGACTAGACTAAAAGTATTGTTTAGAAATCTAATATATGGTTTATTTACTCAATTTGTGCTGAGCACTACAGTTCCTTCAGGCCAGCTTCAGCAGTCCATTACTCCATTAATGCTCCATTACTGAAATTAGTGCTGTAATTGGAAGGAGGGAGGATGATGGGGAAGGGGACACTTTTTAAAGGAGCAGATCCCACTTAATCCCATCACAGAAGAAAGCATTAGAAAAATCTCAACTGCTCCCTCCCAAGCCCTTCCCTTAGGAAGAGAGTATTGAAGAGAAACTTCTCTCTTGTGGCTGATATGCAATAGCTGTGCAGCAAAAAGACAGATCTGAGGAACTCACCACCTGGCCCCCCTTCAAATGAGAGGACACAATGACAACATCAAGAAGCCTCCACACAGAGCTGCCCTGTGGCGGAAACAAGCAAGTGCTTCAGTTTCACCCTAACCTTCTGGCCCCTCACACAGATTTGGCACTGCTAATGGGATCACTGGTACAGTCTCTGCTCCCACCGTCCCCCACACTGTCAGACTGCAACCAGCTGTTTCACAAGCCTGAGGAGAGGAAAAGGGAAGGCAGCTTAACTACAGAGATGGGGCACAGAGCTGAGTTTGGTTCCCACCATAGGTACTCCCTGAAGGCATGGAAGATGACTGTGTCTGGGGTGACAGAGACTTTGCTGCTTTGCTTTACTCATCCATTCCCCAAAATACTTTGCTGCATGAAGGAATTCAGGATTTGTGTATGAATTATTCAACTTAACTACAAAAAGGAAATTTCATGGATGTTATATCCAAGAATTTCATAGCTCCATACAATTCCATAGTTTGCAATAATTTTCAATATTAATTGTAAGCTAGTTACTGAGTAACAAATATCCTGTACAGTTATTCTGGATAACTGAAATATATGTTGCAATTATACATATTTATTGGTTTAGTTAAATAGAAGACCTGTCAGAAGTCTAGCAGGAAGGTAATACAACAACCCTAGAGAGGTCATCTATTAAAAGAGACTAAAGAATTTACAATAAGAAAAAATGTCAATTCTTTTAGCTGGGATGCCGCTGATTCCATCTTCCAGCCTTACTGCTGGGATAAGCCACTGCTCTGAATATCTAGCTAGAAANACATATAAATCAATGTAAAAAGAAATACCACCAAACCATGCATCTTACATGCTTATAAAAAAGAAAGTTAGCTCTCTTCCTTTCAGATCTCTGTGTTTTGAGGAAAGCACTGCACCCCTTGAGGAAGTAACGAAAGACACAACTCCTTTAGGCTGTTCTACTGAGCAAGGTGACTTGTCCCTAAACCTCTCTGAGGCCAATCCACAGGCTAAGAGTTTTTTGGCCCTTCCTTGTCCAAAATCTGAGCCACGGGTGAAAACTAAGGGTGTGAAGGAGAGCTGCATCATCAAGAGCCAGCAGATAAACTGTGGGGATGTCTCTTAACAGGATACATGTGCCCTCCATGTCCCAAGTTTCTGGGACAACAGGTTGCTGTCTCTCTGGGCATCTGGCAGCATCTCAGAGACCTGTGTGTCTCTGGTGGCTATAGGCAACAAGTCCTTGGCTGAGAAATGCATCCACATTCACCAGAATGCTAAATGTACTCTGTTGGTGAATGCCACTGAAAGAGGATTTCTTTAGAAAGTTGCAGATGTATATTTCAGGGTGGAGATGGACAGGATACAGTTAAAATAACATTTCAAAACTTACAAAACGTGACAATTCATTTAACTTTCAAGCTACTGTGGCTTCCTCAACGAGGGCTTCAAGAGCAGAGAGAAAACTGGAAGGGACAGGAGAATGCCCCCTCAAGAATTAAATCCCAATTAACACACTATCAGTGACGAGGATACATTTTACATGATCGATTAAAAGACTCCTCCCTATTGATCTTTTCAGCTAATCATTGTCCTACCCCTGCTTAGGGAGTGCAGACACAAACCAGCAATCTAAATTTATTGAGTCTCCTGACAATCAATAGGTCAGACTCACAGAGAGCATTACACAGAAAGCATCTCCATTGACTCATCATGGGCCAGCAAGACCCAGGTCTCCAGCAGGTCCCTAAAGCCATTCTCTTCTCTGCTCAGATGGTTCATGCAAGGCCAGGGCTGCTCTGCGTATGCTCCTTGTCAAAGTCCAGACAAACAGCCGGTGACAAAACAGCAGTCACAGTGATCCCACTCGCCTTCCACTCGGCATCATAGCGTGAGAGCTGGATACCTGGAGGCAGCAGACAGCCTACCACATGAGTCCTGCAGTTTTGATTTAAACACAACAAAAGTGAGTAGCTGTAATTTCACAGATGGGAGCAATTCATTAGCTGGGAAAAGATGTGGTGACTCTAATCTGGAGTGACTGGGGAGCTTTTGATGCAAATAGCCATTTGCAGCTGCCTCTCACCAGGTCAGTGTTAGGCAATATACTGTAAGATGGAGAAAATCAAACTGTTTATTACCTGAGAGCTTGCAACAGAGAGACAGCATTGCCAGGTAATATTTCTGGGTCCTGCCACGTGGCCAGGTGATCTGCTACTTCTGGATTTTATAGTACATGATAACAAGAGGATCACACACTCCATTAAATTACCCAGACGACTGGTGTTCATATGACTGTAATTGAAGGGTCAGAACTAAAATCCCTGCAAGTCACAGAGGTGAGCACTCAAACTGTCCAAGACTGAGACAGCAGACAGGGGAAAATAAGGCTTTAAAGAAAAAAAAAAGCCTTGTCACATTTTAATGTTACATTTGAGCTTGAGTGCCTTACACAAGACTGATGGCCTGAACCCAACCTTTCCTTGTTCTCCAGTTACACTACAGCAAAGCATGTCCTCTGTAGCACTGGTCAGTATGGGTACCCAAAGGGATCGGAGCATTTTTAGTCTGGAAGGACTTTTACTGGTTGGCAAATGTCAGAGAAAGTGAGGAGATGTGGGGAAGCAGCTGTAAAGGGGAACTACCTACCGCAAAGCCTGGTATCAAGAATGGTGGTACTGGGAGTGGAAGGAAGCACATACTGCCTTCTGTGCATGGTGGTCTTTGGCCTGGGTTAAGGCTTCAAAAGAGAAGGCTCAGCCTGGGATCCACAGGAGTTTGGGATTTCAACACATGGACATTACAAAGAGCATTTTCACCTTTGACATAAAGAAGGATGTCCCCAGTAACCTCCTGGGAAAAGCAGACTCTTATCCTCTTCAGCTAAGTTAGATGTGTTGGGTCAAAACTCAGGTCACAGCAGGACTGGTCCCAAAAGAAAACCATTGAAGTCTCTCACTGACTGCAGCAAGCTTTGCAGAGAGTATTCATTGAAGGGGCACAAATAATCCACCAATACACTCATGTGCTCAAGGTGAGAGAGGAGAGAGAGGAGGGATGGAAGCGGCAGGTGGTAACCTAGGCACTGCGGTGCTCTCTGCTTTTCTGCAATTATAAACAGCACCTGCTATCAGGGTTTATATGAGAAACAGACAGAGACCCAGCACAGACCCTTTAGAAGGTGCACATGCTAACATTCCTCCTTCAAGCAGAAGTGTTGTTTGTGGAATAAATGAAGGAGACATGGATATCAGTTTCCTCAGTAATCTCCAAAAGCAAGTGATAAGGCATGTGCGAGATGTGGCATTCTGGTAAGAAAATGCGTAAGTGGAAGATTTAAAGAGAGAGGAAGAGTAACTCCAAGAAAGCTACATATTGTTTCTTTCTCACCCAACAGGCAAAGACATCACCACTATTATTACATAATGTCTTCCTAACCCCCTCTCTGGTGAAGTGGCATCCCACAACAAACATCTTTGGGAACAAGCATACAGGCATAAAAGGGGTAAAACTGGAGGATAAGCAGAGTAATTTTAATTTAGATTACTGAGTGACTCACCAAAACGGCCTGGGGGAGAAGTCCTTAGAGAAAATGGCAAATCTTTATATTACATGACATTAATTATACTTTTACAGTGAGCTAACCCTATTACAGTACTGTGTACGCACACAGAGGATGGTACTTCTGTAGTGCCCTTCCCAATAAAGAGCTGTCCTTGCAGGGGCCCAGCCATGGGGTTTACTGTGCTCTGTGTCACTGCCCATAAAAGCTGCTTAATGCACTTCCTTGCAAGTAGATTTCTTTATGACTTTACCAGATTACGGGAATGGTGAGGAGTAGGATTTTCATTAACTTATTGTCTAGTGTGAGGCCCTCTTACATGAGCTCCAAATGGTATGTGAAGTCCTTGTCCCAGTTGTCCCAGCTAGGCCTCTATTAGAGGACTGGAAAAGCACTGCCAACACCAAGGGGGGAGGGTGTCATGACTACCCAGATCACTTGTACTGACTTATCCTCCAGCATAACACCTTGGAGCACAAATCTGAGCAGAGCCGTGGGGCATAACCCTCAGTCTGCATTCAGAAGAGTGACAAAAGTTAGTTCTTCACTGTGCTGGATTACTAGGAGACAAGAAATGACTTTCTATGGGCTTAGACAGCAATGCACAACAGCAGAGGTTCAGGGCTGGAGCAACACGGCTGGGGTTTTGTTGAAAGCATTACGTGTCAGAGAAACAGAAAGAAAAAAAAAGCAATAGAAGACTAGAGGACAAGAAAAAGATGATTAGTAAGACAGGTAATACTACAAGAAAGAATAGAGTCCAACCACTGTCACATAAGGGCTTCACACCATGAGCAAGAATCTCATAATAATTGATCCCTCTTTCCCTCAGGACAGATTAAATTACATCACGTTTCCCCTCTCCAAACAAAATAGCTTGCAAAGACCCTAAGCACTATTGTACTTGATGCAAAAGGTGTGATAGAGGTACCAAGCAAAGTGCTCAATAGCAAGATGCAAACAACAGAAAGAGCCAGGAAACCTACACCAAAGCAAGTGTTTTAACAGAGACCTCAAGGTGCCCGAAACTTACTTTGGCATTGAGTGATTGCAAATCTCTTCCTCACCAATAGCTGAGGGAGCCTCTAATAGGCTGGAGACCAATTAACCCATGGAGGTTCTAGGTATAAGGAAGAGTGCATGAGCTGCTTCAGGAAAGAAAGAGCAAGCCAAAGATTTGGGCTGGTCCCCAACACGGATGAGGTAGCTTGAAAATCTGCCAGATCCTCTTTTCAAAGCATCTGAAATGGGTTCTCCCAAGAGAACAGGGATCTGTAGAAACGAACCACCACAGCCTGCAGTTGGCACAACAAAAAAGGCTTTGTCCAAATGACAATAGGATGGATGAAAGACTGAAAAGCAGTCATTTGGTACCAGAAAGACATTGAATCTTGTAGATCCAGCTAGGCTGAGCTGGGGACTACCTGTGCACTGCAGAGGTAACCCTTGCTGGAAGTTTTTGCAACACTTACTCTACCAGCTACACTTCATCAGGGAGCTCTCTAATCCCATGCTTCCTGGACCAAGTTAGCCCTCTCATTTTGCCGGAATTGAATGAATGCTGGCACAAATTCTTGCGCCACTGTCTGCCAATCAGCAGAGAATGACAGCCAGTACTGGGGACATATACTGTCCTTTAGGCTTAGCTAGATTTGGGAACAAGTCTTTCCACAGGCTCATACTACAATTATTTGGCAAGAACACTGCATAGGTAGTGGATTTTTCCTCATGTAGGACAGACATGCCATGCTGGTTCCTCAGCAATGCAGCAAACTCATGGTCTGGCAAACTCCTCCAAAAATAACTTCCTGTTTGCTAGAGATGCTTTGCACACTTTGCATGCCCTGGTGCTGAGTAGTAATCAGTGCAAGCATACATACTTGAGAAATTCAACCTGTGTACAGCAGTCAACTTCAAATGTGGATTTTGCAGATACGCAATGGTTTTCAAGGCCAAAATGAGACCTGGTCATTGACAGCTATCTACAAAATTCCCTGCTTTTTACAGGTAGAAGGAAAAAACAATATCAGCAGGAGAACTGGAAATGAAAAAAATTGATGAAGCATAATTTTTCTTATAATTCAGTGCATTCAATTACATTTAAAAAGGGAGGGGGAAAAGAAAAAATAAGCCAAACCTCATTAATTAATTTTGGAAGCTGCTTTTTCTTTTTGAAAACCAAAAACAGTAGAACATAGTGTAGGAAATTCAAGAGGCCTAGGAATGAGGAATTTACAAATTAGACATGCTGCTCTGAATCAGTCATTTTCTATAACAACACTCTCTCAAAGTTGGTCAGGAAGAGGAAATGAGAGAAAATGGGTAGATAAAGATGTAGGGTAGTTTTATGTTTTGTAACTGTCAATACTACCATGAACAAGAGAAATTATTTGTAAAAAACAAAAAAAAAAATGTAAAAACTTGATTCTTGTCTATTTCTAATATGAAGAACCCCCTAACCCAAAATGCCACCTAACAGTGTGTTCAAATCTCTGGGACTGTTTCACCCATGTTTAAAATCCTCTGCAATCCCTTCAGGGAACAAACTGCAATGGTGGGAAAAGAAAATACTTCCCACATGGGAAAAACAATGATACAGAAAAGACCCAATTATGTTACAAAATTATTTGAAGTTTATATTGTATTCTTACCCTCAATACCACAATTTCACTGTCCAAAGGATAGCTAAATAGTACTTTTCTTGGTTAATCTATAGTATTTTTCTTCTGAGCAAGTTTGCCAAAAAGAAGGTATTTAAACAGTAGGGCCCCAGTTCTATGTGGCCCCCAAAGGACAGTAATTTTCTACACCATCTCCTGGGCATCTCTGAAAATTCTACCAATTTGGCTCAACATTTTCAGCTGTGATATTCAGCTTAAAAGGGAGCATCAGTAGAGCAAACGCCACCTGTTTCGTTACATGTGCATGTCTCATAGTCAGGTTCCTGGGTACCTCATTGTGTGGGTAGACAAGGCTTTCCCAGGACTGGGACCTATATATCTCCTTTTTATAGAAAGGGCCAGTCATCTTCTCCAAAGGACATCTCTGATGATGTCTCCTCTCTTTGGGATTGTCTGCTTCCACCAAACTTGCAGGAACAACCTACCTCTAATATCTGTATTTTTCTAGCTGGGTAGCCACCCAACTTACCAAGCTACTGTGAGCGTGAGAAGGAGCAGACAAGCATTTCCAGTTCCTCCATCCTCACTTCCTGGAGAAACGGTGGAGAAAAATTACAAATGCATGAGCAACACAAATAGGAAATTTTCAAAGGAGAGTGGACAAAAAGATGTATTAGGAAGGGGAAGAACAGCTCAGGGAATGTTCAGGCTCCTCAACTACAGAGAAGCTAAGAAAGTAGCTCTGCATTCTATCCCCATGGCTCTCTCATCTGCTTGCTTACAGCTCCTCTGCTCCTGCCTCCCTATCCCAGTCCAGCCCACACAGATGATCTGTCATACAACAGGCCAAAAGTGGGCTTTTAGTTGCTCTGGGTCCTCCTGTGCAGGGGAGACACAACCACACAATTCAAGGGAGTTTATAAATCCCCAGTGCCACTGTCTAGCAGGTTACCACAGTTTGGGGGTGTTTTTTTTGCTTCACAGCTCTTGAAGGGAGCCCTGGGAGCAAAAGGATGAGAAGGAAAGAAGGAAACGGGGGAGAGAGTCTGTAGGGGAAGGAGGGGAAGAATGGAGTCATGCTCACAGTTTTTCACAGCTGAAAACAGACTCCACTGCTGGTAATGTGAGAGGGCTGGAGCAGGCGCCAAATGGATAAGGCTGTAGACAGTGGGACCAGAGCGCTGATACTTGCCAGTACCTGCAGATAGGAGACAAATAATTGGCACAGAAAAGAAAAGAAAAGAAAAGAAAAGAAAAGAAAAGAAAAGAAAAGAAAAGAAAAGAAAAGAAAAGAAAAGAAAAGAAAAGAAAAGAAAAGAAAAGAAAAGAAAAGAAAAGAAAAGAAAAGAAAAGAAAAGAAAAGAAAAGAAAAGAAAAGAAAAGAAAAGAAAAGAAAAGAAAAGAAAAGAAAAGAAAAGNGAAAAAAAAAAAAAAAGAAAAGACAGGCAGAGAAAGACAGAGTTGTTAGACATCCATATTTTCTAAATTTGTCTGGCAGGAGCCCCACCAAGGAATTTAATCAGCAAGTGTTGTTTAAACTGGGCTTTGAAAACAAGCCCTGTGCTGCTAGTAATGAACTTCATATCATCTGCAACTCCTGTTTGCTGACGACATTCAATTTGTTAATTCTGCAGCTGGTGATAGGGGTCAGATATGAAAGTGACGATTGTTTTTTGACGTTCCAACCCCTGCTCACATCTTTCTAATTAATCCTTTTAGGAGCCACCAGCAGATCAAGAGAAGTGTGGGGAGGGAGGGAGAGTGGGGAGGAGGAGAGACTTTTTTTGTGCCTGGACTGTGGCTATTTGCCTGCCTCTATGGTGGAAGGGAAACCAAAGGGCATACCTGCTACTTGGTCTTATGGTCATGAGCTTTTTGGGATGGCTTAGAAAACTTTAATCCTGGAAAAGCAGGTGGAGAAAAATAAAAATAAAACTATAATAAAGAAGGCTCACACAGTCACAAAATCTATAAGGTTGGAAGGGACCACAGTGGGTCATGTGGTCCAACCTCCCTACTCAAGCAGGGCCACCCTAGAGCACATTGCACAGGATTGCATCCAGATTGTTGTTGATTATCCCCAGCAAAGGAGACCCCACAACCTCTCTGGGCAACCTGTGACGGTGCATGGTCCCTGCTCAGTAAAAAAGTTCTTCCTCATGGTCAGGTGGAATTTTCTGTGCATTCATTTCTACCCATTGCCTCTTGTCCTAGTGCTTGGCACCACTGAGAAAAGCCTGGAAACCTCCTCTTGGCACCCTTCCTTCAGATACTGATAGATATTGATGAGGGCTCCTCTCAGTCATCTCTTCTTGAGGCTGAACAAGCCCAACCCCCTTAGCTTTTCCTCATAAGAAAGATGCTGCAGTCCCCCAGTGATCCTTGTTGTCTTCCCATAGACCTGCTCCTGGATCTCCATCTCTTTTGTACCCAGTAGCCCAGAACTGGACACAACACTCCAGAGGTGGCCCCACCAGTGCTGAGTAGAGGGGCAAGGTCACCTCCCTCAACTTGCTGGCAATGCTCTTCCTAATGCACCCCAGGATATCACTGGGCTTCTTGGCCACAAGGGCCCTGCTGGCTCAGGGACAGCTTGCTGTCCACTGGGACCACCAGGTCCTTCTCAGCAGAGCTGCTGTCCAGAAGATTAGGCCCCAGCCTGTGCTGGTGCATGGGGTTACTTTTCTCCAGGTGCAGGACCCTGCATTTGCCTTTGTTGAAATTCAGACTGTCTTTCTCTGCCTACCTCTCCAACATGTTGAGGTTTTTCCCCCTAAAATAGCTCACTTTAAAATCTGGCAAGTAGTTCTTACTGACTATCTCCATGGGGAATGAGAAGGGTGGTGGAATTAGCAGTGAGGTAGGAAACCATTCTCCCACTATATTATCCTGCTGATACAGGCCTAGTGAGATCTCGCAGGGGCTGATTTAAGGAGCTGAGTGCATATGAGCCACACAGAAATCCAGCAGCTCTGTGCAGGCAGGTAAGAGCATCATCAAACAGAGAAGAAATTAAGGCCTCAGGAGGAGCCCAAGCGTGCATGGACATGCAGCTACTGTAAGGGAATCAGGACCCACCAACCAGTACACAGGCTCACAATGCACAGATGGCTTTGATGGAAACAGTAAAAGGGCAGAAGTGACTGGCCGGTGCAGCGTGAGAAGGGGAGCGCTTTGCAGATGCCCAAGTCTCCCTTCAAGGAGTTTTTAACTTGAGAGCCTGAACTCCTTACCTAAAAACTTATTTAGGATGTTGAACCTGCTGCAGTGACCACATGCACGTTGGAGAGGGCCTGCTGGCACATCAACTTGTATGTGGTGCAGTGAAGTCTGTGTCCATCTGCAGAGGCTGGATAAGCAGGCCTTGCAAGGCAGAAGAGCCAGCAATCAAGAAGGGAGAAATTTCATAAAAGGTGAAAAAACTTAGAATAGAAAATTGTCTGCACAACAAAATTTTAAGAAAGGAAAACCCGAGATTATGCACAGAGATTGCTGGCACTGGGGAAAGGTAGGAGGAAAAAAAAAAAACTTGTTCTGATTAGCACTAGGCTGAAAAAGAGTTTTTCAACGGAAGATTTTGGTTTTTCTTTCCTAGTCCACCTCATCACTGAGGTTTGGACTTAGAGGAAATACATCATTGCCAGCCTCCCTAGAGCAGGAGAGTCCTGGCAGAGGTTGCACCTCTTCTGGGTCAGAGCTGAAGAAACAGTTCCAAGTGCCTGCCTTCACACAATGATTCCCCAGGAGAAGAACATTGAGATGCTGGCACAGCTGGGTAAACACATCTACCCATTTGCTCTGTTCCAACAGCATCTAACCTTTGGCTCAAATGCAGTGGTCATGGTTCCTCTCATGAAAATAGAGATCTACTGGTTCATTCTGGCTGTGTATCCATTCGACCCTGTTTTTCCTGTGGCCAAAAAGAACAACCATTTGCTTATATGTTGTCAGTGCTCTTGCTTTCCAGTTTTCACCTGACTCCCTTTATTAACCAACAACTACTGCTCTCACCCATTCTCCTAATGGTTTACCCATCCAGTATAAACTTGCATTAGCTGATATTGTGATGAGAAATCAACCACCCCCATAAATGTTTGCCTTTTTTCAACAGATTTTATCATTATATATTAATTTGCACACAGAAAAGAGGTCTATTGCTCTTTCACTCCAGACTCTAAAAATGACTAAAGCACAGTATTGCTCTTAGCATGTCTGGAACAAGACTAGCTTCAATTAAATTGGCCTAGATTTAAATCAGTAGGCTCATTAGCAGGTTTTGCCCTTATAGTATCTCTTCAGTTTGTTCCAAAATTTATGCAGAAATTCTAGGAAAATACTGGGGATGGGGGAAAACTGAATGCTGTGATTAAGTTGATGCAAAGGTGTTGTTAGAGGTGGAGGTACTTTCCTACTAGAGAATCACTGCTTTCCACAAGCAGGTAACTCACCATCGAAGCCTGCTTGTAAATAAGAAAGTGTATCAGACGGCTGCCTGAGGTTCTTGGGAGACACCAGCCCCACAGAGGACAAAGAGCTCTGCTACATCTGCTGATAACATAGGACAAACGACTGGAAGGATGAAACTGCATTGGGATCTCAGCAATGAAACAAATTTTCCCCATCACTTAAGCTGAAGACAAGAAAACAGAATTATAAATGCAGTGAAAAACGAGTAGAGGAGACTGAATTTCTCAGGCTATTTAAAACATGCCTTGTTATTTTTTAATTGGCTTTCACCTGTTGCATCTGTGGACATGAGTTTATCTTTCATTCCTGCAAGATTTATAGACTTAATATAGCTGCTTCTGAAAGACCCATTGGTCCTGAATATCTCTGCAAGTGGCTCATAGTATCCACTCTGCCTAGCCAGAAGCAGAAAGCACTTAGTGAAAAACATTATCTTTTTCCTTGTTTATGTTCAGATCAAGCACATCTTAGCCCTTTTATTGTCTGTATGGCTAAGTCCTACAGGTACCCTGTCACATAACAGACATACTGTTTATTATTCCAGTGTCAACAAAGTACTTGAGGGAAACAGTTTTCTATTTTTTTTCCTATTTATTTCTATTATTTTTTTCTATTTTCAGCGGGGGGAAAAACCCAACCAAAACAAGTATGGCAAGAATTGCCAGCTCCAATAGCAACAAGAGGTTCTTCTACCTCTCAACTCACTGCAGAGGTATCCCCAATCAAGTCTTGTGCAGGCAGTTGTACCCCTATAGCTGAATATTAAACCATGGTTTTCAACTTGCTATGCTACTCTGCTTACCCTGCTATTCTTGCATAACTTTTCTTTGACATCCAAACAACATTTTCTTTTATGCAGTAATAACATGCATGGTTGTAAATTCTATGTTAGGGTGATAATTCTGATTTTCTCAGGTAAGAAAAGCATTTTACATCAACCCAGAATACCTAACACTATAAAGAATCACTTCCATACATTATCACCCCTGTTTTCTTAAATATTTTGGGTTTTTTACCACATATGTCTCTTGCCACAATATAAGGTTTTAATAAATGAAAAAAATACATAACATAAAGAAACACACCCAGTGTCCGAGACACACATACAAAGAAAAAGCAAAGCACGTCTAGATCAGAAACAGCTAAAAGGGGTAAAGTCAACAAGGACAGTGTTTAAGTAATCAGCATTCCCAGAGAAGTGATGTCAAAATAGTAATTATCTTTCCAGAGCTGCCTGAAAATCTAAAGCAGGAGGAAAATATCCAAAGAACTCTATTGCACTGTTCTCATCCAGTGAGGGTACAGAGTACATCTGGAATAACATGCTCACAAAATGGTGTTCATCTTCCACAGACCTCTGGAGCTCTATGGAAAGGGTGTAGGTGGTCCAAAGGGACAAAATTACAAGTAAAGAAATAAAATTTAACACAGTACCATTTGCAGTGTTTATCAAAACAAATTCCCCAGCAATGAGATAAGGAAGTGTCCGTGAAGAATCAATGGGCACTCCATTAAAGGTTATGTTAGATAAAGGAGGCAGTGATACAATTTGGAAAACAAAAGTTTTCAAACGCTCTAATTTCTGCAACAGAGTGAAATGACAGAGACTCTGCTGGGCAGCAAAGTTTCAAAAATGCCTTTTGGTCTCTGGCTTGCCTAGGCTACTGTTTGGAGAGCAATGTAAAAGAATAGACTGTGAAAACAGGATTATTCAACAGGTAAGTGTTACCTTTGGCATTTCGGAATACTGTTACTCTCTTGTATATAGAGTTTAGGCCTTATGATTAATTATTTACATTTACCCTGACCTGGCTTGGTGGGGTTTGAGGATTCTGCTACAGTACAGGCCACCAAGAGCAGAATTTGAGAGGTTATGTTTCAGTAAGAGAACACAGGACAGTGAGAATAAGGACAGGTACATGAAGTTACCAACTGAGTTTTCTAGAGCCATGTTGAGGAATCTGAATGAAAGCAGCTTGATTTATGAAAACAAGCACATAAATATCAGACCCTCTCAGTGAAAAGACTCTGTAAGGTATACAGTTTAGGAATCAGGGATGGAAGGAGTAGCTAAATCAGCCTTCTAACTGTTTGTGACCTGTTAAAGGAGAAGAGAAAACCTTCATTCTCAGTGTGAGTAAACACCTACACCAGGGCCTGAACATATTAGAGATAGTCCTAGCTGCCCAAATGCTGTCCAAATCTTAATAATTAACATTATTGATAGATATCAGTTTTCAATACTATTTTAATACTGCTGCACAGAGACAAACTTTCCAGCTTTTATTTATTCATCAATTTCCATCTCAAAACCAGAGATATCTACGCTGACAAGTGAAAAATGGGGGAATCAACAGAAAAACAACTTAGAACAATACCATTGATGTGCAGCATCACAGCCATGGGATTAATACCCTTCTCTCCTCCTGTAATGAGAGGTTTGACCTGTATTCCATGGGCTGGAAAGGGACAAGTGACCCATGTACCAAGAGGCCCAACTCTCTCACCAGAAAGTGCCAATGCATTTTGCATTAGCACTTCTCACAAGGAGACCCTGAGTCCCAGCACCTGTGGGAGTGTGAAAAACCTCCAGAAGATGCTTTTTCACAGCATGACAGATAACTTGCCATGACACCCCAAGACTATCATGTCATCCAGGACCTAATATCCCATATTATCTATAATTCAAAGGAATCAGTTGCTGCTCATGTTACATACAGAATCCTTACAACTTCTATTGGAAAGTACTTTTTTTCTGAGGAATGCAGCTTTGCTCCTCACACAACCTATTCCCTAAATCCACATAAAATATGATTCATTTAGGTCTCTCTGGAACAGCAAAATTCAGCTGGTTTGAAAAACAGAAAAAAATCCACCTCCTTACTCCATATTTTCATTCTATGGAGTTTGCTTTGCAAAACAGCAGATAAGGAGAAGAAAGCAGATGGAAATGCCTTAAAATACAAATACTTTTTTTAAAAGGAGAGGGTTAACATGAAGGAGGTTATTTTATCTCTAAATGTCAAGTTCAATGTGCTCTGAGCAATCAGTGGTTGGGGACAAAGCTAAAGTAGTAGGTTTCTCTTTAAAGAAATGCAGACCAAGTAGCAAAATATAGACTGAAAATGGAAGTACAAGAAGACAAAAATGCTTAAATTAGCCTGGGGAAGTCTATCTATCAAAGTCTTGCCTACATTAGATAGGGTTTGCTAGAAAAGGGAAAACTGTAAAATTACTGGTAAGTGGCCCTACTGGAAACAACCTTATATTAGGGAAAAGGAAATTTTTGGCTGCTATAGCCCTATAAAGTTCCTTCAAACAAGTAAGCCAAGCAGGATAAGGGATTCAACTTCTGCTGAACCATTTGCCTGCACCTGCAGCCTGATGGAGTATGGCGCTGACTTTGCTGAACTATCCTTGGCATTCTTGCAGAGTCTGGGGAGGCAGTTTCATAGACTGTATTTCAAAACAATAGAGGGTCCTGGGTAGCAGCATCTGATTTCTATACACCCTCCTTGAAAAAAAAGAAATAAAAACCAGAGAGGAAGAACTCTTTACTTGAAGTTGAGGAGAAAATTGATTAGATGTAAAATACTCAGGGGGAGAGTGAGACCCTGGGAAATAGGGAAAAGTGGAGGCTGTGGCTGTCTGTTCTTTCACATGGAAGGGTTTAAAACTCTCTCTAGAAGGTCCAGGTACAAATTACCCTGTTTCCACTCCTGATCCTTCCCTAACTCACGGATGTTGTATCTCAAATACAAATTTTGAGCACAGATCCAATGCCTTAAGCCCTTCCACATTCCTCTTGCCTAGCTGGCTCAACACCTTTGGAATGAGGTGACTATCTCTGCAAACCAGTCTTATGATTTTGCACTTTTCAAATCTGCACCTCTACCTCCAATACTTCCACAAACCCCATCCCAAAATCCTTTTCTAACTCATTGCAAAGAAGCTACAACAAATGATTGCAGAGTGCTGACCTAAAGTACAATTCTTCCTTTACCTGATTCTGCACCGTGTCAAAATTTTTTCCTACGTGGCCTCTAATTTTGAGTTTCTAATAGAAACCTTGTGTCATGGTTTGAAAAAAACCAACTTTTTTCCTTCCTGGAAAGATTTGTTTCCCCACTTCCGCCAGGGCACAGTTTCCAGCAGAGGTGAGGAGCCCACGGATTGGCTAATTTTAAGACGGGCACTTCATGTAGCCACTTGAACATTGAAAGTGTCTTTGCAAAACTTCCATTTTTAAGAGGAGGAAGTTAGAAGTTCTCTTTGACTTCCGTTGGCAGGGAAGGGAACATCTCCGCGGGCCCGGCCGCCCGCTCTGGGCCTCAGGGCCTGGGGGCCGTGCCGGGGCTGCGGCCGAGTCCCTGCTGGCTCCCCCCCTCCCCTCCTCTCGGGCAGTGCTGCTGCTGCTCTGGGGCTGCTTTTGCTCCCCCTCCCTGCCTGAGGGAGAGGAGAATGGAGCTCCAGAAGGGGCATCCCTCCCTCCCCCCTC
>VZTR01014671.1:21952-45187 GCA_013400775.1 Chaetops frenatus | reverse complement strand
GTAAACACTGTAAATCTATAATAATAAATGTTTCCTTTTGATATCAACCTAAGATTATCCCTGAGACAAGATCTATTCAAATGGTTTAATTCAAGTTTTTCCATCTGACTAGGATAAAATAATTGCTGAAGGAGTACAAGATCTTTACTTTTTGACTCAGAGGCCCCTGCTAGTACCAAAAGTAACACTAATATCAAAAAACTCCCAAACATATTGCCATTTATATAATGAAAAATAAAAAATAGTTTCTTTTTTGAAAAAGGAAAAGATTTTTAGCAGGCCTGATCCATGCAATAGAAAAAATGAAATTCCATTCATAAGTTTTGGTGCAAGTGGTAACTCCTCAAATTTCTGCAGTTATTACTTTGTCTACAAAACAGACTGCCTCTTCCTGCTGGATGGAAAGGACTACCAGTGTTCCCAAAAGAAGAATGAGCACATATGTTAATGTCGAAATATTACAAAAGTGTAAGCTAGCATAAGGTTAGAATTGTTTAAAATAGACATCATAAAGTGTGGAAGTGTAAGAAATTATCTAGTGATTCAACCATGTTTATACTTCTTCTCTCTTCTAAAGTTACATCTGAGCATAATCTAGTATACAGTGCTCTTGATTAAAAAAATTACCTTGATCTAAAAAAGGACAAAATTGTATTAAAAGATTAAAAGACACACTTGTTCAACAATTCATATAATTGTCTTGATAATAAATTTCAGATACCAAAATTCTTTCTATGCTCTGGCACTGAAAGAAATTTCTAAGTTTTTAAGGTGTAAATCCAAGAAAACATTTTAGATAGTATAAAAACACCCCACCCCAAACTTCTGATCTTTCTACTTGTTTAAAATGTCACATTGTAATACAGAATACAAATTAAAAAATTTTTAGGCAGCACTAGCTATTGAATAAGTGACATTGTAAGCAATTCTCATTTATATTATGAAGTTTATTTTGAAAGAAGAATTGCAATGGCAACTAAACAAGAGCTTATTCCTCTTCTGTTGTCTGGTAGAGTTGAAATATTCAAATCCTTTTGATTTCTATAATATTATAATAATTGAAATTAGACTGGAAACACCATCAATAAGTTGAAGGTAAAAATGAGACTGAATCCTTAAACCACAATAATCTGCCACAGCAACTTTCAGCTTGACTTGACCCTCAGTTTCCTATCCAGCATTGCATGAAGAACATAATTTAAAATATCACAAAGAATGGCATGTACCTGCAAGAGTGGACAAACACTTCTTGTTAGTAATAAAAGAGAACATTAGCACTCGGCAGAGTGAAATTAAGATTTTAATTGAAGACTTCTGTGAGATACGATTTTATTCCAGGGATAAAGAAAATCACAAAATCAAAGACTTTTGTGTAGACATCTGGTGAAGAGAGTCTTGGTGAGACACGTGGGAAGTAGCTCTGAGAGGTACTACTGCAGACACATGGATGCAGTGGCTTTGAACACAGGAGACTCCAGGTTCAAGGAGAGAGGATCCAAGGAAGAGCCAAAAAGAGTGTAGAAGAGGGCCTCAAAGTGACATTCAGAGGATGCCTTGGCCCAGCACTAGGACAGTGGACTTTACAATTGTGACTGCTGTGTCACTCCATTCCTGTGAATATATGAAAAACTTGGATTAAGCCACCTGTGTTTTCATAAGAAGAGAGAAGCAGATGTACATTCTTGACCAAAACAACGGAGAAATAACAAGGAAACCCAAAAAGGAAGCAACTGCTTCATCTCAGATAAGATAGGCCCTTCCCTGTCTCAGCAGTCTGCCTCTATGTCCCAGTCTGGGCCACCAACTCTGACTGGGAACTAAGCTGCAGCACCAACAATACATTAGGGTTGGGGTTAGGCTTCAGAGAGCCGCAGAGCCTGCAGCTTCAGGGACACTGGGGCTGGAAGAGGCATGCCAAGTGGATCATGGCAGGATGTCAACATTGCTACTGCCACATTTTCTAGTCTGGAACACTCATAGTGATGGGGACCTTAGATGCAACACCAAGATTCCAGTATATTTTGTGTTAGGGTTCAGAGACTCAGCCCAGAATCCAAGGGACCCTGGGGCTGGAAAAGGCATGCCAAGGGGACCACAGCAGGGCACCAAATTTGTTGGTTCCACACCTTTCTAATTATGTTCACCCATATTGATGGGGAACTCAAATGAGGAACTACAAGATCCCTTTAGATTTAGGGTTTGTGTCAGAGAGCCACAGAGCCTGAAGCTCCAGGGACCCTTGGGCTGGAAAAGGCATGCCAAGTGCATCACAAAAAGGTTTTAACATGGCTGCCTCAACACTTTTCCAGTCTAGGCCATGTTGATAGGGGCCTCAGATGCAGCAACAAGAATCAATTGGAGTTAGGGTTAGGGTTTGGGTTAGGGCTAGGGCTAGAATTCAGAGATCCACAGAGTCTATGGTTCCAGGGACAGTAGGACTAGAAAAAGAATGCCAAAATTATCATGGTGGGGCACCACACTGGCTGCTTCAACACTTTTCCAAACTGTGTTTATTATAGATATTCAATTTCTTTTAACTTAGCCAAACATTTTGTACCATTTAAGAGGATGTTGGAAAGTATTAGGGAAGGAAATCAACTACATTTCAGAGCAGGAGTTTCAAGATTATAAGAGCAGAAAAGACTACTATTTCATTCAATTAATTAAGCAAACACATTCAAGTTATACCTCAATCAGTAATCTCTGAAATGTCTTCTTAGTATTATTATTACTGCTATTGCACATTTACTTTCCAGGTTCAAGAGGTCACAGAATATTTCAGTATTCCTGAAACTATTTTTCTATCTGAAAATATACCTTCCAGCCTTGCCCCTTCTTTGTCTTAATGAAAAACAATAGGCTGATAGGTAGTTGTTCTACATGCCATAGATTTTAAGAGAAGAGAAACACAGCAGCTTTAAAATATAGTCATAGAAATTTACTCTGTTAATTTCACTTTTAATAAGTTGCTCCTATTTATTTATTTGGATTTTGAAAACTAATTGAAAATATTGATTATGTAGGGCTTTCATACTTAATGGAAATTTTGTGTTTTGTTGTAGTTAATTCTTCTTACACCTTGTTAAATGTACAAATAAATACCTAAAGCCTTAGTCACTTTCAATTCAGGTGAACATGTGAAAAATATGCACACACATGCACAGAGGAAAAATTATATTATTGAGTCACAGCTTAAATATATAAGGTAGAATAGATGCATCTTCTGAAGCTGCCTGCATTCCCTATGTCGTCAATGAAAATGACTACTTCTGAAGACTTTCAGAGTGAAAACACTGCTCATTTTAAGCATCTATTAAACGGGAATATAGCAGAGGTGAAAGTTCTATCAACAAACCTCAGATCTCTAAAAGACAGCTAGCTTTCAAATATAGATATCTATATCCATGGCCTTAACTATGAATGTCGATTTGTTTTTACAGCCCTCTCCAGGGACTCCTTCATCTGACCTACTTAGGGTATTCATTTGGACTGAGATAAATTGCCATCCTGATGTGACATTCCAGAAAAACAAATCTCTCCCAGGATGCCAGCTATTTAAGAGGAAGTTAGATGCTGAAGTTAGTCAGAATAGTTCTTCTTTTTATGGAGTGGTATTATAGCTACCATAAAACTACATTCCATCAACAGTGCCTTCTGATAAACTTAAAGCATGGTTGGGAGTGTTGAAGGTGCACTAACATTAACTGTAATGACTAAAGCCCAAGTCAGACCACAGGCAAACAAACAAGGCTTTATAGAAGTAATCTAAATTATTTATTCAAAGCTCAATTTATTGTTTAGAGAGCAGGGAGGGATCAGGAAGGGAGCAGGGAGGGAGGGGAGGTAACTCAGCATTTTTAATGCCCTATTAAACTACTGCTAAACACATGTAAAATGAACCAAGCAAGCAATGAACCAAACATAGAATGTATAAGTACAAGGACAGAGGAACATTCACATAGAATTTTGGTTAATCTATTTATCTACACAGCATAAATACTAAATGTATTATTACAATATATTATCTCATAAATAATTTTACTTTTAAAAATCTCACCCAATTGTATCCCTTTTGGTCTTGAGCCTCCTGTTGCCTTTCCCTCGGTATTTAAAATGAGATAAAGTGTTCTTCTTTCTAGAGAGCTTTGATGTATGAAAATTTAAGATCATCAATAGTAAATATTTCTTAAATTTAGGGTTCATTTTTAATACTCTTGCCAAAATTTTCTTAATTCTAAATCATTAGGGAGCTAATGTGTGTCATTTTCTTCTTTACTCAATTCATTTAGGCAATTACAGACTTCCAAGATGTGTAACCAATCCTTCCACAAATAATCTATTTCTTTTATTCTGACAACTCATGTTTAAATCCGTTTAAGGCAAAAGATTAGGCCACAACTTCTGACTGTGCAAGAGGGCTATGAAGAGTAGGAGATGGGTTGAAAGTTTGTAGCTCACTTGGATAGCTGTTTTTTAGAGACATGGGTCAGCGAAAAAAGCTAAACCAAGGACAATGCTCATGGAGAAGAGATCCAGCAGTAAGCAGCCAAGCTGGACAGCAGATTACAAAACTATGACTGAGAATGTGTTGCCATTTCATTTCTTTCCAGTTCGATGGCCTTGATACGTTTCTTGTGAAAAATATACACAATATCACATCATATTCCAGAGAGGAGCACCACCACATTCACCCTGATTGCAACTTCTGAGCAACGTGCACAATGTATAAAGTATTAGCACAAACAGGTATTTTCTTCTTCATACACCATCAATTTCTGGAGTGGGATTTTTAAAAGGCACGAGCTATTTACCAACATCTCTTTGATCTTTTAGGTCAGTGCATGCTAATTATCTTTGCTTACTTTAACATAGCATTAACCTTGTATTAACATTGGTGATCACCAGAAATATTCTTCTACTGGTAGAAATCTATGTACATTTATTTTATTCAACATTATAAAGCAATTGACATTGGTACCATTACTTTTTCATGGCTTATGTTTCCATTATCAGATTGAACTAGTCAAACTTTCAATACAAAGGAACAATAGGAAATAAAACCTGGATTTTTCATTTAAAAGGAGGAAGGGTAAGGAAGAGAAGATAGACTCCTAGGAAATCTCCAACATTTTTGTATTATTTCTAGGAATATCCAAGTGGTGTATAGCATCCCATGACTAATAAATAAGAGGAATCAACAATGACTAATTTAAGTCTTTTCAAAGATGGTCGGAACCGAATTTAATTTCAGTCTTTAAGGTTACATGACTAAATATCAATGCAATGTGCTCAGTGCCAGTGCTTATTCTATGAAAGACTAAAGGTTGATCTATTAGCATATTTTTTTCAAGAAAACTGGTTCCAATGAACAGTAGTTAGAAGGTGAAAAATATTGTAGATTTCTTGAATGCTTTATTCTAACAAAAACCAGCTAAAATATAATATTTTCTTCAATAAACTTAATAAATAAACTTTTATGGGTTATAATATTCAGTGCTATGCTCTATGGATATTAAAAAGAAGTATCTGCAGTTGTTCCTTAGGTATATTAAATGACAGCTCCTTGTCCAATAGAAGATGACATTTAATTGAAAGTATCTTGAGGAGAAAAACAACACTAATATTATTCTGAGTCACTCAACTTCTTCTGTGACGAATAAAAATTAGAAACAATTTACATGAATAAAACTCAAATTGTACCTCACTTCTTGCATATAAGACATTAAGGATGAAATCCACGTACTTCCCTTTCCCTTCCCATTCTCCTTCCCCTTCACCTTCCCTTCTCCATTTTGCTGTCAATAATCATTGTATTAACACTGAGCCATACAGAGATCATTGTTGATTAAACTATCGTTCTTATAATGGAAATAGCCTTCTAATCTAACTACATGGATCTAAGTATACACTTTGAGAAATGTTAGTTTTTTAAACTACTTTAATGTCTAGAAATATTTTACTAGAGGCCAAGAAAAATAATCCTATCACAGCAACAGCTAAAATTGCAAACATGCAAAAAAAATTCCTTCTCATTTTATATTTTTTTTAACTGAAAGCAGAATTACTAACTCATAATTAGATTTCAGTCCTACCAAAGAGATAGAAAATGGTACTACTGTCTCTGTTCAGCTAATCACATTCATTAGAGTATATGCAAAACTCTGGAAAGCCTTTAAATAGGCTCACAATTATGAAGCTATTGGCTCAGATGTAGAAACCACACATGCATGTTTATTCTGAAGTGATTTGTTCCACATTTCTCCCAAGATGAAACAAGAAAGATTCTCCTGTTTGCCATTTATACCCTATAGAATGGCTCCCCTTTGTCAGGAAGGTTTGTCTGTAACATACTGAGTATTTGTCAACTCAGGTTTGATTGTACTTTTGAATAGTCATTGTCCAGGTTTTTTTTGCAAATCTATCTGTATAGATTAATATCTCAGTCAGTTCTTTGACTGGGTATCATATCTGCAGTTTCTGACACTGGCCTTGATGTTTAATACAAATTGCTGGCATTGATGTGAACTTTACTGATAGCTACTCTGAAATCAGATGGCAGTAAACACAGAAAGGAGAATGAGTGCAGAGCTATTTTTATTACAAGGCATTAATGATATAATTTCTTTTCTTAGTCTGGATTTCTTGCTCTTTGTGGGGTTTTTTTGTTTGCTTGGTCGATTGGCTATTTTTCCTTAGAAGAATATCGTGGCTTAATTCTTATTATAATGAGTGCTTTAGCTGGGGTTCCATTAGCTGAAATTTATCCACATAAAGGGAATCACTCAGCTTAGTTATCTTTCAAGACTAAGAAAGTACATCTAACTTAGCAATTACTCTCACAAGCATGCTTGGTATAAAGTACTTAAGGGAAAACACAAATAAACAAAATAATTGGTAATTTAAGCTTCTTTATGTTCTTATTTCCACTACAGATTAAAAAGAGTGAATTACATTGGCAAACTGTGATGGTTTTAGCTGGGGTGGAGTAAATTTTCTGAGGGCAAGGGGTGGTGGGACTTTCAAACATCAGCATAATATGTAGCAAAGGAGAAACTACTGTGCTGAATCTGCAACAGCTATATCTGAAAAAATTTGATGATTTAGACAAACACATTCATAGTTCATCTTCATGTGTAAAAATCCTGTTGTCAAAACTATTTGTAATTTTACCAGAATATCTATAATTCAGTGTTTTTCTAGTTAGTGATATTCAGTAGTTCTGGAACTGTAAATTTCTATATATTTATACAAATAAATATTTTAAGGATATGATTAATTCTGATCTGTGGATGGTATTTATAAATCTGTCATGAATGTTGAAAGGAATCAACTTCATTATTTCTAGGAAAATTTAGAAAGTATTATTTCTGTATTCATAATTCAAATATACTGCTTCTTCTTTTTGTTCTTTTTTTCTTTCTTTCTTTTCCTCTGGGAGACTTCTACAGCACTGGTATCTTTATACTGAACATCTTGTATTAGATAATTTAGTTACATAATGTTATTGGCATTGTCCTGCAGGAAACACCTACTTGTACCAAATCAGTAGCTCCTTAAACGACTACATTACTTCCTTGCTTACCAAAAGAAAAAGAAAATTTTTAAGGAAAAATGCATGAAAAATTATTATGGAAGAAAAATAAGAACAATGGCTGCTTAAGCAATTTAACAATCACCTACAGCTTCAATACCATTCTGCCAAATTGCTACAGGATATAATTTAATCAGAGGATATCACTTTATAAGCATCCTGTGAAAAACGTGAAGGTGTGTATACATTTAAGGCCTGATTAATAAGCTAGTTTAGCAATGAAGGCAAACGTGAATATTGCTGTTGCTAACACCAGGTTTATTCTACTACAAGGAGAAGGCACATGTTTGAAAAGGTCAGGTGGTGGAAATGGACTGTAAAGCCTCAGGAAAAACTATAATTTCCACCATATCAATGTAAATCTAAGTGTAAATATGTGCTCACTCACATTCATACAGATATATATGTATGTTTAAGCACAGTCTACTGATTTTGCATATGTATAAAGTGATATTCAACACTAGATATAAAAAAAAGATCAGATGATTTAAGGTTTCTGCCTGAACTGGATCTAAGTCCAGTAAAACTGAAGCACAAACTAGAAAAATAACACTTTAAATACTTTCATTTAAAGCTATCTCTCTGTAGAGTTATAAACCATAACTGACTGGAGCAAACAGGTGATCTTTACATTGAATCTAGCTGTTTATGTGCAACGTTATACACGGTTATAATTGCACACTTTATGAAACTTTTGATATATTTTAACTCTCTTTGAAGAAAATTAAAAATGTGACAACAAACTGAAAATGTTAGTCTAATTGCACACCTTATTTTAACCTATGTGGCTAGCCAAGATCATAGAAATATAGAGTCATTGAACCATTAAAGTTGAAAAAGGCCTCTAAGATAATAAAATCCAACCTTTAACTGAACACACCATCATGTCAATTAAACCACAACACTTAGTCCCAAGTCTGGTTGTTTCTTGAACACTTCTAGGAATGGAGGCTTCACTACTTCCCTGGGAAGCCCTTTCTAGTACTTGGCTACACTTTTCAGTGAAAACATTCTTCCTGATATCCAATCTGTACCTCCCTTGCTGCAGCTTGAGGCCATTTGCTCTCACCCTGTGGCTGGTTGCCTGGGAGAAGAAGCCTAAGCCCACCTCACTGCACCCTCCTTTCAGGTAGTTGTACAGAGCAATAAAGTCACCCATCCCCAAGTCTCCTTTTCTCCAGGCTAAACACCCGCAGCCCCCTCAGCTGCTCCTCATAGGACCCACTCTCTAGATCCTTCACCAGAGGTCCAGTGCCCTTCTCTGGATGCTCCAGCCCCTCAAGGTCTTTCTTGAGGGGCCCCAGAATGGGACATGGGATTCCAGGTGTGGCCTCACCAGTGCCAAGTACAGGGGACAATCACTGCCCTGGTCCTGCTGGCCACATTATTTCTGATACAGGCTGTGATGCCATTGGCCTTCTTGGCCACCTGGGCACAACTGTGGCTCATGTTGACCCAGCTGAGTACTTCAACCTTTATGAGATTCTTAAAGAAAAAAAGCCTGACTTGCGAACATTAATTGAGGTATTTGATTGTGAATTCTACTCAGGGATCTATGCTTAACTTAGGTTTCTAGTTTGCAACTTAATTTCAGCTGTGTAATGAACGTATATTCCTAAATTAGGCACCTCATTTTTGCATTCAGGTGGTCAGACAGGGCAGGATGGATTAAAAGCCTCAACAGGAAGATTTATCTACTTGTGGTAGGTACTGAATTCAGTAATTGTATTCACATGACTGTCAAATCACAGTACACTGACACCTAGAAGGGGAAGACTTACTCACAAAGTGTTTCCAATAAAACTAAATAAAAGCATTTCCATTTTTAAACCAAATATTTGTTGAAGCTACTGTAGTGGCGTTTTCTTAGGCACATAATTAGACAGTGTAGTAACACAATGGCAGTGAATTTAAGTTCTCCTTTAGTTAAAATTGCTTCACAGATTCTTTTTTAAGGAATTTGGTGTTGAAGGAATAAACCTGTTGAGAAGTAGACTCTGTCCTGAAAACATAGAGCAAAATACCACGGTGGAACAGTATGGAACATGGTCGTGGCCAGACACACCTGGAAGGGAGCCGTGGTGAGTTCTGCAGATTCTTTTGTGTGTGACCATTTCCATTGGTGAAAGCAGGAGAATGTATGTTATTTGAGGAAAATCAGTATGTGGAGAAAATGTGGCTTCTCCAAAAGCTTCACACAGTTCCAGTCAGGAGATGGAGATTATCCCTCACAGTATTTCTCTATTATGTTGTGGAAAGCTTGTCCTATATCTCCCATTTTTTTGCCGATGTTCTTAGTTTTGTTTCCTTAGGTACATCTGCAGATCTCAAAACAGACTGAAAACATTTACCTACTAATTGTTTCCATTCTGCACTACACTCAGTTTTACTGGGAATATCTATCTAAATTTGGAGGCTCTACCAAGAGCTCTCTAGACTTGGTTTTTATTGTGTATTTTTTGTTTTCTGATAGAATTCATATACCATGACATATTATAGAGAAGAGCAATGTTTCTTACTGTTCAGTGCCATCCAAAAACTCTGAATTTCCGACAGCCTTGTTCAAAAAGAAAAAACACTCAACATTAGACAGATCCATAATTATCTAAACCCTAAGTTATATATGAGTTTAAAGATCAACATGAATACACAAAGGAAAAGGTATAATACATTCCCATGGTTTAACCCAAGCCAGCAACCAAGCCCCATGCAGACACTTGCTCACTCCCACACCAGTGGGATTGGGGAGAAAAGTGGAAGGGTAAAATACAGAAAACTCCTTGTTTGAAATAAAGACAGTTTAGTAGGAAATGCAAAAACAGCACATAAGCAAAGCAGGGAATTAATTCACCACTTCCCAGGGGCAGGAAAGTGTTCAGCCATCTTCAGGAAAACAGACCCATCACCGGTAATGGTGACTTGACAAGACAAACACCACCACACAAAACTGCCCCCTGCTTCCTTCTTTCCTCCTCTTTATATCCTGCACATGATAGCACATGGTCTGGAATATCCCTTTGGTCAGTTGGGGTCACCTGTCCCAGCTGTGTTTTCTCCCATCATTCCATGTGCCCCAGCCCACCCTTTGCCACTGTGGCAGTAGGAAAAGCAGAAAAGGCCTTGGGTCTATGCAATCCCTGCTAAGTAAGAACAAATACATCTCTATATTATCAACCTTCTGTTCAGATAAATCCAAAACACAGTCCCATACCAGCCACTGTGAAGAAAATTTACACTCCCCCAGCCAAAACTAGTACATACATTCTGCCTCTGCCTGCCTGCAGTTATTGACAGGGGCACACAGCAAGCACTAGAAATTTGTCTGACTGTAGGCACTGAAAAAAGTATACAGCGAGCTACACATTCTGCCACATACTGCTGACTTGAGATAATTGTAATACCAGTTTGGGAATATGGGGTCTGAGGTTTCAAAAAATGCATCTAAAATTACCTGCAGCGTTGACCAACCTTTCTCTTCAGGAAAATAAGAAAGTGAAAAGGCCAGAAAAACAGACAGCAAATAATAGAAGCAGAATGATGGCAGAGCAAAGAAGCCAGGGAGAAGGCAAAGTCATACAGCTGGGCACAACAGGGAGAGTACTGGTTTATGAAAGAGTCCAATATCTGCAGAATTAATGCACTGTGTACAAAGATATGAGCCATGAGAGTGCTATGTTTGGGGAACGAGCAATACAAATGAAAGTTTTCTTTGGAACAGAAAGAAAGCAGCCATGCAGCTGACAGAAATATTTCTTTCTGATGTATTATGCTCTTTCATGAAAAAGATGCTTCATCGAATAGAGGCAGTGTGGTGCTATTCCACCATGATCCATGTAAAATATTAACACAAAAACATCACATCAAATTTTTTCTGCTGTATTAGCTTCACTGTATGTAAAACAAACTCTAGTTCCCTTTTATGATTAAGAATAAAGACATTCTCCAAGAGTTAGAGAGCTATGATAACACAAAAGAAAAAAATTTTTTTAAATGAACTACAGTTCATCATGAGTTTTAAATCCTTCTGATAATGGTCAAATCACTCCGAAAATATTTGTATGATGTTTGAATAAGTACATTTAGTATTAAATGTGTATTAAAAAAAAAAAAAAAAGAAAAAGAAAACACAAGACTTCAGACATTCCATGTGCAAGCTGTGCATAAGAAAAAAACTGTTTAAAAGTGGCAGTTTTTTCCCCAAAAATTAGCTGTAATTCTATCAAATTCATGGAGCTGCTTTTTCATATTTGATCTGCTCAGCATGCTTAGTTTTCTAGAATGACCAGTTTTATTACACTATAGATAAGCCTACAATTTTTATAATTATAAAATCAGATTAAATATTTTCCACTGTATTTCTCCTCAATCATATAAAAGATGCTTATAATCTAAGTATCATCTATGGGTTTACTCAGCTTTAAATATACTTATCCCAGGTCCTCAGTTACTTAAGCCATTACTACTGTTCTCTTTGACTTTGTGTTCATTCAGCTATCAGATTTGTTTCTTCACAAAATATACAGAAAACTGATCGTGTTTTCTTTAGAGATGCCATTATGAACTGTCATCTGTTTACTAATTGTGAGACTAACTTACCCTCTATTTCATCCTTTTCTGAGTCTATTGATTATTTTATCAATCTATTCATTATATGCCTGTTCTTTTGTAACAGAATGTACCTTTAATTCCTTGTTTCCCTAGGTTTGCTTTAGACACAAGAAATAAAAGCTGGCAATGTTCATATTGTAAAGTCAACCTTTTAGATTTCATTCTGTGATTAGTAATTGATCAATAAAGATTGTTTTATCTTTGCCTAAAAGACAAAAGAGATTAAATTTGAAGGAGAAAACGTATGCCATTGTCACTGAAGGAGAAAGAAGGAAATTGAATGATGCAAGAACACTCTATGGAAAATATTTTAAAAAACAACACTTAAAATGGGGTCTAGAAAGTCATAAGCTATAATTCAAAGTTATGAAGAATTAAAGTTACCCAAATTTGAAATATCAGCTACAAGACATAGTTCAATATAGTCTCCTAACTGTAGTCAAAAAAATGACTGGTGTAGCATGTACCAGGCACTGGAGATGCTAAATGGTGCAATGTAAATAAAATACATGAGAAAAGAACAGAGATAAAATATACAATCACTGATACTACAGAAATAGAATAGGAATCCCCTCATATGTTGAAAATCCCATTGACTTCAGGAGCATGCAGGAAGATATTGAACTTAGGCAAATAGTCTCTGAAACCTTTTTCTCTTTTCTTTTCAGAGAAGACCTTATGAATAGTAAAGTTTGAAAATATTAATGTTTAAACCAGAACTTGATAGGAAGGCTATTTCCTTTAAAATAGATATACTTTTTAGTTTAAGTACACTTGAAATGTTTTTAATGATTTCTTCTGCTGCTCAATGCATGTGGTAAACTTTATGAAGCCTTTTAACCTCCATCCTCCTTAAAACCTTCCAAACCATAACCAGGTCTTCTGGTTCTTGTTGAACAGTTCTCTATAGTTTTGAGTGTTAGCTCAGGTACTTTCAGATAGGTAAACATTAAACAATCTGAATCTAAGATAACTTAATTAAACCTAAAGCATATTATATGATTTTAATTCCCTATGTAAGTATTTTAAAAATTAGTCAGAATGTAAAAAAAAACCCAAAAAACCAAAACCAAATGATGTGATAAGAAGAGGCAAAAAAGTTTTGTAATGATTGCACCTGAAAAAATTTTGCATCTTGAAATTATATACTTCATACATAAATACAAAATCAAGCATAATGATATAATACATATGGCCATGACAGCTTCAGAAAATTCAGTCTCAAAATTTGAACTAAAACTTTCGTTTCATCTCAAGGAACTGATTCTTTCCAGAAGGATGAATTATTTTTCACAGATCGTATATTTAAAACTCAAAAATCCTAGTCTTTAAGAAATAAAACCAGATTTAGGAATTTCCAAATTGTCTTAGTTTTTTCATGAAAGAAAAACAAATTCCATAGGCTCAGAAATCCACTGGGAGAGTAAAATTCAATAGAGTCTGATTTCAATTATCAGCAATAATTTCCTGTGGACAGCTCCAAACATTCAATTATTGACAAAATTGTTACTAGACAACTATTTGTATGTAATTGTAATGCAGTTTAGTTCGTAAAATAAAGCTGTAAATAAGTGCACAGAATAAATACAATTAATAGTGATCAATTTTACATTTAAAAAATTAATAAAATAAAAAGGCGCACTTTTAGTAGCTTTTTTGTGTTTACCTGTGAGCTAGTCACAACAAAAGCATGGAAGAGTTAATTTTTCCCTTAGAGGAAAACAATCCAGTTTTTACAAATATATTTACACATACACATATATAATGGTTTAGAGAAAACTTGGTGTGATCTCCTAACAAAATAATAATGCTTCTGGAGGGTTGATTTGTGTGTATGTTGGTTGGTCTGTTTGTAGAGAGATTTTATGCACCATGAACAATATACTGGTGGATTTTTTTACTTTAAAAATCTGAAAATAAGATTGGGGGAAAAGGGTATGAGCAACACAAATATATTTTTTAAAAAATGGATAGTCAAATTAATGTTTTAATGCTCTAGAATTCTCTAATTGTCTAGATTTGTGTAATTAGTATAAAAAAAGCCTCATAAAAAAAAGGCAAAAATTACTGTCAGAACTTCCCCAATATCATCCTCTTTTATTGAGTGGCACTTATATTCTCCCACAGTTCCTCCTGGTCCTAAAGTGAGCACTTTCGGTCTTTCTCAGGAAGTGGGGTAGACACAGGAACTATTTGCAATGTAGCAGCACTACCGCTTACTTGCTGGGAGTAATTTGATGCCCACAGTAGTAGAGTCTTCTTCCCTAGTCTTATAGTCAGCTTGCTTTTCTATTTGAATGATTCCTGCAACAATAATATTTCTTCCCATGGGATCCATCTAAAGACACAAAAGAGTCGGCTTCATATTCAGCCTGGGGATATGGATGCACTGTTATTAGCCAGAGAGGGAATATGATATAGCAAATACACAAGCACATCTGTACTGTCATACAATGTGCAGTACAGGAGAACTGCTACAGGCTGGAACCAGCTCAGCCCACTACAAGCTCAGGCAAATCCTGAGACCTTGTGGTGCCAGTCAGTGTAACGTCCCTGGCCTCCTACCAGTAATAGAAAAGTCATATTTACAGGCTGGATTGTGCTCCTCATCTTTACCTTCCATGAAATACAAGCATAACTTAATTGTTTATAGAAAACTCACCGATATGGAAAACGTGACAGATCCCACCAAAAGAAAAGGTTCAGAGACTGAGCCCACCCTGCCCTGTTTTTTCTCCTCAGTATGTATGTATCTCAGTAGCCTTTTTGGTTTTTTGAGCTCCCTATCAAAATGTCTTGGGTTCTTATGCTCTTACTAATTTTTATAAGCCTCATCCTTCCTGTTTCTTTTACACTGTGGACTCCTGGTTTGCATCTGTTTTGACTTTTAGTCTTTTTTCTAATGATGTTTATGTGAGGTTTTGGGGAACTGATTTCCACTTTCCCTTACTTCCCACATCAGCTCAGTCTCATTTATTGCAGGTTCAAATTTCCACTGAAATATTCCATCCAGCCACTCTCCCACTTGCCCTCCTCAATACAGAACTGGCAGAAAATCAGATGAAAAACCACATGGCTGGAGATAAAACAGAACACTTAGCAATTGTTGTTACAGGCAAAAGAGAAAAAGAATTTAATTTATTGACAATTAGTGTAAACAATTAGTGATCTGAGTATTGGAAAACAAAGAAAATGAACAATAAAACTATTTTTTTTGCCCCTTTTCCAGTCTTAGCTTCACTTCCAGGTTCTGCTTCACTGCAAACAACTCTCTCAGTCTCTGCAGCACAGTGGGTTGGGGTCAGGACATAGTAGTTTATTTTTCCATCTTCTTTGTTTCCATATTTTTCCTGTGCTCCAGCATTGGTTCTCCACAGGCTGCAGTAATTTCAGAGATATACCAGCTCAAGCAGGGTCTTATCCATGGGTCACAGTCCCTTCAGAGGAGTGCTTATTCTGCCTTGGAATGCCCCTCACTTAATGAACTGCCCACATCTAAATAACATAGCTGCTTCACGTTCATTTTTAGTGTCAAACAAGTTTTCTTGAATTTAGAAGTAAAAACTGAAGTTAAAAGATAAAAGAAATAGAAGTTGAAAACAAAAAATCTGCAAGAAGGCAGCATTCCAGAAAAAAAATCCAAATAATGGAAGTATTTTGGAAGTGTTTATTGATTAGAAGTTTCTTTCTTTAGGTTTTACAGTTTTAACTCTTTCAATAAGGAGTAAGTGTATTCCAGAGCACTTTCTTTCCTTAGATCTGTTTATCAACATTACAATAAATTGTCTATGGTGGGAGAAATATAAATGTAAGCTAACCCTGCATTCTCAAAATTAACTCCTATATATTCAGAAAATGATTGGAGCTTACTTGTTTGAATAGGAGTGAAAATAGTTATTTTTATTGGTTTTTTTCCAAATTTCAAGGGACAACACAAAAATTTGCAAATTAAATATTTTCTCCCTGTCTCTTCATGATGAAATTCTAAAAAACTTCCTGCTGAAGTTCTTCAAGGTTCTAGCAATATACATGTATTTAACCTTTATTGGTTTTCTGAAGTTGTTACATATGCATTAAAAGAAACTAATCAGGACAAACTTTCATCACCTGCCCTCTGGAGATTTCCCTTGTGTATTACTAAAAGATGCATGCAGTTATGTACTTGAGGAAAAAAATTCAGTTTACTGTTTTCATTTTTTATCACAGTATTTTTTTGTACTTTGCAAGGTTTTCAAAATATACTCTGAAATATGTTCTTCTTATTAGTTAGACAGTGATTTGCAGTTGTAGTTGTGATTTTAGTGGGAGAAATCAATATCACTCTTGCCAGCTGATATTAGAAATATTACGTGAAATGATGGATATCTAAGGCTTTCATAGAAGTTCTTTTTTTTTCCTCTCTCAATTAAAACATAAATCATTCATATATACGTTTTCACATATATTTCCGTAGCTGGCTTTGTGCTAAATGTTTTCCTAGCATCTTCTGTCATTCTTTATTACTTTGGATTTACATAATAGTCCTATATTTCAAAGATATTTGAAGGAAAATTCATCTGTGTCAAGAAAAGAACTTTCCATCAGGAATAAGAGGGTAGCTGAAATGAAAAAAGTCAATCCAATGCATTCGATTGAATTACTAATTGCGTTCAGACCTGACTTGATTTTCCATAACATCAGGAGCTTGTGTTAAGCTGTTTCTGACCTGAATTTTGAGGTCTTCAGAATAACTAAATAAATAAAAAGTCACATTGTAGCACTCATTAACCTTTCACTAATTGCATTTAGACTTATTTGGGCACTTTATTTTTGGAGGAAGAATGCAAATTTTAGCAGCAGTACAATATTAGTGTACAAAAATAATTTACCTAATGATATGCTTAAAAACGTAATTTTACTGAGATGTTGATGTAGAATTTTTAAAGGTATTTATTAAAACCTTCATGCAACAAAAACATGAAAAAAAGCACTTTTAAAGTGTCATCAAAGTAAGAAAAATACATTCATATAATGAAGGCATCTGTTTTTAAAATTTTTCTTTTCTGTATTTATTTCTTCTGTACTGAATATATATGCTAAACATTATTTGCAAATTGCATTTTATGTTATTTCTGATCTGCTAAAGATTTTCCTTTAAAATAAAATAATAAATAGGACATATAATTTACTCTTAACTCCTTTAAACTTTAATGTGAATATTTGATACTGGATCATGGCTCTATGAATACTATTGAAATGTAATTTTCTGTTTCAAGAAACCAAGAGCAATAACATAAATGTCACCACACATTCCCAAGTGTGGTTTACATTGGCATTAAACAGAAGAATAATAAGACAAAAAACTACATAGGTAGAGCTAATACATATATGAAAATATTTCAAAGAAATAGTTCTGGAGATAATCTGAATATGCACAGCACAGTTTGTCATAGTTCCTACCTGTTCCTGTACAAAAGAGAAATGCCTAGAATGTTTGCTAAATACCTGATTAGATAGAGAAAATGAACATTACTAACATTGGTGTAACACAAATTGCAATAGATCTTGAATGAAACTTATTTCTGGTTGCTTGTTAGTATTGACTTGATAAAACTTTTATGAAAGTGGTTGGATCTAGGTCAGTTCTGAAAGCCTTTATTATTACCTTCATCCACAACTTGATAGCTCTTTATAATGCTTGAAACTCGTTGCATAAATACTTTGAAAAAACCAAAATAAAATGTTCTGCCTTTTTTCGAGTGTATTGACACAATATTTAGCGTATATTTAGCTATTGTAACTGTAAATAACAGTACTATTGCAAGACGCATTCAATAAAATTTCATATTGTAATTTCAGGCATATTAGCAGTCAGACACTAGCAATATTGCATTAAAACAAAGGACAAAATGATTAAGGTAAAAATGTATTTATTATTCCAGTAGTCTTTAAATTGTATTCAAAGTGATAAACAAGATGCAAATCAGATCTATGAGATATTATTCTTGCCCCAGCAAGCACGTGCATTTGCTCTGAGGCACTGATGCACAGATGCACAGATGTACAGCTCCCATTAGATAGTTTTTAAGCCACACACCTTTTGTGCTGTCACCAAAGACCTTCTTAAAACTTCTGTTCACTTGTTACCTTATTCTATCATCTTAATTCCTTCATCTTCTTGATATCTTACTACTGATTATTTTTTTTATTATTGTTTCTGCATGTCATATTGGATCTAATATTTTCTTTTCCCCTTTGATTCTCCTTTAAACATTCGCCTAAGGGACCGGACTGTGGCAAATACTGTGATTCTCCAAAGCTTAATACCACAGGCAATTAGTATAACAGAATTTGTTAAACTTAATGTATCAGGAACATCTGGCAAATCTCAAAGTAACACTGTTTCATACTTATTAAATAACAGTATATATTTTGATTTCATTTTTCACAGCACCTGTTCAATGCAATGTCTCAGATTTTGCCTTTTTTCATCATGAAAATAAAAAAAATATAGAAAATATAAAATAAAGTAAACCCAGTAGAAAAAAAAGTCTCCTAAAGCTGTTTTTAAAGAAAATTAATGATCTTTCTAATTCTATACCAAATGATATACTAAAAGCATACTATCTTCATGTAATTATATTAGCTGTTACTATCACCATAAGATATTGATTGGTTTTTAAGCCTAAAGATATGAACAGAAGTAATTAACTAAATATTCCTTAGTAATGATGGTCTTAAGGTACTACTCTTACAACATATACTGTATATTAAATTTGCATGCTTATTTTTATTCATGTAAAATTGAAACAAGGCTATGGAATTTTTACCAGTCAAGGACCTAGAGAAAGAAAAAATACATACATAAATAAATGACTTAATAAACCTGAGGTTGGTTGGGGCATAGATTCATATGGGTGATACTCAGACTGAGAATTGAGCAAACATAGATGCCTATGGTTTCTGCCTGCAGGTGAGCACAGGCTGAGTCCATCTGCCCATGCAAAAGCAAGTCCCCCTGAGGCATCAGACATATGCACAGAGAACGGGACCAGCAATAGGGTGATACTCCTTAAAGCAGCAGCCAGGAGGGGCTAAGGTCTTTCGATGACATTAGATGTCTTGCCGTGGGTTTCTGAATACATAAATTAATGAAACCATGATAGCCAGTCCAGCCTCTCAAAAGCAAACACGTGGTCAGCTTCAGAAGTTCCCTTGGGATTCTCCCATTTAGCCACTAAATAAGAAGTGTAAAGGAGTTTAATAACTCAAGAGCAGACATCTCCTGAAATAAAACAACAACAACAACAACCACCAGGTCCCTCTCAGCAAGGCTGCTCTCCAGACACAGATCCAGTCTGTACTGGGCTCTTTGGTTAGGACATCACTGGTGCAGAGCCTTATACTTTGTCAATCTATCACCCATATCACAGTCCAGCCATCCAATCTGTGTCTTGCCAGTTTGTCCAGGATAAGGCTGGGGGAAGCAGTGTTGAACACTTTGCTGAAGTCCAGGTAAACATCTATGTTCTCCTGACATATCAGGTTAATTAAGCACAATTGGCCTTTAGTAAATCAGTGCTGCCATATACTTTGCTAAATAAAATCTAAAGGGAAGTAAGTTAAAGTATTAAATGTAGAAATCTGAGCATTTATCAAAGTTTTGAAGCCTAAAATTACCATTTTGGGACATATCTAAGGTCTGAATGTGTAGCTCAGAAAAAGGAATAATTAAGGGATGAAATTTGCTTTGCACTTAGCATCTTTAATTAAGTAGTCCAGAATTTTGAGTCTGGATAAATTATGCTTTATGTTGCTTCTCTCTGAAATAGCCCATAAAGATCTTTAATACGGACCACAAACTGCAGCAGTATGAGGTGTTCTGCAACACATAAGCTACCTGAATGTGTGAGACAAAGTCATAATCTTTCAAAACTTCATCTACCATAGTATAATTACGTGATTACACCTCTGAATTTCTCATTTCATCTTACTTTAACCTGTTAATCAAAAATGTTTTATAATAGAGATGAGTGATAATACCCCTGTAATTTGGAAGGTTACTTGAATTTTAATAATATTCTGTTTTTCAAGGTTCATAATATATTTTCAATTTACTATAGTTTGACCTTGGCAATGGAAGTTTCTTTCTGTCAGATGAAAGTGTAAGGAATGTACCTTGGTTTTCTACAGAATAAGTCATAAATAAGAACTCCTTTCCCCTTTTAAATAAAAATGCCAAATCAAAGATAGAAGTTAATTTTAAGATTATTTTAAATATGTCCTGAAAAAAAAATCTGAAAACTTTATCCCTGGACAGAAAAAAATTAGTTTTCCTGACAAAATAGCATTTGCGATATCATTAGAAGGACCCTTTTCAAAGTGAAATTATGTAACCACAGTGAAGTAATATTAACTAAGTGACCAAAATTCTGTGTCTGTGAAGCACAAAAAAGGATAAAATTAGCCAAATGTGGATAATAAATATAGGGAAAAAGAAAATATCATTATACATTTTATGTTTCAATTCAGGTCAGGACAGGTTAGCTTTCAGCTTCAAATAAATATAATGAGTAAGTAGGTAAGGAAAATATGGAAATAACAGTTTTGTTGGAAAGTCTACTTACAAATGTGGGGAAAAAAATGGTACTCAAAGTAGTAAGTGCAAGCTATAATTTCCATTATTTCCAGTGTAGTAAAGCCAGTCATTGTGGGGAAAAAATGTACAAAACTTTTCCTTCATAAAAGAAATGAGAAAATTTATATTTTGCATGGGTTTTTAAAGGAATTATATTATTCTGACTGCATAGAATTAAACTAAACAGAACCCATTAGGTCAAAATGAACAAAAAATGAAATGGTAACAGATATAAGAAAGGCTATCTTATTAAAAGTCTTTGATAGATCCATGGAAAAACTGTTAATTTGAATATACCTCTCTGTTTAATCTGGAAAACAGGGTTTTGTTTGGTTTGGTTTGGGTTGGGTTGGGTTTTTTTGTTTTGTTTTGGTCTGGGTTGGGTTTTTTTGTTTTGTTTTGGTCCGGGTTGTGGTTTTTTGGGGTTTTTTTGTGTTTTTTTTTTTTTTCTCAAGACTAAAACTAGTATCAAAGGAAACTGCAGAACATCAGCATTTCTGAATTAGGAAAGATAAAGTAGAGAGACTAATATGTATATAGATATGAATTAATTAATAAGTCTATATGTGTTAGAGAGAAAAGACAGAGTCAATGAGATGCTGCCACAGTAAAACAGTGTGGGTTGTTTTTTCTCTTCTAAATAGAAATGTGATTAACTCAGATGAGGAAAAACATGTAAAGGCAAGTATCCAAAGGCTATGTGCATAAGTGGATTTATTTATTTTTTATCATTTCACTCAGTATTTTTTTTCACTTCTGTTGTTGCCATTTAAGTTGAAGTGAAAAATTGTTCTTTTACTCTTTGAAGCCTTTTTGTCAGTTGCTGACACCATATCCTTGAGTGAAAAGGCTTACATATGTTGAATCCAGTTGGGCTTGTTATGATAAAATAGAGAGTAGGAAGGGAATGAAGGAGGATTTTATTCTATTTTAGGATGACTGAGTCATAAGATTTCATAGTGGGAGAGGCAATGTATTGTCTGATGAAGAAAGACTATTTGAGACACACTTATAGTGAACTTAAGGAAAATCTACAAAGATGACAACCACCTAGGGCAAAGGAGATTCAGAGTGAGCTATATCTAAACTAATGAAATGCAAGAGAAAAGAGTTCTTAGAAAAGATGTGAATTTATTCTGCATAGTAAGATGTCAGTATTGTTAATGGGCCACCTTCATTATCTTTTCTGGAAGAAATTTTTTTGGGTTTAATATCTATATACACATACAAACAGAAGGCTCATCAACTAATACTTGAGAAAGAATCATAACATTTCTTAAAAGTGTTGATCTTCTGTTGTTGGCCTTCTGTTTCCTCTGGTTTTCATTCCAATTTATTTTTCCAATTAATCACTAGGACAACAGTCATCAGAGCTAGTATAGATTATGTATTATTGACAAACACTTTTATAGCGCTTTTGTTATTATAATGCACTACTATGGTATATCAGTATATCAGATGGAAAAAAAAAAAGAGCCACATTGGAAAAAAAAAATATATACCTGAAAGATCAGCAGATGAATAAAAATTTTGCAATATATTTTGTAAAGAATAGTAGTATTGATTTTACAAGTGAGCTTCAACTTTTAAATAGTCCATGTTTTCTGAAAGTTAAATATATAATGATCAACAGAAAAGGACCTTAAATACCAGACTATTTTTTCTGTGATTCTATTTCTATTCAATGTATCACAAGGCGGTCATATTTGTGTTTAACCCAGGTGTTGTCTTCCATATCATGTGGCTTATCCAAGAGTTACAAGTTGTAAAATATCTTTTCCACTTCTTGATTTTTAAAGGAAGTGAGTTGCCTGTGAAGCAGACATTCAGAGAACTTTGGCACATGGTCTTGAAAGACACTTTGATAATATTATTTAGAATTAACTGACAGAACTATCATCTGTCCATCTGTCTCTTGTGCCTCTTCGTGTTTTAAGATATGTTAACTATTGACAGACTTTGAGTGTTGCATTGGGTTTGCATGGCCAGGTTTTGATCTACAGGGCTGGCTTTTGTCAGAAGGTGCTAGAAGGTTGTTTCGTGTCCAGCAGAGCCAATTCCAACCAACTCTAAGATAGATGTGTCACTGGCCAAATCTGGAGTCAATCAGAAATGATGGCAACATCTCTGTGATAACATATTTAAGAAGAAGAAAAAGAAATTATTGTGCATAAATAATTGCTCTCAGAGAAAAGTGGAGTGAGAACATGTGAAAGGAACAACTCTGCAGACACCAGGGTCTGTAAAGAAGAGGAGAAAGAGATGGTCCAGGTGCTAGAGCTGAGATTACCCTGCAGCTTGGGGTGCAGACCATGGTGAGGCAGCTGTGCCCCTGCAGCCCATGGAGAACTGAGAGCCCACAGAGATCCACCTGCAGCCCATGGAGAGGACCCACACCAGAGCAGGTGGATGCCTGAGA
>VZTR01014671.1:6795-21872 GCA_013400775.1 Chaetops frenatus | reverse complement strand
GAGAACATGTGAAAGGAACAACTCTGCAGACACCAGGGTCTGTAAAGAAGAGGAGAAAGAGATGGTCCAGGTGCTAGAGCTGAGATTACCCTGCAGCTTGGGGTGCAGACCATGGTGAGGCAGCTGTGCCCCTGCAGCCCATGGAGAACTGAGAGCCCACAGAGATCCACCTGCAGCCCATGGAGAGGACCCACACCAGAGCAGGTGGATGCCTGAGAGGAGGCTGGGAACCCATGCAAGGCCCGTGCTGGGGCAGATTCCTGGGATCTGCAGACTTGTGGTGAGAGTAGCTTAATCTGGAGCAGTTTTGTTGTCAGAATTTGTAACCCTATAGGGAATCCATGCTCGGACAGGGGAAGGACTCCTCTCCCTGAGCAGCACAGAAACTATGTGTGATTAACTGACTGTAACCCTCTTTGCCTGTCTCCCTGCACTTCTGGGGAAAAAGGTAAAGCTGGGAAGGAGGTGTGGAGGTGTATCCTTCCCCTCCTCCCCCACACCTTTTTTTAGGGCTTTCACACTGTGATCTGAGAACTGCTCATTAGTCCTTGGCCCTTGATGAATAGCACCTGGGCTGAGCTCCTCTTGAGCTTATCGGAGACACCAGCTGCTCCCAGGAACAGATGCTGTCTAAGGAGCTCCTGCTTTTTTTATTCTTCTGGGTTTTTTTATTTTTATGAACAGCCTTGGAACCTTCTCTTTTTGCCTGAATAGAATAACATCTTGTTCTCACATTTTTAAATACAATTATTGATCCAGAGTGAGGCTGGGATGAAACATGGTTATGACCAAAGCCCACCCTGTTGCAGCCTACAAATAGCAGTCCAAAATGAGAACCTTTGAACTCTTCTGGACCACAGCAGTCAATGTTGTCACTTTTATATTAAATCTGTTTTTATGGATACCTTTCCTGGTTAGTCTTTAAGTGATCTCAAAATACTCATTTGTTACAGGAGGAAGAGGTTGGGTGGAGATGTTTTAACGTCTGTTTTTACTTCTTAATATCCTACTCTGATTTTAGGAGTAATAAATTCAGTCAAAATCTCCAGTTTGACCCTGTTTTGACCATGATGGTATTTGGTGAGTGATATGTCTTCTGGATATTATCTCAACCCATGAACCCTTCCTTATATTTTCTCTTCCATGTCCAGTTGTGAAGGGAAGTGAGAGGGTGACTTTGGTGGGTGCCTGGCATCCAGCCAGGGTCAACCCACTGTAAATGTTGTGAAATTGTATTCAGTCTTGCAAGAGTAAGTTCACCCATATTAGAAGTAATGTTAAAAGTCCCTGAGTTTCAGATGAGTATTACACCTTATCCATAAGGCAGTCAACCTCATTTATTCAGAAGGGAAAAGTCAGCTACCTAAGAGAATTTGCAGTGCAATCACTCACACATAGGAAATTGAAGGTTACTCTTACTGTGATTTTTCTTTTTGTCATACAGAAATTAATCTTAATTAGAGTGAGTCAAGGACTTCATTGCTATTCCCATACCAAATATTAAGTCAGTGGATACCTTAAAATTATACTATCACTGTGTAAAACTAGAGATTGCAGATGAACACTGGTCACCATTGCTAAGACACAGAATAATATGTCAGTTAAATACCTACATTTAATAAAACTTTTTACCCAAGGTGATTTTAACGAAGATTCTAGTGTAACAGATTGTCACAATCCATCCTATCCTCTTATCAGACTCTATTCTTAACTGCTTTCTATTCTGTTTCTGTTGGGGGTGTAGTAAGTGGTTCACTATTAAGCTTCAGGATTAACAGGGAAGGAGATGGAGACCAGCATCTGGAATGACTTAACCTCTAAACTGGAGACCAAATGAAATACCTAGGCTCTGGGCATAGAAACTGGATGATCTGAAATTCAGTGTCTGAAGGATCAGCAAATGTGGCTGGCATGTGACTTGGTGGTGGTATGTGTACATTCCAATATGCAAATTTTACCAGTGGATAGCCCTAAGGAGGAATAGGGTTGGCCCAGTTTCAGTTGCTCCTGTTTATTTGAGTGTTAAGTTTGTGGGTGTGTCTGTAAAAGTTCTGTTCATCTGGTTTTGTGTCCTTCTGGGTTCATATATTGTGCATTTGTTGGGGCAAGCTTTTCGTGAGTGCACTGCTTGCAGACAAGTAGGAATGGGGAACAAAGCCACACAGACCCCTTTATGCATCCAGAAAGGAGATCCCTTTATTGAAGTAGCCACAGCCCTTATATACCTTAAATCTCTACCTGATAGAACAGATCAAAACTGAAACTGAACAGGAAGAAGGAACCCATTGGCTGGCCCAGCTGCAGTGCTGCTGTCCACGCGCTCTACCATCCAGTCGGCTCCCTGTTCATACACTGCCCACGCATTCTTCCAGCCTCACTTCCAACAGTCACTCACCTGACTCTCCAACTGCCTCTCACCCTTCAACTGACTCCCAACCACCCAGCCTGCAGCTCTGCTTCCCCATGGGGCCTTCTGGTAGGAATAAGCCTTAACATATCTACAACTATAAACCAAACCCTACGTCGACACACCTCTCAGAACCACAGCAGACTCTCCTCCAGCCAGCCAGGAAGGGTGGTATCTCTTGAGTCTTCACGTCAAGCCTAGGTTTTCTTTTCTTTTCTTTCTACAAATACCAGCTTTTTTACAATGCCCCCAAACCCACAAACCAACAGAAATATGTATCTTCACCTTAGTAGTAGAAGGAGTTTGCATAATAGATGTAGATATAAGGTACATACTAGCTGAGGAACAAAAGCAGGACAGGGATTACATTCCAATACAAAACACTTATTTTTCATATTGCTTAACTCTTAAATAATTTCCTGACTCTGGTTTTGATTATTCCATTTATCCATTTTCATGAAAATCTGACACAAAGAATACTTGCTTTAGGTATCATGGTTGTCAAACATCTGACATTTGATCTTAGGTTTGGGGATTAGCAGATCAACTTTAATTTAGCAGTACAGACATAGCCTTACAGATCTAATTTTTAGGTGGCTAAAATTAAATGGGGTGAAGTAGAAGACATATAAATCTCTTATTTAATTATATCTGATTAACCTTTTTGAGGTCTTTGTTTGACTTCATATTGTGGCCCTAAGAGGAAAAAAATAAAACAAGAGCTGCTAAGCAAATAAAATCTGGGCATTCCCCTAAAAGATCACGGGGAACCTATTAACTTCATAGGCTTTCTACATTTTTCATTAATTAAAATTTATTTTGTCAGAATTTCCAAATTACAAAAAAAACCCCTACAAACTGTTAATTTTTTTTTTCCCTTAATATGTGTGTTCAGGTGAACTGGATGGGGATGGAGGAAAGAAAATATACACAAAAGTAACATTTCAGAGAAAAAAACAAAAAATTCAAAATTGAAAATTAAGAAAGAAAGGATTCATCTTTCTTAGATACATATAAAGAATGAATACCATTTAGAAAGAAAAATAAAAGGTATATGCGTGTCCATATGATTGAAAATCAGAGAGCAATTATCTTTAGAAAGATAATATTTGAACATTTGTATATGTAACCATTGGTTTCAATGAGGGTCTGAAATTAACATAGGAAAAAATTGATTCTTCATGAAGTCAAAGGATTGCTAGATAGCTAAGATTAGAGGAAGTGATGTAACAAAATCAACAGTAAGTGGAATTGCTAGTAGATAATAAGCCCATTCAAATTTATGATTAACCTAAACCTAAGTATTTCAAATGTAATACAAGTCAGTGACTTCAATAATAAAACAAGAAAAAATGTAGCTGTATCAATTACTTATTGGAAAAATTCTATCTCACATCCTTATATTGAATGGTCCTGCACACATAAATTGAATTCTGAGGATTCCTCAGCGCTACATCAGTGGAAGTTTGGATCACACAGCATACCTTTTTCTTCAAGATATATATCATTGTCATCCAGCAGCAGCTAAAACAGGTATACCTTAAAGGGCATAAAAAAAGAATGCATTACTGTACATCTGTAATATTTTCACCGGAGGATTTAAACTGAAATACCTGGAACAATGGTTTAAAATTATATATTGCTCTTTGAACAACAACAAAAAAATGAAAGACCTTGTGCATTCTTTGAATTTGGGAGAAAAATTAACAGTGACTCTTGCATGCTATTCAGGAACTGTCCATTACTAAATAATTGTTAAACATTACAAGGAACTTAAAAATATTATGGTTAGGTAAAGTTACTCATATGTGAATAGCACATTATCATCACCAGAATAACAGAAATAAATATCATTTGTCATTGTCAGACACTGGCAACTTGTGCACAGTCTAAAAGACTGTTGATTACTGAATAATTTTGAATAATTTTCAAATAAAATTTTACCAGCTTAGTTTATTCTCCCATTGCAGCAATCATAATAAGTAGATACCTCATTTTCTTGCTACCTTTGCATGTATTTTATATCAGTCCATCATTATTTTTAATTGCCAAGGCAAAACTAGCAGTGAAAATTGTGCAGAAAAACAGTGGAATTTTGAGTCTGAATCCACTTTAGCATTGAATGCCTCCTGTGTGGTAGAATAGGCTTTCAGCTTCCTAGGAAGCAGATTTATTTTCATGATAGTTAGCCTTTTCCTGATAATACTTAAGAAAAAAGTTATTCCTAACATAGGAGAATATAACTTTTTTTCCTTGTTGTGCATAAGGACAAGTGTTTTTTAATACTTCTTAACACCTTAGAAATTTAAATTTACGTGTGATAATAGTAGTGCATTATACTGAGTTGCTGCTCAGACTGCTATTATTAATTCTAAATTTTAGAACTTTAGGATCATCCACACCACCTCCAACCTGAAACACTGTGAACATCCGGTAGAGAAGGATTCTTCATTAAAGTATAAATATAACTAGAATTTTTAACCCAGGAAAGAAAAGGCAAAGTCAGACATAAGAAACTACCATTAATGAGAAACTATATGTCCAATTTCAGCACCTTATTTTAGTGGTGCTTTCTTTAGATTCCTGGAGTTTCACTAAATTGGAGAATATGTCAATCTAGTCCTCAAATATGTATTGTAATCCTTAAGAAAATATGAGGGATCTATTACACCCCACGTATGCTTTTATTTATTCAGTGGGAAAGATCAATGCCTGACAAGGACATAGGAACAGAGTACTCTTGCTGAAGTAGAGCTGCCATAGTTTACAACCCTTTTTCATGAGTCCTGTAGATTTGCTATGACTAAGTCTTTAGAATTGGCTGTTGATATAGGCAGTTGCAGCAAGTCGAGAGGCAAGTATGGGTTGAAGTGGAGGATTGGTAACCCAACATAGCCAGGCACTACAGCCTACAGTTATGCAAGACATAATGAGTTTAATAAGCAAGACTGAAGGAGTAGCTTGTTAGAAAAGAGACAGTGAAGACATTTTAGCTTGCTCTTTCTCTCCAGGAAAGCTAACTATGCAGCTGAGTGATCCCTAAGACCTCATCAATGCAGAAATAAAAATGGTCAAAAAAGATTAAATGCAATTATGGAAGCATAAGGACCAAGGAAAATCCAAATTGCTAGCTTTGTCAAGTCTGTTTTGTAATCCCAGAGATAATTCATCTAGTCATTTTAATTTGCACCTTGCATGAGACTTTTAGACACTAATCACTACACAGTAGACAGAGTTATTTTGTGCTGTTTTCTGATTGCAGGCAGTGCAATTGGTAATGAATTACCAGGGTAATTCACATTGTCAAGGAAAAGGGAGCATTTTTACTATGATATCTAATAGTTTTCCTAACATTCAAGCTAAAAGTCCCATGACACAACTTGAGGCCATTTCTTCTCATTCTATTGGCTGTCACTTGGGAAAAGAGGCCAACACTCACCTTCCCACAACCTCCTTTCACGTAGGTGTAGAGAGCAATAAGAGCTTAGCTGAGCCTTCTTTTCTCCGGGCTAGAGAATCCCAGTTTCCTCAACCTCTCCTCACAGGACTTGTTTTCTAAATATTTTACCAGCTTCTTTGCTGGTTTGGCTAAATCACTGGTCTTGACTGGCCTGGCCTGGCCTGGCCACATATGTTCAATAAGTAGTAGAGAAGACTGCAGCAGCATAAAACCATCAGGCAGGAGCAAGCAAGGAAAATTTGCACCTTAGTTACAATTTTCTGGTAGATGAGTTCTCAGGTCTGATCACCTGGACCCTAAGGATAAGACTTAAAAATATAGCTGTCAGTGCTAAATGTTCAACTTCAGATCTGTGGCAATGTATAATCACAAATTCTATATAATTTAGAATACAATTTTTAAAAAGTGAGAGTTTTGTGTAAGCAGCAATGGTCATAAATAATTTCTAAGAACTGAACATTTGCAAGAAATATTTTGCTAATGAATGTACATAGCAAACTTCAGTTTTACAGTTTAAGACTGATCAAATTTGTCAGTCTTCTAAACACTCCATAGAAATCTGCAGCTCCCTGATATAAGCATACATATATACTCATTTGCCACAAAGGAGAGGAAGATAAATATCAGATTTTCAGACATTCACTTGAATACAGAAGTCTCTGTCCTGTGTTTCAGTGTCCTTAGCTTTTCCCCTTAATTACTATCCACTAATATTAAGTACTTAATGCCTAAATTTTTGGGCAAATAAAGAAGAGAGAAATCACATCCAAAGTCAGGTTTCTGGAGAATGACAAGGAAGTTGATCAAAAGAAAGAATTATTGGAGAGAAATAGTTAGGAAAGAAATAAAGAATGCATATAGAAGACTGAACAGAGAAAAGGTAAAAATAAAAATTAAAAAAAAAAAAAGATACATCAAGAGACCGTCTTTTATTGACACAACCAAAATGGAACAAACTTAGGAAAGAAAAAACAGAATACAACCAAAAGAAATAAATTATCTTCCTATACCAGCTCACTAAAAAGAATGTTTACTAGCAAAATTTTGTATGAAATTGATTGTAAATTGATGGCATATCTCTCCTACTTTCCTTTAGGTATTACAATTTGTAGATCAAATGTCTTTAAGAATATCCTCTAACCATATTTTCTTGGGAATTCAATATTTGTTAGAAAACAGCCTTGGAAAAGCTGTATCTAGGCAAGGAAAACAAATGTTTTTATTCCAAGTTACTGGGTTTAGACAGAGGCATTTGTCAAGACCTGTTTACAGATGTGTCCTGTGCCAGTACAGATGTATTAAGAAATCACTGTTTTGTTTTTAAATAAACAAGAAATGGAAAAAAAATTAACATAACTTTAAACCTATGATGATATCTTTATACCAAATAAATAAGGAAGAAATAAAAAAAACCAAACTAATAAAAAATTCTAATAATGTCAATTATATTTGAACAATTTTATCTTCTTGCTCCAAAATATTACTATTCCTGATTACTATAGTAAATATATTTTTCCACTAAAAGTAATAAAGCCTGTATGAAACAGCTTCATAAATATATTTCAAATAAAGTAAGCAATTAGTCTTCAGTTCAAAAAGAGAAAATCAATCAAAAATTTTCTGTTCCTTTGTGTACTAGATTTATCCTTTAATTAGAATATGAAAAGATAGAACATATGAGAGATGGCATATGAAAGACATAAACTACTTCTATAGTAGGTTATTATCAGAGAATTAGGATTTACAGAACAGATCTTTTCTAATGGCTTGAAGTTATTTTTCAGTTTTGTGCATTTTTATTACTATGATTAACAGGATTAAACACTGTGAAATGATAAGACTTTCAATAGGCTTTCTTTTTTTTTTCTTTATTTTAACACTGCATGTTTTGAATATGGTTTTCTTATGACTTTTTTGTCAACGATGAACAATGACCAACAGCTTATATTCACTCCTTATAAAGCAGTGTGCAGAATACTATACAAGTAATAGCCTCTGTTATCTCTCATAAAATGTATCAGCAGCCCTACCTTCATGCTTTTAAATATAAATAAATTTATTTCCTAATAAACTGCATTCTGCACATAGTCTGGAATTATATGTGTCACAACTGTTATGAAGATCAAATCGGTAATCCTAAAATTTCTTAAACCCCATCTAAATTATTTTTCAGGAATTTCAGACCTATATTCATATCACCATTTCTGACTATCTCCTCTTTAGAATACATATCAATGACTATATAAATAAGCTATTCAAATGATAATGAGGGCACAGATTTTTTGCCTTTGCTTTTTTTAATTTTTAAAGAAAATAATTTGTATACAGTATATAGTCCCTCTAAGTTTAAATAGAAAGTTAAAGAATTAGCCTGTCTGAATATTGTGAAGGCTACCACTAAAAAAATACAAATTTTAAATTACAGATCAGACACTCAATACTACTACTGTGTATACTGAGTATACAGAATATTTTTCATAAAGAAATAACAGTGACAATATAGATAAAACATTGACTTAGTGAATAAGAGCATGGGAAAGTAACTGAAGTTTTACAGTGGGGTTTATGATAATTGGCTTCTATTAACTAAGCTAAAAGTCAATGTATGTTTTACCATATATTTTCAAATTATTTTACTAATAACAATCTATTAGCCATACTATATATGGGCGCAATCTGCATAGACATACTAGCACTGTGTAAGAAATCTCAAAAAATCTCAAAAATTACAATGAAACATGATAGATTTTGACATTACCTTCCACTGAAAAGGGAGAACTGACATGTACAAAGTCAGTGGGGACTCTGCCATGAATTTCATTTGGACCTGAAAAGGCAGTTCAAAGTAGGCACATGAATCAGCCAGACCACCAGGTGACCACTAAGACAGCAACATCAGAAACACCAAGACACTGCAAGCAATAAAAAGGAGGTGCCAGCTGACCAGAGCTGAGGATCAAGTGGCAAAGTAGAATTACATTCGGCATTCCTAGGAAATAGTTTTTTCTGCAGTCTGATGATTACCTGTTTTCTGTGCTTCCCTGAGGAAGCTTCCTTCTTGGTATAAAATCCCTGTTGTTTTTACTATTCGATAAACATTCCATTCTGAATTGCTGTTTGAAAAGCATGAGCCCAGTCTTTCCCAAAGCCTTCCTCTCCCATGGCGGTTCAGACAGTATGAACCAAAAATGACAAGCCCCTGCCTTTGCAGTAGACTCCTCTGGTGCATAAACCTACTCATTAAAATAAAGATAACACAGAATAACAAGAAGGCATTATATATCTATCAAATAAGTTATTTTTAAAATTCCAAATCAATTTCATGTTATAGAAGAAATGAGATTATATTACATTTTATTAATAAATATTTAGTTCCTAGATTTCAAAATACACTTATAGATAGCATTCATGATGTTCTACTGAAATAGTTATATAGTTATAGAATTCTTTAAAGCTCCTGGAGAGTCCTCATAAAAGAATATGTCTTAAGCTGATTAATTACTAAATCTGCATTGAAATACATTTATGCTGTCAAGTTACGAAAAAATTGGTTTTGCATTTCTAATGAACTTTATCATAGTTTTCCATACTAGTATTGCTTGATATTTGTAACTAAGGCTATTGTAAAACAGAAAATATATGTTCTTTAATAACAAAAATGTTGCTTTTTACTTATTTTTAGAATGCATAATTCAGAAACTATTTAAAGATGCAAATTATTGTAGCAAAACCTCAGGGGCCATAAAGATTTATAAGCTGTTAAATGATCTTCAGGGCAGAAGCAAATAACATGTAACACCTGGCATAGACAGTATGTTTAACGATAATACAAATCCTTTATGGTACATTAACACCTTTAGAAATGAATAATGTCCTAAAATCAATTTCACAAAAAGTTACAGATGAGGGTCAGCACGTAATGTAATTGCGCTGAACAAAATCAGCAAATAGAATTTATCTAACTCTTCTGTGCAAGCTCTCTTACCATTAATATTCCCTAACAAACAGAATTTAAGGTGTGTTTGTGATGGATGATATTTATTTCTTTGAGGATCTGAACTATTTTGCTATTTATCAGAATTAGAGTTGTTATGCATCCTATTCCTCATTATGTGCCTAATTTATTTGCTGTATTAAAAATTCATCTTACTTTGTTCAGATCAGGCAAGCCAAAACCTTTTAATTTTATTGTGCTCAAAAGATTAATTTTCTTTGCTACCATAAGGACTAATAATTTATTTATATTACATGAATCAATCAGAAAATCAGTTTAACCCTCCCCCCCACCAATTTTTTGTAAAGATAAAGGGCTTCTCTAAGCATTTGTTTTCATGGAAATTTAAAATATTTACTTGGAAGGAATGGTGGTAGATCGAACTAAATATTGTGAACTTTTGCAATACAAAAGACAGCAAATGGTCATGCTGAACATGCTAATTTTAGTGAAACTCACTAAAAATGTTGGGTTTTTTTTTTTTTACTTAGAGAGATAGCTAAGGGGTTGTGAGAACTGATCATATATTTCAGATTTTTTAATAATTAATTCCATTATTTGTTTTTCAGTCTGTAACAAGAAAATGGAGCAATTAAAATTCCTATGACAATATAGTGCAGTTAAGAATTTTGAAAATGAATAAGAAAATAAATAATTATATGAACAGTATATATATTCTCAACATTCGAACGACTAGTTTTGAAAAAATCTCATTGTTGATTATCAGAGACTGAAATAGTTCATGCCTCAAACATTGATATAAAGCTTTGCTCATTTTTAACAAAAAATGTGTAAAGAAGCTGCAACCAAAGAAGCCTCCCTGAAGATCCCTGACTGGGACTTTGGACTGAAAGTCAAACTGCTGATTAGATAAAGGGAAACCCATTGTTCAGTCATCTCAGAGGAAAGGAAAGGTGTGCATCCACCAAAAGGCCAAAGCCACCAGCTGGGCTGAGGATCATCCTCTGCTGAGTTTGGGGTGGGGGGAAAGCACAGCTCACAGAAGCCAGGTTTACACAGACTCCTCCCCCAGCCGAGGGGGGAGGAGGAGGTTTCGGGTGTGTGGCATCACCTCTGGTCAGAGGCAATGAACACCCATCCTCCCATTATACAAACCAGCCCAGCAGTGGAACCCCCAACCCCACAGGCCACAGCCATGGGACTTTCAGGTGAGAGGCAGCTGAGGGGGAGTCACAATCCATCAAAGAACCCCCAAAGTGTTCCCCACAGGCCTTGCACCACAGGACTGCACCTGATGCAACAGATCCAGAGTCTGCCACAAAAGACAATGGCAAACTCCAGGGACAGGCCTGGGCATCACCCCCTGGCTTGAGGGTGTATTAACCCAGGGCATTCTGTGCTTTCTGGGGGGACCTTCACCACCAAGGAGAGCAGCTGGGGAGGATCAACAGAGCATAGTTGGGATCTATGGAGTGGTGATATTTTCCTTATTCTGTCCCTGTTTCTCTCTTTCTCTCCCCCCCCCACCTATTTCCTATTTCTTTCTCCCTCTTTCTCTCTTTCTCTCTCTTTCTCTCTCTTTCTCTCTGCTATTTATTATCAAATACAATCAAATAAACCCTATACTATTGTCACTGGCATATGGTCTTGTTTGCACCTTAATTGGGGCAGGGGCATTTCTAAGAACCTTAGTAATTGGATCGTGACATTGACAAAGACAATATTCAGGTCGGCTATGTTCTTTGAAATAGTTACATTGTAGATGTATCTGTACATATCTGAAATGCATTTATACTGAAATATGTTGTTTTATGTTCAACTGAGGATTTTTTAACCTGTAAGAAAATACTGTAACTTTACAGGTTTTTTCATGTTTTAATATTTTATTATTAATCAGACGTTATGAAGAATTTTTTCTCTAACTTCTTTGAATAATTAAAGTGCAAGTATAAGTAATTGCGTTTGACCCATATTGTACCCTTTTTAATATTCCAAATCCTAATAAGAAGCAAAAAAATTTGCAATTTTATCAATTTGTTTCCCCTTTTTACTCCACTATAGGATGTAGTGTATTTCACATGAAAAATTTATTTAGGAATAAAAACTATATAACTTTCTACAGACTATAGGCATATATTAAATCAATGTTTACCCTTTTTTACTAAGGAATATGATGGCTAAGGTGTTCCATTTATCATTGACTCAGAATGAGATTTATCTTGGCAAATATTAACTGTCTTTAGATTTGATATGTAGTCTAAGACAAACTATGTTGATTAATTCCATTTCAGAGTCAATGAAAAGAGATTGAAGATACATGGCCATAAGATACATGGAAAGAACAGACATTTTCAGGTGTACTTTTTCAGTTGATCACTTAATTTTAAGGAGGATGAAGGGAAGTAGAACAAAATCTATCCTTTAAAAGTGTCATTCAACTAAAAGCATATCTGTATTACAACAAAGGTACAAAAAAATGGATCTGTGTTTGGCACTAATGAAGTCTTAGAAATTCATGGGGTTCTCAAGAAATATCTGGTGAAAGACCAGGGACAGTATTCATGCAAGTCATGGAAGTTGCCATTGTCCTGAATTTTCTCCAGTGTAAATTGTCACTTAAAGATTTGCCTATAAAATTGTAGATTTTAACTTTAAGAAAACAACTATTTTATTTACAACATGTATTGAAACTCATAATAAAAATCGGTTTTCTATGAATTAACATTCACTTCAGTAGTAGATCCATCATAGATCCAGAGTAGTAGCAGATCCACAAGCAAAGAACTTTACCTGAATGATTGTCAGCTTCATGACCATGACTGAATACTAAATGCAAAGTATTGCAAGAATTTGGAGTTATTCAGTGTAAAGCTTTCTGAGTTTTTTGTGAATTACTTTTAATTTTTTAAATATGCTTCAGGCTTGTCACCCAGAAAAGAAAGGGAAAAATGAGAAATAAATATTTCTTTTGATACCAAATTTTTAATCCATTTTCAATGACCTCAAAAACCCCTTTTAATATTGCTGTCCAAATTTTGGGGAAATACGTGTTCCATTAAAGTATCACTTTTTATCCAAGTATTTTTACTAATATTTGACTTTTTATCTGTGAAGACAATCTTATTTTCATGTAAATTTAAAAAAAAAGAAAAGAAATAAAAATCAAAATCTGCCTAATAATGGCCTTATCAAGCAGAACTATTATACAGGGGTCAAGGAAAATGCGGGTAAAACCAACACCTTGAATCTCCAGAGAAGAACTGTGACCCTCCAGAAAAGTGAAATGCTGGTCCAAGAAGAATGAGACCCAGTCCCTAACACATGCAAGGGCTGTTTCATGTACAACTGATACACAAAGGGGTGTTGATAAGAAAATTCATGTTCTGCGTTCAAATATTTTGGATGAGTATTCTTACATTTAGGTGACTGTTAATCTTAAACTACTGTCTCCAAAGAAACCCCAACTGCCTTTATCTTGAAGCAGACAACAGTCTTTTATACACAGTAAGGTCCTGAAGAGCATTAACAATTATTCTTTAAGAATAGGAGATTCACAGGATTGTGCCTCTCAGGCTGCATCTATCCTGCTAAACCTAAAAGTCAAGTCATGGCCTTGAACACTGGGACACCTCTCTTCTCTGCCTGCATACTTTCCAGAATACCTTTTCCCACACCAGCTAGCACACTCCCAGAAAAGCTCAGATATGGTCTGGGGAATAAAAAACTTGCTGCAAATAATGTGGTCAAGGCCACCCTGCTCTGAGATGGAACTAAATCTGATCACAGATGTGAATCAGCATTTCACACACCTGAGGGGACAGGGGAAAAAAATCCTGGCCTCTTTTACAACATGCAAACATAGGCTAACAAACAAAATTTTTGTATCCTATTCTAGGAATAGGTGTAAACATTGGCTGTTTTGTAAAAACACATCTTTAAATGTGTGCAAAAATTTAAGGTCAGAAGCTGATTGATTTCACAGTTAACATCCCCATAATTAAGCAGAACTGAACACAGGTGTTTAAAAATCTTATTCTAGATTGAGGTCCTGTGGTTTCCATATGTTATTAGCGTCAGTAAACTTTCTAGATTTTTAAATTTTATTTAATAACCACTTCCAACTTACTTTTTACTCACAATATCTGAAATACTAGACATTACACTTTTGTGGGATTTATGTATCACTTAGTGGGCATTTCCCCATTCACAGAGAAGATGCTAAGAATTAGATTTTGCAACACTTGCCTAAAAGCATCGATCATCTCTGGGGAAACCAGGCACAGATAGTTTGCAGCAAGTTTCTTTTACCATGTAGTGGTGCCACACTACCTTATCAGTCCTGTATTCTGTTGTAGAGTGGGTGGCTACAGGGCCCAGTTCTACTACACATGTTAACATATGTTACTGTAATAAAATGTGCATAAATATATTTCTGGATTTGAAAAGTTTGTTATGCAGACATCTAAGAATTACTGCTAAAGAAATCCTTGTAAAACATGAATGTGTAAACTTATTACAAAAACAGCCTTCCAGGTCCTTCTGTAAATTGCTATAGAGTATCAAATCTGTGTTCAATCAGGGATGATTTTTCAGCATGATACTCCACAGTGTTTAATTCCTGCCCAACCAAACACACCTACCTTCATAAAACCTTTATGATCTTTTCTTGTCTAAAGCATGCATCCTTCTACTCTGTTCCATAAACAATTCATAGAAGCACCATGAGCTGTCATCTTTTAATGTACAAAACATACTTGCATTTGGTTGTCTTAATGGTACTAATATATTTAAATTGTATTAGTAGATTTTAATAACTTAGTAGTGGTGTCACTTATAGGAACACTACAAGGAGTGATATACAATTAAAAAGACTTGCGGCGTTTTTGTTAACTCTTTATAGCAGCTGTTAACTATTTTATATGGTAGGTACCCTCTTTGGATATGTATTTTAATGCAAAATTATTTTTATTTTTTTTCAAGTTAATTAAATCTATTTTTCCAATATATTTGGCATATTATGAAATGGTTTCTATTGTAAAATTTCAGCATATGCATACATGATTGGCAATTATTAAATAGATATCACAAATATATATATATATATGTGTGTGTGTGTATATATATATGTGTATACGTATATGTATTTATAATATATACTTAGCAAGACTACTAACAATCTCGGATTGATACAAAACTGTAAAAACCACAGATATTTCAGATACAGCAGAGTTTTAAGAATAAATTTAGATTTTCTG
>VZTR01014667.1:0-15228 GCA_013400775.1 Chaetops frenatus | reverse complement strand
CCTTCCCAAACCTTCCCTTCCCAAACCTTCCCAAACCTTCCCAAACCTTCCCAAACCTTCCCTTCCCAAACCTTCCCTTCCCAAACCTTCCCTTCCCAAACCTTCCCTTCCCTTCCTAAACCTTCCCTTCCCTTCCCTCCTTGGATGTGATTTTGGGAATGGGACATGGGAGGGATGATGGAATCAAAAGAAAACTTGGAAAACACTGGATTTTCCCTATTTTTAGCACATGGTTCCGAGCTCGCCACTTCCATCCACATTCCCAATAAATGAATAATCCCTGTCAGGGCCTAAAAGTAATTCTGTGGCTCCAACCATAATTACACAGGAGCAGCTCCGTAACCTGGGATGTGTCAATCCCGCTGGATCTGGGAAGTACAGGAGGAATGAGGAAAATTAGTTTAATTTCAATTTCATTTTAAAGTTCAGGGTCTAAAATAGAACAGTTTAAATCCCAAAAATACGACTGGAAAGCTGCAGGGAACGGGATTGGGAATGCAGCGAGAAATCTGTCAGGTTTGGGGGTTCAGGAGGAGCAGAGAGAGGTTGGATCTTTTTTATCCCACTCTGTTTTCCCTTTCCCAGAAAATCTCGGACTTTCCTAACTTTGCTTGGATGGGTATTTTAGGGAATTCTGGTGGGGGAATCCAGAGCTTCTCCAGAGAACTCCTGACTGGGAAAAATGGAAGGTGTCCCATTTAATCCCAAAATCAAATCTTCCCAACTCCCTGCCTCTAATACTCAGAAAACCCTTTTTTTCCCAGCTGGAAAAATCTCCTTTTTTTGAGAATGGAGTGGGGTATCCATAGGGAAAGATGTGGAGGATCCACAGGCTGGATCCTTTCTATTGCACTCTGTTTTCCCCTTCCCAGAAAATCTTGGATTTTCATGAGCTTTGCTTGGGTGGGTATTTTAGAGAATTTTGGTGGAGGAATCCAGAGTTCCTGACTGGAAAAAATAGGAAATGTCCCACTCAATCCCTAAATCCAGTCTTCCCAATCCCATGTCTCTAATACCTGGAAAACCCATTTTTCCCAGCTCTTTTTTGAGGACGGAGGTGGATATGCATAGGAAAAGATGTGGAGGATCCACAGGCTGGATCCTTTCTATTGCACTCTGTTTTCCCCTTCCCAGAAAATCTTGGATTTTCTTCAGCCTTGCTGGGATGAGTATTTTAGGGAATTCTGGTGGGGGAATCCAGAACTTCTCCAGAGAACTCCTGACTGGGAAAAATGGAACGTGTCCCATTTAATCCCTAAATCAAATCTTCCCAATCCTCTGTCTCTAATACCTAGTAAACCCCTTTTTCCCAGCTGGAAAAATCTCTTTTTTGAGGATGGATTGGGATATCCAGAGGGAGAGATGTGGAGGATCCACCCTCAGTGTTCATCCCTCTTTTTAAAGGAATCTTCTCCCATTCCAAGTTCCTGTGGAGAGGAACCTCAGCCTTGAAGCAGGATTACAGCACACCTGGAATGGGATTGGGGTGGGAAAAGGATGGGCTGGCTCCTGATCCTAATTTCTCCCAGGAAATACCATGTGTCTTTTCCCTTTCAGAATTCCCGGGACGGAATTCCTTCACCTTTCCCTGCCCTGAACCTCAGGAGCTGCAGAGAGGTGGCCTCTCCAAAGCCACAATTTTTCTCCAAGGCACTTTAATCCAGAAATCAGAAGGAAAGGCAGGAATCCCATCCCTGGAATTGTCCAAGGCCAGGTTGGACACTGGGGCTTGGATCCACCTGGGACAGAGGAAGGTGTCCCTACCATGGATGGGGTGGGATTGGATGGGATTTAAGTCCATTCCTACCCAAACCATTCCAGGATTCTGTGATTCCAGGACTCCTCTCTAAGCAGGATGAAGGGAAAATTCCCAACTTTTTTCCCACCTTAGTGCCAGAAGGTGACATTCCCACTCCTTCCCCATTGCAAAACCTTTTGGAAAACAGGAGAACAACAAATTCCAAGGGTTTAAAACTCGAGAGAGTGCAGGAAATCCTTGTGGGAGCCAACATTTGACCAATCCCAGGATAATTAAAGGAAAAACCTTTCCCACTCCAATCTGTTTTGGGGTTGTTGTGCTGCTTCTCAACTTTTACTCCACCTTTACTCACCGCCTCAGCCTTTCCTGAGGGAATTATTCCCAGGAAATATGTTGGCACTTGGAACTGAGCTCAGGCACAGCCAGCCCTTGGAAAAGCTCCACTTCCAACTCCTTTTTCCCTCCTACTTTTCCTTGGAACAGCCCTGATCCATTTCCTTCTTGGAAGCACCAATTATTCCCAGCTCCCTGTTTCTGGGAGACCTCCGGAGCATGCATGGACATGGAAGTGCTTTGGTTCCTCTTACAATGGAGGGATATTCCACATGGAACCTGCAGATTTTTTTTGGCATGGGATCTTAATTCCTTTTTTCCCTGATTTTTCCATCTTAGAATTGCTGGGAAGCTGCAGTGACATATAAATATAACCAGGTCTGCAAACATGGATTTTTTTTATCCTTTAAATGATATCTATCCATGGATTTGGGGCCATTCCCCATTCCTGGGATATGGAAATCCAAAATCCAAGGTTGCCCTTGGGAAAGGTCTGGACACTACCAGATCCACCTTGGGATAAAATCATTCTGAGGTAAAAACCCAAATAAATCCCAAATATTGTAACAAATCCATTTTCACCAGAAACTCCATGTCCCCAACAATTTGAATGGAAGCCACAATTCCATCTCTGTTGTTTCCCGACATTTCTCCAGGTTTGGGAAGTGAAATCTCTTCTTGTTCCCTCTGGTTCCTCCTCGGGGATGGATCCACAACGTCGACACTGGGGAATGTTTGTGTTTGCTTGGAATTCTGCCCACAGCCACCACAAATCCTCCGGGATGGGGTTCAATCCACGCTCCGGGCTGGGCCTGTCAGCAAACCCTTGATTTTTTGGGAGGGGAAAATTCTGCTCCAGGTCAGTTTGGGAGCAGAAGGAGGGAGAGGAAATGGAGAGGGAATGGAGAAGGAATTCTGGGATTTGCCACCCAATTTGGGGCCATCTTGGCCCTCTCCTATCCAGGTTTTTTTCCTGGATGTGGCTCCTCTCATCCCTTGCTCTGGAGCTGGCTTTAGAGCTGTTCCCAGATCCTGCACCTCCAGAGAAACCACAGTGCCATTCCCAGCATTTACAGATAAGAGGATCCCAAGGAAAAAACTTCTATCCGTTCCTTGCTTTTCCCACCCCAGGAACAGCATTGGGAGCACCGGGATGGTCTGGATCCCATGAAAGGAGATTTTGTCTGGATTGAATATCCTGATTCCCTACATTTTTAAAGAGGATTGTTTTTCTTTCCCTGCTGCCAAAACCACTGGAGGATCATGGAATCGTAGAATGGTCTAGGTGGGAAGGGAGTTTCAAGATGATCCATTCCCACCCAGAGACACCTCCCACTATCCCAGGTGGATCCAAGCCCCAATGTCCAACCCGGCCTTGGACACTTCCAGGAGATCCAGGGGCAGCCACAGCAAATCTGGGAATTCTAGCCCAGCCCCTCCCCACCCTCCCAGCCAGGAACTCCTTCCCAAGATCCCACCCCAATCTCCCTTTTTTAGCCCACTGAGGACTTCTATTTTTCTATTGTTTCATGGCTCTCCCAAATTCTTTCTGTCCCTCTCCTTTCCATGAAAAGTTGTGGCTGCCCCTGGATCCCTGGCAGTGTCCAAGGCCAGGTTGGACACTGAGGCTTGGATCCACCTGGGACAGTGGGAGGTGTCCCTGCCCATGGCAGGGGTGGCACTGGATCATCTTTAAGGTCCCTTTCCCACCCAACCCATTCTACGATTCCAGGATCCATCCTGATTTCTGGACATCACCGAGCAGCCCCATGGATGCAGCATCTCCAGAAGACATTTCCAGGGTGTTTTGTGGACCTTTCTCATCCTCCTTTATGGAATGGGGGTTTAAAAAACCCTGGAAGTGCTGGATGAAGGTGGGATCAAGATCCAAACCCCTCCTTCCAAACCTTTCATGCCCCAGCATCCTGGACACACCTCCGAAAGGAGAACGGGGCCTTCCCATTCCTTGTCCTTTTCCAACTCTTTTTCATCCCGAAGCTTTTACAGGAGGAACGTTGCTTTTTATAGCCTCTTCCATCACCGGATGTGGGAGATGTTGACACATCCAATTATGCCGTGGTTTGGGTGGCCCGGGGACGTGGGGAAGGGAGTGGGAATGTTGGAGCAGGGAAAGAAACCACCTCTATCAAAGCCTTCCCGGGATCCTGCTGGCGGCACGTCCCGGCTGCTCCGTGGGGAATGGGAAGGGCGGGAGCTGGGAATGTTCCGAGGTGGCCCCGTGCTCCATCCCACGTCTCCTCCTGAGCTGCCCTGGGGGTGTTCCAAGATTTTTGGTTGTTTCTCTGCCCTTCCTCTGTTGTTTTCCGTGTCTCTGCACTTCCCTGTTCTGGCTGGAAATGCTGGAATTCGTGCCAAAGAAGTCTCTTTTCACGGCACCCTGTGACTGGCTGGTGCAGTCCTGTGAGATTCCCGCTTTTCTCCAAGAGTTTGTCCTGCTTTCAGGCCGGAATTGCAGATAATTCAGGGAATGAAAAGTTTTCCCTCTCCCCTCCTGCCCTGGGGATTCCCTGCAGGTCCCACTGCTCTGTTTGGAGCATTCCCAGTGATTCCCTGCTCCTGGTGCTTCCCTGCTGCTGGACATGTCCCTGGGGTTTGTGGATTCAGTGGTGGGCATGGAATCATGGAATGGTTTGTGTTGGAAAAATTTTAAGGATCATCTCATTTCACCTCCTGCCATGAGCAAGGACACCTCTCACTGTCCCAGCTGGATCCAACCTGGACCTGGACACTGCCAGGGATCCAGGGGCAGACACAGCAAAGCTGGCAATTCCAGCCCAGACAGCAATTCCCAAATCCCAAGATCCCACCCCAATCTCCCCTTTCCCAATGGGAAGCCATTTCCTGTGTCCTGTCCCTCCATCCCTTGTCCCCAGTCCCTCTCCAGCTCTCCTGGAGCCCCTTAAGGCCCTGCAAGGGGCTCTCAGCTCTACCTGGATTTTTCCCTTCTCCAGGGGAACATTCCCAGCTCTCCCAGAGCAGAAGGGCTCCAAAAGTCCAGACTTCTTTGGGTGGGAAAGGGACCTTAAATCCCATCCAGTCCCACCCTTTCCATGTTCAGGGTCACCTCCCACTGTCCTATCCCAGGTGGATCCAACCCCAATGTCCAACCTGATCTTGGACAATCCCAGGGATGGGGCAGCCTTTGGGATCAGTGGGATGCAGAGCTGTCAATCTAAGCTGTCACCCCACAGGAGCTTCCAACCTTCTCCTGTGCTCCTGGCAGTGCAATATTCCTCAATATGGGAATTACCCCAACCTTTAATCACCCAGCAGCAAATCAGGGAGGGCGAGAGACACCAGCAGAGCCTTCCCTGTTCAAGGCACAAATCCCAATCCAACCTGGACATCTATGGAAAACCAGGGATGAAATTCCCTGGATTTTGCCCCCAAAATTCCCCTTTTTCCAGGGTGGAAAAGCCACCATGCAGACAGCAGTTAACATCACCTCCAATAAAATCCATGGATTTGCTCGTGCTCCCAGCCCATTCCCTCTGCCTGCAGCCTTCCTGTGGTTTTGGCTGCCCCTGGAATTTGGCAGGAGCCACAGGCGCACTCAGACACGGAATTGAGCCGTTCCCAACGCGGCCCCGGGATGACAGGAAAGTGCTTGTGGATTTATTGGATAATTAAAGAGCCGGGCACGTTGGGAAGGGAGCGGGGAGGTGGCGTCGGTGACTCAATGGGTGGCAGAATTCCATGTGCTGCTGGAATAACGGCAGGGAGAAACAGCGGAGACAGAAAAAGGCGTTGTCCGGGCTCTGGAGGCTCCACACGGCACCCGGAGTTCTCCTTGGGCTTTATTTTTCTAAGGAAAAGGTGTTAACCTGTCCCTGCACCTCTGTCCCGAGTGTTTTCCCACTGGGATTGAGTGTTTTTACTGTTTTTCCATGTTTTTTGGAGCGTTGTTGTCCGCAGAGTGTTCATGGGATGAACCTGGTCAGGCACCTCCTGGCTTTTAATGGATTTGAACAATCCTAAACATCCCAGAGATCCAAGTCATGGAATTCCAGAGTGATTTGGGTTGGGAATCACCTTCCACCCCCTGCCATGTTCAGGGGCATCTCCCATCGTCCCAGCTGGATCCAGCCTGGCCTTGGACACTGCCAGGGATCCAGGGGCAGCCACAGCAAATCTGGCAATTCCAGCCCAGCCCCACCCCACCCTCCCAGCAAGGAACTCCTTCCCAAAATCCCACCCCAATCTCCCCTTTCCCTGTCTCCTGTCCCTCCATCCCTTGTCCAAAGTCCTTCCCAATTCGAGGCATTTCCCAGTCTCTGGATACTCAGGAAATGTTGGTTTGCAATCAGAAACCCAACTTTTCCTCAGTTTACCTTTGGAATTTTGGGCTCCCAGCAGCAGCTCCAGAGCTCTGTCTGTGTTGTAGACCTGTCCCAAGTCTGGTTCCTCAGCTGGGCTGCAGCTCCTCAAGAATTTCCACAATCCTGGAATTCCTATGATGGATTACAGAGAGGAAAGACACAGGAGGCCCCAGAGCTTCTCCAGGATTCTGGAGGCAAGCTGGGAGAGCTGGGAATGTTCCCCTGGAGAAGGGAAACATCCAGGGAGAGCTGAGAGCCCCTTGCAGGGCCTAAAGGGGCTCCAGGAGAGCTGGAGAGGGACTGGGGACAAGGGATGGAGGGACAGGAGACAGGGAATGGCTTCCCACTGGGAAAGGGGAGATTGGGGTGGGATCTTGGGATTTGGGAATTGCTGTCTGGGCTGAAATTGCCAGATTTTGCTGTGGCTGCCCCTGGATCCCTGGCAGTGCCCAAGGCCAGGTTCCACCTGGGTCAGTGGGAGATGTCCCAGCCCTTGGAACAGGCTGGGGTTTCAGGTCCCTTCCCACTCAAACCATTCCAGGATTCCATTCCCACCCTGAAGGAGAAAGAAGGGATGATCCTCCCAACCTCCCTTAGGGGACACAGTGGTGCCACTTCTGTCTGGGAACACCCATGAATCCTGTTTTCTTTGGGATCGGGCTCTGTTTGGATCAAAACGCTTTTTAGCCGAAACAGAGCTGAAAACACCACGGAGGTTTTTTTTTCCTAGAAATGTTCAGCGGTTCCTGGTGATCCCTCAGCTGCCAGGAGCTGAATTCCGGGCCTGAATTCCCTGCTTCTCACTCTCCAAACACTCCCAGCTCCCGGCTGTTAAAAGGAACGAAGCCACTTCAGTGGCGGCTCCAGGGAAGGTGCGAATTTGGCATCCAGGGAAAGAAATGGATTCACTCCCAGAAAATCTCTCCATGGAGCCTTTTCCATGATGCACGAGGCGTTCAGCAAATCCAGGGATTTATCCTCCTGGAGGTGTCTCCTTGGTAAATTAGACTCCAGCCAGAACACGGAGAAATAAATTTGCAATTTTTTGTGTTTGGGATTTTTAATTCTGCTCTGGGATTCTCTCTGCAGTGAAATGTGGGAATTTTTCCAACTTTTCTTCCTAAATAAAACACCTATGGAGGGTCTAGACCTAATCCAGCATTCCTGGCAGAGTTGTGACTCCAAAAGTATTGGTAGAAAGTGAGGTTTAGTTCCTGACAAGGATCATGGGGAGGATGTGGAGGAGCAGAGGATCCACCATGGGAGCAAAAATTTATCCTGGGTGTTGGACTGTCCACGGAACAACATCCATGGATTCATGGAATGGTTTGGGTTGGAAGAGGCCTTCAAGACCTTCCAGGGACAATTCCACCATCCCAGGTGGATCCAAGCCCCAATGTCCAACCTGGCCTTGGACACTGACAGGGATCCAGGGGCAGCCACAGCAAATCTGGCAATTCCAGCCCAGACAGCAATTCCCAAATCCCAAGATCCCACCCCAATCTGCCCTTTCCAGTGGGAAGCCATTCCCTGTGTCCTGTCCCTCCAGCCCTTGTCCCCAGTCCCTCTCCAGCTCTCCTGGAGCCTCTTTAGGCCCTGCAAGGGGCTTGGAGCTCTCCCTGGATTTTTCCCTTCTCCAGGGGAACACTCCCAGCTCTCCCAGCTTGTCTCCAGAATCCGGGAAGGGTCTGGATGGGAAGTGGCCTTAAATCCCATCCCATTCCCACCCTTTCCATGGGCAGGGACATCTCCCATAATCCCAGGTGGATTTAAGCCCCAGTGTCCAACCTGGCCTTGGACACTGCCAGGGATCCAGGGGCAGCCACAGCTTCTCTGGGAAAATCAAGGTGCCATTAATGGGATCTGATCAATTCCTGCTTGGAAACCTTTTCCTTTAAGATTTGTTTTTGGAATCCATCAGGACCCCCCCGATCTCCCGATACCTTTGGAGCAAAGGGAGCTGGATATAATCCCAGCCTTTTAAACTCAGTCTGGAACAAATTAATCCAGCCTTCAGCTCATCAATGAACAAAACGTGGAATTCCTGGACTTTTCCCAAACAACAACTCAGGGGAAGCATCCCTTGCTCCAAGACATACCTGGTTTTGATTTTGTGGGATAAGGATTGACTGAAGTTTTCCCAAAGGAATCCCGTTTTTCCTTGTCCTCCTGAAATATCCATCCTTCCAACACCCCCTTCCTGCTTTTGATCCCAGCTGGAGCCGGAAAACACCAGAGAAGCCACAAAGTGGGATGAGGGAGGGAGGAAGGGAGCGGGAGAAGGGAATTGAACTCCTCTGAACCACAGTGAACATTCCCAGGATGAGGTCATTTGATAGATCCATCATGGAGGCACCAGTTCTTCCATCATCCCAAAGGTCTGGAAGGCATCCACAACTTCACTTGGAATCTGGCAAAGGAGGGAAGAGATGATGAAGTCATGGGATGGTGAAGGAGACATTTCCTGAATTCGGGGTTGGGGAAACCTCAAGGATCAAAGCCCCACCCAGGAATCTCTTCATCCATGGTTTCCTGAGCTGCTGTTGCCATTCCCAGAGAATTCCTTCCAAACAAAACAACTCGGGATTATTTTAAGCATGTTTTTTTTTCACAGATAAAATGGGATTAACAATTTTCCATCTCTTTTCCAGGTGTCCCATGTTCAGATTGTCCCTGAAGTCTGGATCCTGTGATGGATCCTCATGGAATGTGGAAGTGCCTCAGAACAGAGGGTTCATCTCCTGCTCTGGTGTTTCATCCCAAGGAAAACATGGAAAACACCCTGGAGCCACCCTAAGATCAGGGAGAGCCAAAGGGGAGGCCCCAAAGGAATCCCACCTGGAATTTTGGGATACAGGGATGCACCAGGAGCTGCCCTGGGCTAAAATTGACCTGAACAAGTCGAAATTCAGGTTGTCCTACAGGAGCCAGAATTCCAAGCAATTCCGTCATTTTCCTATCTCAGTCAGATGGATTATTCCCCGTTTGATCTTGGAAAAAATCACTGGGTGCTAAACAAACTCAACCTGTGGATCATGGAATCCTGGAATGGTTTGGGTTGGAATGGGCTTTAAATCCCAACCAGTTCCATCCAGGGACAAATTTCAAGATTCCAGGGTGCTCCAAGCCCCGAGGTCCTGCCTGTCCTTGGACACTTCCAGGGATCCAGGGGCAGACACACCAAATCTGGGAATTCCAGCTCAGCCCCTTCTCATTCTCACAGGGAACAATATCCCAGAATCCAAGAAAGATTTTGGTTGGAAAATCCCTCCAGGATCATCCAGTCCAAGCTATGCCCAGTCCCCACCTCGGCACTGAGAGCCAAATACAGGAATTCTTTGGACACCTCCGAAGAATGGGGAATCCAAACCTCCCTGGGCAGGCCCTTCCAATAGCTAATCTCCTTTTCCATGGAGAAATTCCCTCTGATTCCCAACATTCCTCAGCAGGATTTGTTTGGAGTTTTCTTGAATTCCACGTGAGATAAAAGCGCCCCGAAAGAGGAATTCCAGCTCCATCTCTTTCCAATGACGTTTTCCTGCCTAATTCCCGAGCTTTATTTTATCCGTGACCATGGAAAAACACAAAAATGAGTAAAAAAAAGAGAGGAAAATGGATCACCCAAGCAGCAGGAAGGAAAATGGGAGAGCTCGTCATGGATTTTTCCCAGTTTTTTTCTCAGAGGCCAGGATTCCAAGTTCATGGAGAGGCCACTGGCACTGACTCCAGTCTGCAGCTAATTCCATCCAGAAACTCCCTGGAAAACTCAGCCAGCTCTGACGGATCTCCATGATAACTTGAAGCTCCCCCGGCAGATAATGGGAAAAATCTGCTCCAAATCCTATGCACCTGTCGGATTCCACAAAGGCACTCCAAAGAAAAAAAGGAGGGATGCAAATTCAGGGTATCAAATCCTCGTATCCCAAAAAACACTGTCCTTGGCATCCCTGGTTTTTCAGGAATTATTTTTCCCATTCCCATCCTGTCTAGTTCCCCACCATGAGAAAAGAGATGCTTCCCTCTGGAATGTGGTGGGAACTGGGATGACTTTTGTGGGAATATTTTTCCACCCTCCAGTGGGTGGTGATGAAATTCAAGTTTACTTTTCCAATTTCCCAAAACCAGGAATGTTTCATGTCTGAGTTATCCCCAACTTTTCCACCTGGAAAAGGGGAAAAAGGGCAAAAATAAGAAGAATTCCCAATGTTTTGGGAAGCCTTGGGATAAAATTTCCACCAATTCCCTGCAGTGACTCCCTGGTTCAGAAAATCAATTAAAATTAGGGATCAAACACATCCGAATTGGATCATCCCTTCCATCACTCCATGGATTCCTGCCCCACCAGAAACCATTCCCAACCCACCCCCCCAGAAACCATTCCAAGCCCAATAGATTTCACGGATGTCCTAAATTCCCCAACATTCCAACCCCATTATTCCATGCTTGGAATGACTTTCCCCTCCACATTCCCTGTTTTTAAACCATTATCATGTCCAAGATTTGTCTGGGATCTCCCATCCAACCAGAATCCCAGGAATCCCAGGCTCCCAGCATATGATCCATGGAAATTTTTCTTCCCAAAGAAAGCTCTTCCAATATCATTTCTTCTCACAACTTTCTCCAATTTCTTCACTTTTTTCCAGCAAGACTGAGCAGGAATAAAGCCGGGAAATAAAATTTCCCATGGAATTCCCACTGGTTTAGGCTGCCGAGGTGCCAGACCTTTTCCAGAAGGCCAAGAACTACATGGAACTTCCAGTTTTTCCCAAAAAAACCTGGATTCCTTCACAGAACTTGGGTTAAAGGAAGGTATGAAATGAGTTGTGGATTCCAAGGTCATTCCAAGCGGCTGATGTGGGACAGCAAATCCAAAAGTGAGAATTCCCACTGTTTCCTTGATGGATTTGCAGCTCCCATGGATCTGTGGGAAGATCCCATCTCCTGAAATGATGGTGGGTGGGACTAATGTGGGACAGATATTGGAGAGCAGGAGAGCAACTTTGGATAAGGCTCTGGAGTGACAAGAAAAGTGGGAATGGCTTCCCACTGCCAGAGGGTCACTTTTTAAAGCTTGTAATTCCCACAGGATTTCACTTTTGGATTTTCCTTTTCTCTCTAATCTCTCTTTTCCACCTAAAATAATCCCACCGAGTCCCAAACCAGGAAATTTTTTTTGCCTGGATGGATTTAACTCTCCCTGGAACTACTTCCAGGCTCTCACCTTCTCAGCCTGTGGCTTCTTGAAACCTTGGGAACATTTGAATATGAAATTATTATGATTTACAATTCCCTTGATGATGCCATAGGCAGCAGTTCCCCCCCAAAAAAGGCCTTTTCCCTCTCTCCTGAAATTCCTTGGCTCCTTGGGAAGAGCAGGGAGGAACAGAGCATAAATCCTAATATTTAAAAGATTTTTGATCATAAACCATGGAAAAACCTATGGGAATACATCCTATGAATTAGGGATAATCCCAGTATTAGTTATTAAAGAATGGTGTGGACACATCATTTTTTTATGGAATCACAAGGAAGACCGGAAGCCAATTTTTCCAGAAGAGATGGAATCTCATTCTGATGGAAAACACCACCACCACCAAGTGAGATCATTCCACCCTGAAATGGGATTGGGAAGCAGCCCTGGGAGAGGGATTTAGGATGTTGTGGATGAGGATGGAATGGCCCAGCCTGGACCCTGCCTCCAGCCCTGGAATGATCCCAAAGGAAAGGTGGGAATTCTGCCCCTGTGCCCTTGTGCTCAGGTGAGACCCCACCTGCAGAGCTGCCCCAGCTCCCAGATCCCAAATCCAGGAGCACCTGGAGCTGCTGGAGAGAGTCCAGAGGAGGCCCCAGAGCTGCTCCAGGATTCTGGAGCCCCTCTGCTCTGGGAGAGCTGGGAATGTTCCCCTGGAGAAGGGAAAATTCCAGGGAATCCTTGCAGGGCCTAAAGGGGTTCCAGGAGAGCTGGAGAGGGACTGGGGACAAGGGATGGAGGGACAGGAGACAGGGAATGGCTTCCCACTGGGAAAGGGCAGATTGGGGTGGGATCTTGGGATTTGGGAATTCCTGTCTGGGCTGGAATTGCCAGATTTGCTGTGGCTGCCCCTGGATCCCTGGCAATGCCCAAGGCCAGGTTGGATCCACCTGGGACAGTGGGGGCTGTCCCTGGATGGAACTGGATGGGATTTAAGGTCCTTTCCAAACCATTCCAAGATTCTTCTGGGTCCAAAATCTCAGGATCAGGAAGTGCAGCAGAATTGGAATCAACTCTTAATGCGGGCTGGGATCATCCCATGCCCCTGTGGGATTTAGGGAATTGAGTGCTTGGATTCCCCTGACCTGAGGGTAAATTTCCCCTCCTCTAAACTCCTAAAATTCCAGATGGGTCCAACTTCCTCCTTTCCTCATGCCCAATCCCATCCTTATTCCTTGACTTGTGTCTTCCACAGTCTTCCATCAGCCTGGAAAAGACTTCCCAGTGTTTCCCCACCCATGGATTTGTGTATCCAGAATCCAACCCAAAACCTCCCTCCACCACTGCCTCCCCACCCTCTTCCCAACTCCCCCAAAACCTCCCATTTTCCTCTAAACCTCCAAAAATTTATGTAGGAATTGCCTCTGGAAGCAAATCTCCTCCAGACCCATGGAACTTCCCATTTAATGAGGAATCACCTCCATTAGGAGCGGGAATTGCTTCCAGTTCGTCCCATTCCCTCAGCTGTGGAGCTTCCCAGTGGCCACCACCTGCCCGGTGCAGCTGCTCCGACACCTTCCATCCCTGGATGAGGATGGAAAACAGCTGGAAAGCATCACGGATTTACAATCGGGAATGAGAGGAAAACTCCTTCCATAAAAATACTTGGATGTGATCTGGGCTCTTTCAAGTGGCTGATGCGGAAAACGTCGTTTTTTAGGGAATTGTTTTTCCCCAGTTCCTGGGATGTTGGGAGGTTTTGGGAGCTGGGATGGTGCCCATCACTATCCCACTCTATTCTGTATCCCAGGAAAAACAGTGGGAGGAGACCAGGGAATTTCAGCAAGTAGAAATTCCTTAGTTTAGGAGTCAAAAAATGAGGAGAGGAGTAGGGAAAATGTGGAAAAGGATATGTTGCTACTGGACAATCCCAAGGGTAGGATCTAACCCGAGGTACTCTTGGAAGTTTGGAATTCTCCATAAAAATACTTGGAGGTGACTTGGGCTCTTTCAAGTGGCTGATGCAGAAAACATGGTTTTTTAGGGATTTTTTTTTCCCCCCAGTTTCTGGGAAGTTGGGAGGTTTTGGGAGCTGTGATAGTGCCCATCACTATCCTGTTCCATCCCAGGGAAAACAGCAGGAAAAGACCAGGGAATTTCAGCAGGTAGAAATTCCTGAGTTCAGGAGTCAGAAAATGAGGAGCAGAGTAGGGAAAACTTGGAAAAGGAGATGTTGCTGCTGGAGAATCTCAAAGGTGGAATGTAATCCCAGGTATTTTTAGAAGTTCTGGGAGAAATTTCCTTGCTTGGGGTGAATTCAGCCCGGATTTTAAAGGAGATTCCACTTTTCCAAGGATTTTTCCACAAGCCAAAGCTTCTCCACATGGAATTGAGGCCTTGGAGAGCCCATGGGATGTTCCAGGTGCTGTTGGCTCTAGGAATCTTGATTTCTCCAGGAATTTTCTCTTGGAAGTCCAACTTCCATAGGAAAGAGGATGAGTTTCCAGCTCGGTTTTCCAGGTGAGGAAAGGGGATTCCTGCACATTCCTGAGACATCCTGGGGGAGAGGGAGAAGCTGAGGAGGTTCTTGGTCTGGGAAAAAACAGGGTGGACTTGGAGTGGGTTTTCTCCTGCCCTGGATTCCACCCAAGGATGATCCCAAACCAATGGCAAAGCTGAGGGAAACAGGTCACGGAATGTTGGAAAAGTTGGGGTTGGAAAGGATCTTAAGGATCATCCCATTCCATGGGCAGGGACAACTTCCCACTATCTCAGGTGGATCCAAGTCCATCCAACCTGGCCTTGGGCACTGCCAGGGATCCAGGGGCAGACACAGAAAATCTGGCAATTCCAGCCCAGACAGCAATTCCCAAATCCCAAGATCCCACCCCAATCTCCCCTTTCCCAGTGGGAAGCCATTCCCTGTCTCCTGTCCCTCCATCCCTTGTCCCCAGTCCCTCTCCAGCTCTCCTGGAGCCTCTTTAGGCCCTGAAAGAGGCTCGGAGCTCTCCCTGGATTTTTCCCTTCTCCAGGGGAACATTCCCAGCTCTCCCAGCCTGGATCGAGAGGGGATTCAAAATCCTGGAATGATTTGGGTTGGAAAGGAGTTTAAATCCCACACCCCATCCATGGGTAGGGTCACCTCCCACTATCCCAGGTTTTTCCAAATCCCCTCCAACCTGGCCTTGGACACTCCCAGGGTTGGAACAGCCACAGCTTCTTAATAATTAACCCTAATTAAAACAATCTCATTAATTTTAACACGCCAGAGTTTCCTGCCCATATTCCCCAAGGATTTCATGGAGCAGCAGAGGGAAGGCCCTGGAAATACCCGGGATTGGAATCCATGCAGAATGTGCCTTTCATTCCCACCAGGCTGGTTCGGATCCAGGGCTTTTGGGGGTGGATTTAGGGATGTATTCCCAAATTTCCCAGTCCAGCATGGGACTGGAAGCTGGAAGAGCAGGAAAAGTTGTTCCTGGAGTTTAATGATTCCCTGGAATCCGAGCTGCCTGCAGGCATCTGGCAACTCCAACTCCGAGGTGTAAAACCAGAGGGAAATTCTGGGAAAAACAGTGGGATTGGTGGAGGGGGGTGTGTGTGTG
>VZTR01014664.1:29340-47201 GCA_013400775.1 Chaetops frenatus | reverse complement strand
CAGTGGCTCAGCCTGCTGAGCAGAAAAAGAGAATTCCACTTAGGATGATTAGAGAAAATAAATGACTTGAAGAAGGAAGTAGCTTGGGGCCCCCTGAAGGCTTTTCTATTCCTTCTAATTCAGAGATAATATAGCTAGTTGAGTCTTTGGCCAAACCACAATTATAAACCAAGAAAAAAGTGGGTAGCTTGGCTGTCCAATCAAAATTACTGAATTGTTCTTATTCTCCCTCTGGAATCCATTAACTTAGTATTTCTTCAAGTGGCTGGAGACATGTTCTCCTTTACATAAAGATATTGTGAGAAGTGGTCTTCAAGATAAATGCAGACCTCCATTTGGATATTCCCCCTTACACCTGCTATAGCCTTGTATCCTTACCTGTGATCCTCATCAAAACCTCACTGAGTGAGGCTGATCTTGGGTAAAATGGCTATTTGTGATGTTTGGGCTGATAAAAAAAAAGAATTATGCAACAGATAAACTCTGAATCACATATCCAGGATGAGAAGAACCTGTCTGCACTCTCAGCAGACAGCACTGTCCATCTAAAGTATTGTGAGATGGATTTCCCATTGTCTTGCAAGAACTCACTTCTCCAATCCTCCCACAATTATGTGTTTTTGGAACCTAATTTTTTGGTTTTAGGCTATGATGAAAATGTCTGTAATTTCCTTTCAATTAAATGAAAGAAGCTAAAGGTCTTTTCAGATTGTGCAGTTTCCCAATTGTACTTTTAAGACTAATAATTTAATCCCATGTTCTTAACCAACAATAATTTCTAGATTACCTATTAAATTAAAATTCTGGGAAAGTTAAATTTAAAATTATCTAATAAAAAAAATTGTCTGACTCAGCTTAAGATGAAAATATGCTGGGAGACTTTGTACAAGAAAGCATTCCAGAGCTGAATTGTTTATGATTCCTTTGTTTACAACTGCATTTGGCTGAAGAGATGTTGCTCACAAACATGCCAAGAACAGAGAGTATCAAAGTAGTCAGCTTTGTAACTAAATGTAGGTAAATCAAAAATTGGTACAGCTGACTCTTACTTTTTTTTTTTATCCTGGCTATGGACAACTAATATCCTTGAAGTCAGAAAATAACCTAAATTACTGTCCTTCTAGATGCTGAAATACATATGATATCTCAGTAACACTGCTGTCTATTTTCTTACCAAAATACAGTGTTTTACTTCAGCACATGATGAAGATGGGCCATTAAGGTGTACTGGAGGTCTGAGTGTGCTTTCAAGGGAGGCAATTTTACTCTCAAACCACCAGCAGAAAATTTAGGATTCTTTCAAATAAAGTTATAGTGGTGAGTGTGGGAATATCTCTTAGCATTTTTTTACATAAATTACAGATTTAAATTAGAGGAGAACAGATGTGCTGAAGTATCATACAGTAATAAACCCAAAATAGTATCTGACAGTGTGATAAACATTGCAAAATAATTGTGCAAATAATCAAAATATTTTCAGCTGCTTTTGAGAATAACATATCAGTAATCAGTAACTTATTTAATGATTTCTTAAATAGCAATTAATTGCCAGTGTCAAAACAGAAATAAAACTTAAAAATCTTTGATTCTTTGCATTTCTATGTGTCCTTTGACTGTATAGCTTTAACTCAATCATTCTAAAAGAAATCATATATTGAAACTGATTCTAATTAGACTCAGAGTCTTCAGTAGAGCACCAATTAATTTTTCCACCTTTAGGAACCAATGTCAGCCAATGTGTACAATGTTCCTGTGTTCCAACATTATACCCATAAGTCAGTTTCCATACTTTATGTTTCATTTTAGATTTATCTAACTTAAAAAAAAAATAAAGTGTTCTTTGGTGATGGTGCCCAGGTTGTCATTAATCATCATCCTTTTCAAGTGAGAATTGCTTTGAAAGTAACTTAGTCCACAGTGCTTTTTTTCTACTGTTTCAGGGCAGCTGTTTCAACAGACATAGTTTCTTATTTAATAAGGTTTCCCTTGCCAGATCTTGTCTGATACATCTGGTACTCCGTGCTGAGAAAATACATCAGCATCTTCAGTGCTGAAGATGAGCACTATTGATATTGCTATCAAGGTGACATGGTAATATGAATTACTTTGAGAAAACAAAACAGTAATCAGTCCTAACATCTTATGTAGGTTCCTGAACAAAGACAGTTCAGTGCTAGAGATACTGAACAAAAATGAAAGAGCCACTAACTTGTGGTTTCATAAGACAGGTTAGCAAAGAGCTGGAATTTGACCCAAGATCATTTGCCTTTCATACAGTGATGTTGTAAATTGATGGCTATCTATAAGGAAACATTTTGAACTGTGTAAGACAAACTTCAGAAGTCTGAAACTGAGTGCTGCTTGTGATATCCATGGAAAATTTTAGCATTTTGCTGTTGGACAGGAAGGTGGGACCAATCTGTTTTAATATAGATTTTCTAGGATGTAGACAAGCTGGAGGAAGCATGCAAGTCCCTTGGCATTCCTATGTATAGGCTAGTTTGATTGCTATATGAAGTGAAATTGCAAGCTCTTGAGCATGAATTTCCAGCTCAAACTGTGGAAAACAAGAAGTCTAGAAAGGAAGAGACAGAAAGGAGAAAGGAATGTATATCAGGATTTGATAATTTGCTACAAGTCAATAGCTTTTTTACAAGGTGGGAATGAAACATTCTGCTTCAGTTTTTTATGGTGCAGATTTCCTTACTTCCCTCCCCCCGTTCCACACATCTCCACATTCCTAAAGGACATAAAAATAGTATTCCATTTTGATAGCTGACCTTATGCTCTTAGTTCAAAACTTTTGCTTTTCATTATACTTCAACATTGGTTACTGTAAACGTACATCATAAGCTAAAAAATTAATTGACTTATTGTGCTACTAAGGTAAGCCACTGTATCCTTCCTAGTACAGTATAAACAGCAAAAATAATTATACCTATATGCTTCTTTATGTACTTAGAGGATTGATCCTTGTGCCACCAATTTCAAGGTAAATGTCACTTCTCATTTATTTGCCACATGTCTCCCTAGACACTTGGTCCTCAGCCATCAAATTATGCTGAGGAATAGGCAAGTAAGCCATTGAAGTAGCCACTGGTTGTCAGTAAACCAGTCACCTATACTATTTTATCTACTACAGGTAACACTGTTTTGGTTTGTTTCTCTGTTGGTGACACTGAGAAACGGTGCTTGCCCTTGTCTCTATTGTGGGACCTGGTGGTTATTTCCAGCAGCTGAATCCACTTATGCATCCAGGTTACAATACTTTGGGATGAAAGTTTAGTCCTTGTCATTTCTCCTGGTACACTGGGAAAGGACAGCAAGGTATATGGACTTGAAGAAGGTTGCAGCATGCTCCCTTTTATGGCTTGCACTGTGGAATAGCCTTGTGATGATTCTTTGTCACAAAAATAAATTCAATTAATCACTTCTGATGTTTGCTTTGTTACCTTTCTGATTTCTGCTGAAACATTAATTTGTGTTATGAGGAATAGTGTGCTGGTTTGAAAGCAAAACCAGTGAGGCTCCAAGTCAGAAATACAATTTAATAGAGAAGAAACAAATAACAACGATAAGCAAGAGTAAAATAAAATAAATACAGTAGTACAAAGAACCACTGACAGAGTTAGAACGCAAACCTGACACCCTGTTAGTCAGGGTGTTGGGAGCAGTCCAAAAGTCCTCCTGGGGTGTCAGATGTGGCTCCGTTGGAGTAGAGATGCTCCTGAAGCAAAAAGGTCCAGTCTGGTGGTCCCGTAGAAAACAGGCTGCCTATGGCATCTGTCCGGTCTGCTTTATCTGGTGGAAAGGCTTTGGCTCCTCCCACGGGGTGGAGCCTCTCACAATAGAATGATGTAGTGTTATCAGTCATGTGAGAGGCCTTAAATGGCCCATTCACGGGTGATGTCCCTTGGAGGAGGGATGGGTGTTGGAAGAGTTGGGGAGGCACTGCCTTATCTGGTGTTATCAGTTGTCCCATTAACAGGAGGAAGGATGGGTGATGGAAGAGTTGAGCAGGCACTGCCTTATCTGGTGTTATCAGTTGTCTCATTAACAGAAGGCATCTGCACTCTCCTCCACTAGAGTTACAATAACAGTATCTCCTAGCTGGGTTCAACAGATGAAAATAGAATACACATTTGGGTTATATTTTACAACCCAAGACAAATAGGTCCTTACTAATAAGAAAACATTGATTTTGCAGGGTTTGCTGGTTGCTGGAACTTGTGTTTCACTATGAGCTATATCGAAAGGAGTCACACATAAATATACAGCAGTGCATTATCTTCTCTGTAGTTCTAATCTAAGTATTTTGCAGGGACAAACCATGATGCTGGTAGACTTCATGTTAGAAGTTTTCTAAATTCATGGAAATTTGTTACTTCTGTCACTTATCGAACTAAGTTGTGCAAACTCAAGAAAAATGTAAAAATTTGGAATTGTTGCATATTTCTATATTTTGCCTTGTAATGAAGAATAAGACTGTCATGCACCTGTAGAAACTTTATGCGGGCATTTGAATTTTCCTTCTGGACGACACTTAAATAATTGAATCACATATGACTGGGGTGTTTTCATGTGCCCAGGCTCTGGCCTGCAAATTTAAGTTTTGCCAGAATGTTTTAAAAAGTGAAAAATCATCACATAGACAGGAGATGGTTGTGATTTTGCTTTCAATTTTTTTTCATAATTTCATTTGGGGAATTGGTTTAAAAATATATACAAAATTAATTTTTTGTCATAATAAAACAATAAGGTAGTCAAAATGCCACATTCTAAACTTTTGATTCAGGTAATATTTAAAATGTAAGCATAGTGATTCATAGGTGTTCTGTTACATTTAACTGTATACTGCAATGTATGTCAGTTTTTAGAAACCTCTAACATGAACATAAAAAGATAACGTGTGTAATTTGGGGGATTGTCTTCAGTATTAAATTTGTTAAGTGCATTTGTAAAGACAAAAGATACTGTAATTATAGTGGCCATTCTAATTACAGTGGTTCCAGACAGCAACATCTACATAAAATAAAATTATTGACACTTCTTAGAACACCCAATTGTGTTTAAATAATGTACATGTTCAAGGTTTGTAAAGATGTGGGCCTTTTTCTTGCTTTAGGGATTTGAAGAAAAAGTCAGATTATAAAATTTCTGGATTCCTTAGGCAAAAGCTCTTAAGAGTGCAATAAGCCCTGTTTTTGTCATGATGGAGGGCCCTCAATAAGAACGTGTGTCACGGACCCTTGAGCTATTCTGTGCCTGAATATGTGTGTGCGACAGACTGCTGAAACTACACCAGTAATATCTCTTTAAAATGGAATTATTGTATGGTTGCCAAGTTCATTTTTTTATGTGCCATAGTAACAAGAGTACCCTTGTATGAGTATCACTAGCTGAAGCTGCTGTTGATCAAATGGTATCAAGCCATCAACACCATGAGATTTGGAGTTTTGAGGTGAGGAATAAATGGCATTGATGGAAAACTTAACTAAAAATTGTAATAGGTATATTAATACAATAATGAAAAGATGGATGTTCACCAGAAAATGTAGCAAAACGGTGGAAAGCACTGCAATAGAAATATCATTTTAGTAGTCAGTACTCCTTCTTACGCTCCCCTCCAGCTTAACCAAAGTGCCTTTTCTTGCTCTCAGGAAACTGTAGTGGAGTTACACTTGGAAACAAGCAGGAATTGTGTTTTACTCCATTTTCCTTCCAAAGTCCCACTTTTTGAACCTTCTTCATGCTTTGTCAAGCAGTACTATCAGAGAACTTCCTTACACTCCTTTAAAAATGTTCCTGAAGACCAACCGGTTCTGTGAACTGTTCTAACTGTAAAGAACACACCCCAGATGTGTTTGTTCTGATTTATNGTAGCAAAACGGTGGAAAGCACTGCAATAGAAATATCATTTTAGTAGTCAGTACTCCTTCTTACGCTCCCCTCCAGCTTAACCAAAGTGCCTTTTCTTGCTCTCAGGAAACTGTAGTGGAGTTACACTTGGAAACAAGCAGGAATTGTGTTTTACTCCATTTTCCTTCCAAAGTCCCACTTTTTGAACCTTCTTCATGCTTTGTCAAGCAGTACTATCAGAGAACTTTCTTACACTCCTTTAAAAATGTTCCTGAAGACCAACCGGTTCTGTGAACTGTTCTAACTGTAAGAACACACCCCAGATGTGTTTGTTCTGATTTATCTTGCTATGTACTGCTCTGCTTCTGTACTTTGCACTTTAAACTGGGGCAGGGAATATTTGTTATATCAAAATATAAATCATATCACTAAGACAACAACTGGTGTGTAGAGGGTTTTTTCCCCTTTTACAATAAAAAAATATGTGTATAATGTATATCACACTGTGTGGCTATAGCAACTATTTCTGTTCTTAAGAATATTACAAAAAATACATAAACTATCCTACAAGAGGGAAATTGAGACATTTTAAAATCATGTATTTTGTATATATTTTATTCCTTTCTACAAGACACAAAAAGTATTTTATAGAACTAACCCATAGAATATATTAAATGCATCAACTATTATTCTTCCATTTTTATAAATAAAAAGTAAAAAGTAAAAATTGTTATATCTTATTTTAAGGAAATTACAGTAACTAGATAGAAATGCTTATGGAAATAAGCTAGTTCAACAGGAAAAGAATAATCAAATCAATAGGTGAGTGGAGATATTTGGATCTTAGAGCGGCTTTGATTTAACCCACGTAACTGTACTTCTACTCTGTTTGATCCTTTCAGATGTTTTTCCAGTCACCACCATGTATTTATGAAATTTTTCAACTTTCCACTGTGTATTAGGTCATTAGGACATTAATGGTGAACTTATCTATACAATTACATATAAACTATATAACACTCCCTTAAAAAAAAATAAACTGAGGGAGTAACTTGACAGTTAAGCATGTAGGTTTCTAAGACTTGGATTTCAGATTTTCTGCTATTTGAGACCACTTACGGTCTGTTTATGCTCAATTACTTGTAATAAGAAAGAAAAAATAGAATAATGGAATTGCTTTGATTGGAAAAGACCTTTAAAATCATCAAATCCAACTGTTTATCTATCACTGCAAAATCCACCCCTAAACCATGACCCCAGGCACCACATCTAGAGGCCTTTTAAATACTTCCAGGAATGGTGACTCAACCACTTTCCTGAGCAGCCTGTTCCAGTGCTTTCTTCTTTTGGTGAAGAACTTTTTCCTCATATGCAATCCAAACCTCTCCCAGCCATTCTGACCATTTTCTTTTGTCCTATTGCTTGTTACCTGGAAGAGGAGGCTGACCCCCACCTCATTACAACCTCCTTTCAGGTGATTGCAGAGGGTGATAAGGTGCCTCTGAGCCTCCTTTTCTCCAGTTTAAACAACCCCAGCTGCTTCTCATAAGACCCTTCACTGCTTTGTTGCCCTTTTCTGGGCATGCTCCAGCACCTAAATGTCCTTCTTGTAGTGAGGGACAAAAAAGTTCAAAGTGAAAGTGGGATTTGAGGTGCAGCTCCTCCAATGCTGAGTACAGAGAGACAATCACTGCCCTGGTCCTGCTGGCCACACTATTTCTGATACAAATCAGGATGCCATTGGCCTTCTTGACCACCTGGGAACAGCTGGCTCATGTTCAGCTGCTACCAATCAGAACCCCCAAGTCATTTTCCAATGGGCATCTTTCCAGCCACCCTACCCCAAGCCTGTAGCAATGCGTGGGGTTATTGGGACCAAAGTGCAAGACTCAGGACTTCACCTTATTGCAGCTCAGACAATTGACCTTGGCCCATCAGTCCAGCCTGTTCTGATCTAGAGAGCCTGCTGACCCTTCAGCAGATCAACGCCCCACCCAACTTGTTGTCTTCTGCAATATAGTGGGAAGACATTCTCAACATCTTCTGTTTGAAGCTCTTGGCATTGAAAAATTATTAGGACATCATTCTAAGTTAGGATATTTACCTTGACAGCAAGTATCACAGTCAAACATATTTCTCACATGGACTCTGTTTTTCCAGTGATGTCTGTTTATCTGTGCTTGCAAATTTGACAAGTGGGTAGCTGCCTACAGTAACTTATATCCTGTGTTAAAACCAGGCACAAAAGTAAAGAGAAATAAGTCATCCAGAACGCAGTCTTCTTTTACATTCAAGGGATCTGAACTAAGAGATACTGATGCTGCCTATCACAGAGGATTACAAACTACTATTATTTCACAATATGAAGTTTCCTGATGTTTAATTTTTCAGAATACTTTAAAATGACATAAAGAAGAAGAAATATATGTACTTCAATCTTGAAGAATACGTAAAGAATAGATATTAAAAATCAAGAGAAAGGTGTTATGAAACTTACATTGATTTTTTCCAAATGCCTATTTTCTCATTCTTTTTTCTGTAACTTGTCTCATATACAGCTTGTGTTACTTGCCCTGGAGTTATTTTGTTAATTTGGTTTTTTTGGAGGCGTTAGGATTCAGAAATTGATACCTTTGTCCTTAATTTTTTTGACAGAAACACATCTAATTTGCATATTCTGAGCTTTCTTGTTGCACAACAAATTTCAAATGAGAAAAATCCACATTTTACTCTTCAAAGCTTCCTTTTGCTACTTTCTCTCCAGTAAGTATGATCATGGGGTGACTTGTTGAATCGCCATTGAATTAGGACTTCACAGATGGTAGACTACAAGCTGAATTTCATTAATCTAGAAATTCTATTTATGCTAGAAAGGTCATTCCTTGGAGCTTAGATGTCCTAGAGGTATACCCGAAATTAAAAACTTTTCAGCTGAGAAACAGATATTGTGGTTTCATCTGACAAGATACCAGATAATATTGAAGAAGTGGTAATAGTTTGTTTCAAAATCAATTTTACAGGCTCATTGAATGTACTGGATATTAGAAAGTAAGTGCCCTTAAGTGGTGTGCTCCTAGCAGTGATGACGGTGAAGTGGCCTATATTAAAAACTCAGATTTCGTGTTGGCATGGTTAGTGAATGAACTGTGGAGCTCTTGGCTGAATGAACTTTTTTGTAGTATCAACAAATGGGAACTGATTCTGTAATGCAGGCCAGCTGAGCCTCACAAGTAAGTAAAATGTTCTAAAGCATTCCTATAAACAGCCTGGCCTACTGTGGATGCAGCTCTACTGCCTTGGGTGGTCAATTCTTACACTTATTTGGGAATTAATTGGATTTTCTAGAAAGAGAATGTTGTCTGGTGATAACCGAAATGCCTCTACACAGTGCTGTATGTCTTGCATAGACAGTTTTAGGTGCCCACCACACACTTAGCTCTGTGGTGATTGTTTCAATAGCTGTACTTACCAATCCAATAATTAATGTTCTGTTATCTGGCACAATCTGTACAAGCCACAGGCTGTTAAGTGTATTCCAACAGATTAAATACTGAAATATTGACATGTGAAAGGAGATAATGCTTACCAAGTTAGTTTGTACAGTGCTTTCCCAGTCCTTCTCATTATTCACTCCAGCATTATTAACCACAATATCCAGCCTTCCAAAATGTTCAATTACTTTTTTGAAAGCACCTATAGAAGATCCAAGAGTGACATTTCTTAGAACTTTGGAAAGTAATATATAAAAATACAATGCATACATAGAAATTAATGGTTTATTAGTCTACCAAAATGTCTTATTTATTTTCTTAAACATTAGTGAGCAATATGCAATTAAATACTTTATCTAACACGTACCACCATTAGATATATTTAGGGAAACTGGAAGGATTAAGATAAAATAGTCACTTTTTCATTCAGTTTTATAATGTCTGATAACAGGAGCTAATTTAAGTTCCTAGCACTTATGCGTTTTGTGTTAGATAGGATGTTTGGTACCCCAATTATATAGATTAAGCATTTATAGCTTGATATGTAGCAGTTTGATATAGCTAATAAAGTCAAGATTTGACACTGTCTATTTTGAATGAAATACAAAGGCTTCAAGTGTTCAGAAAGATTTTCTTAATTCAGTCCAAATTTAGCCTAAGCATGCAGTTTTTATTTACTGAATAACTGACATGAATATTTCAACTACAAATAATTAATCATGATTCTTGTTTAGATGCATCTATTTATGGATAAGTTGTTATAGATCCTACTTGTCAGGTAACTTTAATAATGTGTTTCTCAAACTCAAATAATCTTTTTTTCTGAAGATAAAAATAGAGACCAGTCTTCCAAAGAATTACAAAATAAGAACTGGGGAACTTCCACAATGACATTGTGTTCTCCCAGGTGACAGCATTAGAACTGAGATAGAAGATGCGTATGGAAAAACATGATGATGTCATCACGAGGAGCAAACTCCTCAAGCCTGGCTCTGCTTTGACAAGCTAGTTGGAAGAGATGACTTCCAGATGTTCATTCCAGACTACAGTGTTCCAGGACTGAGGACATTATTTTGACATGTATATATAGCTTGTTGTTTTCCCCTCCAAATATTGTTCCTTGTCACTAAATATTTACTATTATGTAAGCCAAGACACCACCCCCCGAATATTGTTTTAAAAAACATTGTTTGGTGTCTGACCCAAAATTGACAGCATTCCAGGTATACCGAAATTACGCTTAACAGGCCTTAATAAAATCACTTCACTGGAAGGTGATCCCAGGAGCATCTTCCTTCTCTGATCTTCAGTGCTTGGCTATTCATGTCAATCAGGTGCATGGCATCAGCTTTCAGACATCTACCTTTCTCTGCAGCAGTTGCAGGGGTTTATAAAGCCTTTCTTGCACTGGCCTTTTCTTTGCCTCAATGCTTCAGGTCCACCATAGTCATCATCAAAACAAGATCTGGGCAGCTGATGGGACAGGATTTATTTGTCCAAGTGCCTTTATTGTACAGATTTTTCTAATATGCTTATTCTAGACTAGAATATTGCAATATTAATAAATCCTCTGGTTTGGTCTGTCTGCTTTTTTTGTTTTTCTTATGTTTGTTGCCAATTCATTCTCTGGTTTCTCAACCCTTCAGTCACTTATCTTTCTAATTCTGCATCAGCAAGGGCAAGTGAAAACCTTTGGCTTTATTAGAAGCAGAAGTGAGTATTTAACTTACTTCCAATTAATAAAATAAATACAATTTTGGCCCTCATTTACCTTCCAAAATTTGGAAACTAGTTAACTCCCTTGTAGGCCTTCTCTAAATAACATCTTTTTAAAGAAGATTCTAATTCTTAATCGAATCTTCAAAAACCACCAAATATAATAGTAATTTTGCCAATGATGTTCTTATTAAATTTACACAGTCTTGACTAATTGTAGTTTTCTATTTTACATATTGAGAAAAGACCAAATGCTTTTGCATATATGCATTTGGAATATTTCTGGTAAAATTTTATCTGCCTACAGTAATCCCATCTATTACCTATCCACAAAAAGAAGAATCTCTTTGTAAATTCTTAGTGAAGTTGTCACCTACACATCAGTATGAGCTAATTTATTTTTCCCTTTTCAAACATAGAATAACTCTGGGTTTCCATTGCACACTAAGTAGTGCTTATGGAACCACAAAAAATTAAAAGCAGATGACTGTATGAAATAGTGAGTGGGGAAGGAAAAATTAAGAGGCGGATCCATTTTAAAGGAAAGGTAAGAAAAACAATGCAAACTCAGCACAAACACCAGTTATATATGAGCTTCCTAAATGCCCCTGGAGGGCAAAACTAAGTATGGTCATTTTTCAAAAGTGGGATGGCATAGGAGATTTTTGTGGGAGATTATGAAAGAACCACCAGAGAAAAAAGTACAGGCAAGACTAGACAGTAGATTAAGCAGATGATTTCTTGCCCATAAGCTTCAAGTACTTACAAATACTAGGTCTAGTACTGGGACTTGCTTCCTATTCTAAGGGCTAAAATTAAAAAAAAAAAAAAGGAACTTCATTCATGCCATGACTTTTAACATAAAGTACAGGACTTGATTCATCCGATAAGGCCTTTACACTCTAAATGTGAAATTAATCTAAATTTGTTAAGTAGTAGCTTAAAATTGCAAGTGGAAAAATATGAAATTAAAGCATTTTAAAACAAAAAAACAACACCAAAACCAGCTCAGAATCTCCAGAAGATTGTGAGACACAATTGCAAATTTATGGTAAGAAACCTGCAGCAGGATTAATGCAATGGTCAGAGAGGCATAAGCAGCAGCAGCCATCTGTTCTTGCTCTTTGCGAGAACCACTTCCAATTCTACTCTGATTGCTCTTTTCCCACTAACTTAGTTCCAGAAACTCCCTCGTTGACCTGTCCTACTCATTCCAGCTCCTGGTTCACACCCTGTTGGTCCTGCACTCGCCTGGCACCAAAGAGAGGAGGAGTTGTGGGAGACAAGGCCCACTGAGGCAACACCTGTGCAGCAGCACATGTTATTCCTACCCCTAGGATGCTTTTTCTTGCTCCTTACTCCTCCCACTTGGAGAAAAAGTCAATAATCAACCTAGCTGATGAAAACGTTGCTGATTTAGAGCAGACGCTAGATTTAAAATCCAGCACCTTACAAACAAAAAATAAAGTATAGAAGAACAGATAGTAAAGCTATAGATTTAGAATAATCATGCTAGCTTGGAACAGCGGACAGTAGCGCTGAATTCTGGAATAGCAGCAATGTTTTCTAAAAGAGGAATGGCTATGCTCAATGATCACTGTTGAGAAAGTGTCCAGTGAAGTGTAGTGAATGAAAACAGACCAAAACTGTTCACATCTAGCATAGTAGAAATGAATCTGGGGAGAGAGCACTGACAAAAGAGATGTCAAAATCTGAATCTGAGTCACTACCTATGAATGTACCATTTGATAATGAAATGTTGATGAAGTGATGTTCCTATAAAATTATGAAATATTGTGAAGATATAGCAATGTTATATGATACTCAGTAGGGAATACTGTTTATCTACTAAGTGAAAACAGAAACGCAAATCATTCATGAGGGAAGCTGCTTTCATTCCATGCATGTGAAAAATGTGTGTCAAGTGTTATCACCCTATAGTTGACCCCATGATAAACTAGTGTGCCACTTTTTGCCAGTTCTGCTTTCAGCTGTGACAGCAAACAATGAAAGTAAGTGTGCTGTGTGGAAAGCACACTGCAACCCGGCACAGAATTTATTACTCCTGTGACGAGGGAATGCAGCTTGGAATCTGTACTGAAACCTCATAAAAAGCAAGCCTGAGCTTCAAAGTTTATATATATTATTCGTAAAATAGCAATTATCTTCTGCAGAGCCTTTCATGCAAAAATATCACACACAACACTCAATGTAAATGACTTTGGCTTTTCTTTCTGATGTGCCAAGGAAGAAAGAGAAATTAATGCTGGTAGTAATATTTCACATCCGCAGGTTCAGGAACAAATGGTTTTTGAGTCGGTGCCAGAAGCGATGGGGAGCAGGCTGTCGTGCAGAACTCTCCGCTGAGCGCTTACCGGTGCAGCAGCCCGCTGAGCGCAGCCGGAGCGCAGCGCTGAGCTCCCCCCTACCTTTCAGCTGCTCCTGATCCGTCACGTCGCACTGGATGAACAGCGTCCTCTGCGCTTCGAACTGCTCGTCCAGGGCCGCCTTGCTCTCCTGTCCGGCCTCGGAGTTGCGGTCCAGAAGGGCTACCTAAGCGGGGAGGGAGNGCGGAGCAGAGCCCCGGGGGCTGCCACCACTCCCCGCCCGCGGGTACCGGCTGGAGGCAGAGGGGAGGGAAAGGCAGGACGCGCTTCCCGGGGCTTACCTTGGCGCCCTTGCCCAGCAGCGCCTGGACGAAAGCCCGGCCGATGCCCTGCGCCCCGCCGGTGACCAGAGCCACCTTCCCATTGACGTGCATGGCCGCCGCGCTCCTGCCGCCCGCTCCGCGCCCGCCGAGCCGGAGCAACCCAGCGCGGTGTCACCTGCCCGGTTTCCTTTCTCCCTCCCTCCTGCCCTCCCTCCTTGCCTCCTCCTCCTCCTGCTGCTGCCGCCGCCGCTGCAGCGGCTCATTCCCCCCCGCTCCCCACTCGTCTGACCGAGAGCCGCCTGGAGCTGCCTGGGCGGGGGGAGCAGGGGCGGAGCGGGCCATTAAGTCGTCTTCCCGAGTGTCTGGATGAAGCCTGGAGAGCAAGAGCCAGAGAGAAGACCAGTTTCATCCCCTCTTCCCTCCCCCAGGGTTTCCCGAGGGGACAGGCTCTCGGCGCCCCCTCGGAGAAAGGGTCCCAGGGCAGCTACAACTCCGCTCGGTGGAGAGGGGATGTGTGGTGTGTGTGTGTGTGTGTGTGTAAATCGCGTGAGAAGCTACTACGAGCTTTGATAAGGGCTGTTGGCTGCTCCTCAGGCTGTGTGAGTTTTGGTTGGCCCAAGTTGCATAAGGAGCAGGGTGAGGACAGCCTCCAAAAAAGCAAACATAGGGCACTTTTTCTCACTTCAAAACAACCCACCAGCCTTCTCCCTCTCGTTCCAGTAGTAAGCAGAATCTATTTGCATGAAAAAGCAACCATTTAATGTTACAGATACAAGACATATCAAGATAAGTGCTTTCGAGAAATTTTCAGGTCTGTGGTTAATGTAGCTTGTACCTTAAGACATGTTTAACTGCTTTTACAGTTCATAAGCCAAATTCTGTCTGCTATATTAATGTGAACTGTAAGCAACTAAAATTTCTCAAAATAAATGTATGTGACCATACAGTAGAAATAAGAGCGTCCTTAATGATGTAAAAGCTGAAATAAATGCTCCTGTTCATTAGCTTGTTATGAGATTCACAAATGTTATCCCATAGAAAACACAATGTTATGGAGTTTTGGGTAGACAGGGAAAATCCGTTGTTTCAGTCTGGAGCTCTGTAAACATGTAGATAATGCAAGTGTGTATGTGTATTAACACACACACTTGTCCTTTATGTTCTCTGTTTTCTTTTGCCTGGTATATCAGGTTTAAACTTTTAACTTGTGTTTTAAAGGCTCTAAAGTACTCTGACTCAGACTGCATCTCTATCATTAATGTCTTGTAATTTGTCCTTGTAATAGTGTTCCTATTTTTCCCTCTCTCTTATCCCTCTTCAGTTGTCTACTAGTCTGCCTTTATCAATGGAATTCCCTACTTATGTATTACCTAGAAGAGAGAAATTACATCACTCCTAACACCCAGCAAACTGTTACAGAACCATTAAAGTAACTATGTTACCTAATTGAGTAAATTGAGTAACACAAGATCTCGTTATTATAACCTTTGTCCTTAAAAATGTGAACTAATATAATCCAGCTGCTAAATTGGATCACAGCCATTAGGTTTTCCTAAAGATCATGATTCACCATACTTCATAAAAGCAGTCAAAGATGGCCTCTGGGATAAGTGATTTGTTAGAATATGATACCAGTGTTTCTGGGAGGACTCCAATTTGCTTTGGAGCTGTGAAATTTATGCCACCTAAAGTGCCATGCCTAATGAGTTCTGTCCCAACCAGCTGAGCCAGATTCCCTAATTTGTTGGGACACAAGTACAGTGCCAGGTTAAAGTCACATAATGAGAACAGTATTACCACATAGGGACATAACAATAGCAATGCAATGGAGTCTTTCACCCTCAATTTAACCCTGATACCCCCCTGCCCCTCCTTCCCTCTCCTGTGGCATTGATCAACATCTGACATGGTCTTTATTTCCACAATGTGATATTTTTTTAAAGGGCTATGCAAAGGAAAAGATCAATAAACCTCTCTGTATTCCAAACAGCTGTAGTTGGAATGACCTTTGGCAACAGTTTTCTAAATTGTTGATAGTTTGGCATGAATGTTAAGAACAATCTGGACTCTTCAGAAATGCTGGAATGCTTTAAGATCTGAGTGCACACAGTTTCCATAAAACAAAGCTTATAAATCTGTATCCAAAGATCAGATTGGTTGAATACAGGTTTGGGTATCATAGGTCAAAATTGTTTAGAAGCATTCTGATAAACTAACCCAGAATTTCTAACCTGTTTTTGTTGGCCAAACAGACTCCTGCCATTATTCCATTCAAGAATCTAAATGATGCATCTTCCAAGATGGCAAAAAAAAAAAAAAAAATCTATAATCTTGGAGAAATATATTTGATATAAGAGACAGTGTTCCTAGCTAGAACAGGATGTGCCAACTCTCCAAATGCAGAAAGAAGTAATAGAAGGATGGCTCTGTGATTTGACCCTGGAGCCAGCAGAGATCACTTGGCTGTAAGAGGTATGTGTGCTTTGCTCTTTCAAACCACACTGGATTTGTTACCAACCCACTACAGGTACTCTTAAGGAATTTGTTGCCACTTAGTCCTTTACCACCACAAGTTTTTAGTTTGACCAACTGCATAAAAGATAAAATACTACTCATAGGAAAAAGATCCTTGTAGACATCTGTTAGAAATCCAGGGATAGCACCTCAGTCTTCTTGGTGAAACTTGGAGGGTAGGGAGTTGTTAATGAAATATTCTCTCTCTTATTCATAAATTGACAGTTTTGGAACCTTTCCTGCAATTTTAAAGAAAACTTCTATAGAAGTATGGAGGACTTCCATTGTCAATTTTTCAATGGTCCACCTTTTCAAATAACCCAACCTTAAGAAAAAGAGTAACCAACTTTACATAAAAAGTTGGAAAAGCTGTCACAACAGGCAGTAGAATACCATAAATGGTCTGTCTTCCTAAGTGGTCAGTTTACAGAAGACTGGGTATATGCCTTGGGTACCTTATTCTGTGTATACTTTAAGCTGGTATGCTGATTTAAGAAAATGTGAGACAGTTAATAATGGTGCATTATTCAATTGTCAAGAGTCAAACAAAATTTTATGGTATTTGTGAATTTTTTTACCAAAGTGAAATTTACACTAACGCTTGCCTTAAGGAGTTTTTATGTAATACATTAGCTAGACTCAAAAGTATCACAGAAAACTATTATCTGAAATCACAGATGTGAAAAGATATTAAATGAGTCCACGAGTGTTTGATTTTGGTTCTTTGAGAGTAAAGTAATTCCTTGCATTTTCTGTTCAAAATTAAGAAATAATAATACTACTAAATAATGTCTTAGATGCTGAAGCTGCTCAGGTCAAATCTGTCACACAAACTCCTGCACAAGGGTGCAATGTTGAATGCATATTATTTGTGTACAGAATGTAATTTCTTTTATTGCTTTCTAGTAAACCTCTTGGCTAGCAATACGTCTTTTTTCTTTTTGCTTTCCTTTTATGTCTGTGGTTCCTCTTCCATTTCCCTCCATTTATTAAGTCCATGGCTTATGCTGCACTGTTCCTCATAGACCACAGTGGCATCAAAATGTGAAGGAACTTCATGAAGTTTTAATCTATTTTTGTAAAGAAGACAGAAATATGACCTCTCAGACATATGTCACCCTGTTCATTCATTTTTAGTTACCACCTCTTCATTCTCTGCAGGGTGTTATCCAAGTTGCTATAAAAACTAAGTAAGGGGTATCACACCTGTGAATGAATTATCAGGCAGTGCATGTAGCAGGACATACAAACACGGCTCAGCAGTGCCCATGCTTTGATATGTAGCTCAGTGCATTTCCCCAACTCCTACTAAGAAGATCGGGTGGAAAACAAAATTAGAGAAATGCCACAAATGCCCAGATTTGCACGGGGTAAATAAAAGACAGATTTCAGGCCACATAATGTGGTGTGTGTTTTTTCCTTAACAAGAAACTTACAGCAAGTATGAAACCCTTTTCCATGTCCAGGAGGCTTATTCATAATGCAATTTCTGTATTATCTCCCTGGATGTATTACATTGAAAGGCATAAATTACTGCATAAGAAGGTGAGCTTATGCAGCTATGCTACATTTCAGATATTACACCTAGCTGTGTATACAAAAGAATTCCAGACATAGACTGGCTGCCAGAA
>VZTR01014662.1:106537-143662 GCA_013400775.1 Chaetops frenatus | reverse complement strand
CTGGGCACGACGCGCGAGCCGCGCGCGGCGCGTGTGCCGCGAGCGCTGTCGGCGACGCGCGACCGTTTGCGGCGCTTTGCGCCAGCCCCGCCTCTCCGCCGGGCCGCGCGCTTTACGGCAGGCGGCCACCCGCGGCGGCGGGGTCGTAGGGGCGGGCCGGGGGGGAGCGNGAAAGCGTTTTCTCGCTGCTTTTCCACCGCTTCCCTGCCGCATTCCCGCCGCTTTCCCGCCTACCTCCCGGCCGCCCAGGCTACCCCCCGGCGGCCCCCGGGCGCGGACGGCGGTGTCCATGGCGGGCCGGGCTCATCCCGCTCCTCCTCACGGCGGGGCCGCGCCGTTCTCGGACGAGCCCTTGAGGGAGGAAGGGGAAGGTTTGCTTTATCTAAAGAGACTTCTCAGAGAGCTCAAGTGGCCTCTTGTGCTCGGTACTTGCTTCTGGCCCTCGCTTGCCCGCGTTTACTTTGTCTCAAGGAGAAAGAGGAACGAGTTCACTTCTCCTGGTGCAGTCGTTTGTTTGCCCCTGAGGCGCGCCCCTGTCCGCCAACGCCGTACCAAGCCAAACGCACTATCCAACACCCACTTCCGAGTAGCTGATAGAGCAGACCTTGGCCCTTAGGAGTTCAGACGCAGAACTATAATTTCATACTTAAAGCATTCCATCTGCCAGACTGGTTTTCAGTTTCAAGTACTTTGGGGTAGATTCCCATTTAAACAGCACTGAAAAGTTTGGTATGTTTGACATCTAAAATTTGTATTTTGGTACCAAAGGGCTGTGGAAGCAGGGTGCACATCAGAGACCCTGATGTCCCTTAGTTGGAAGATGAGACACTGAGCTTTGGATTTCTGATTTTTTTGATCTATCATATCTTACCTGAGAAATAAAAGAGGGAAAAACAGAAGAATCAGCACTGCATTCTTCATTTAAAAAAATATATTATTCTTCAAGGTGGGGTGTTGGTGTTTGTGTTTTTTCAATTTTTACGCTGAAAGCTTCTCAGCTGCTATTTTGTTGCACCAGACCATGATTCTCATTTCATCGAAGAAAGGGAACACAGCACTTCACTGGTGCTGAACACACATTGTTCTGTGTCAGGAACAGGTACACAGAAACAAATAGAACCTGTTGGTGTTACAGATTCTGTAATGGCCATTAAACAGCCTTGAACAAATAATATTTCTCATATGTAAGGTTTAATGAAAGTCAAAATCCAATCCCTGCTTTACAAATTAAATACTGTAATAGGGATATTTTCTTAAATCAGACTTGGATTTCAAATAAAACATTCAAAGACCAAGTTCCAAAGCAGAAATTCAAGTCAGTTTCAGCAGGGTTTCATTTGGTAACAGCTATAGAAAGGTGTTGTCTCAACATGAAGCTTCACACCCTTCTGGAAACACTTCTAGACTTTAAATGAACTACAGTGCTGAATGTACAGCTCATATCATCCTCTCATGAAAGATTTCTGAGTTGAAATTTGTGGGTCCAGCATCTCTTTTAGAAGTAAAAATCCCTTATGGCACTGTAATAATGTCAACATCAAAACACACCTTCCAGTCCTTGAGGTGCATGATAGCCCTGCACAGTCCCAATTTGGAACAGCAGAGCAGTAGGGTCAGCCAGGCAGCAATACCGTGTGTTAATTTATCCTGCTGCAGCTTTCCAATTTCATTTTCTGCAGGGGAATCTCCACCCCAGCAAACCCCAGTGCTGTGCCAGGTGCAGCTCAGCTCAGGATGTGCCTCTCTGCTGCAGGGCCATCAGCACAGTGGAACAATCATCCCAAGGAAGTGCACCACAATGACTCTTCTCACATGGTTTGAAGCTGATAAACTCTTGAACCTTTTTTCAAAAGGTAACCCTGATCATTTAGGGATCCAATAAAGCTCTCAAAATCAGACACCTGGGAAAATAAAGACAAAAATATCAGATTGGAGAATGACATCTTACCTGATGTAAAGCAACATAAACCATTTGAAAGAACTTAGTGAAATAAAGTGGGCTAAGAATAGGTCAGTTTTCTTAGCAAACTGTTCACCTACTAGGAGGTCTCATACCATCAGTGCTTTACTTACACACTGTTTTTACTGCAGTGTTAGACAGGAGCAGCATTCTCTCCTTTATGACATGCAGAAAGGATGCACTTACATATGTATAACCTCCAGTTCTGAAACAGAAGTACCTACCACAGAAAAGCATGGTTTCTACAACTCTCCCTGATTTCCAGGCATAAAACTTTGAATGGGCAAAAATTATTCTATATATTAAGGGAGAATTAGAGTTAATTGAATAGACTTTAATAAGTAGTCGATGGAGCAAGAAGTAGAATTAGCTATCAATAATTCTCTTTCACTGAAGCCCCCACAAGTACAAAATGCAAGTCAATTACAGGGCAGAATACATTTGTGGCCATAGCTCCTACATGATGTTGCTATCAAGATACAACCTTAGGATGTCTGAAGCAGGAAATGAAAACCTGAAAGGCATGTTTAATCCAGAGAAGCTCACGCAGAAACATCTGAAATAGAGCATGGACACCACAAGTCTAAATTTGGGAACAAAAATAGGTGTGTCCTCTGGGGAGGCAGAGGGAGTGAAGCACTGGAACCACCATTGCCTTTCACAGATCAAACCCGAATCTTGCTCCGAACCAGCCTCATCAGTAGAATCAGCCCTTACCAGCGCGAGGAGCTGCTGTTGCAAACAGCTGTGAGCTCAGTGAAGCTCAGAGACACCTCAGCAGCTCTGCTCAGCCTAACAGCAATAAACCGGTTATTTCTGTCATTGCAAAGAGGCACAACAGAGGCGCCCTTGCTCCTCTCCCTTAGGCCATAGATAACTGTGGGCGCTGTGGCAGCTGCTGAAGGGGCTGACGCGGGGCTCACCTGTATCTGCAGCTCCCTGGCGATGTGCCGCAGCTGCTGCAGGTCAAAGAGGTTGTTGTAGGTCCTCTCTGCAAGGCTGTTCAGGGCAGACACGAATCTCTTGGCCTGTGAGCGATTGCTCATCCCAGAGCCGTGCTGGGAGCGCTCAAAGTCCAGTTTCCCAAACTCATCCGAGTAGGTCCCCAGCATGCTACAAACAGGTTACAAACAGAGAGAAAAGCTCTCAGCAGCAGATAAAAATAAACAGACATGGATTTGATTCCCAAAACAGAACTGCTTGGGAGAGCTTTCAGAAGCTTGGTAGAAAACCATCCCCTAGCAAGAAGTCACTCTCCAGGGAACTTAGACTAAGCATTCATCCAAGTCACTTTTAATACTTAATTGTTCACCTGCACCAGAGAGTTATCAAAAGGGAGAAAAAAACCTTCAGCAAAGCCTCATGTCTGCATTACTGTGCACAGACACACAGAACCACTTGTGATCACATAACTCACAAGCTTAAGCAGTTGTATTTGACTTAGGGCTGCTGGCAGCTTTTAAAGAGAAGCTAACAAATCCAAATATTAGTATCATGGGCCTAAGCTGGATAAAGGCATTTCTTCACTGTGTTTGAATATGTAAAGAAAAAAAGTTTCAGATGAATAGGACCATGATACTTTATTTATTTTTAAAGCAGTGTTTTCTATTACCTGTATTTCATTATCTCTATTACATCTTCAGCATCTTCCTTGGTAGACTTCTCTCTTAATTCCAGCCTTGATCGTGCCTTAAAACAGAAAAAAAAAACCCCACAAACATTTAAGATACATCATAGCTGATGTGGAAAAGGGCTATAATCACTCTACAAGGGCTACAAACACAAATTTTAGGAGCAGAGATAGAATCTAAGCCTAGAGGATTAGAGGAGGATTTTCCTAATTTTTTTTAGTGTGTCAATGTCACCTCCTGCACACTTGCACTTTTAGGCTGCAGCTTGGAGTTTATTTGCTTTTTAGCAGTGTAGCTTTGTGAAGCAGCAGATCACAAATAGTGTTGTTAAGGCAGTGTTAGGGAAAAGAGAAGCATTTGAAGTTCCAGGTGGGCAGCAGGTTGTTCCTGCCTGTACCTACTTTTTCTCCTTCTGGGGAATGTGATAGATTCTCTTTCCATCTCCTCAAGGGTGTTTGGCTTTATAAGAAGGTTTAAGGAGCAGTAGCTCTTAAGCACTTCTAAGCCTCTTGCATTCTCACTTTTTTTTCTTTTTTTAACAAACCAAAAAAAGCATAGTGGTGAATAAGCTGCAAAAAATGATAGGATTTGGGTAGTACCTTAGGAATAATCTCTTTGCTTTCCATCCCTTAAAGCATTCCAGCTTGCATTTACCTCTGTCAGTCGAATCAGGGACTCCAGCTGCCTCGTGGTGATGGGGGTGCTGTCTGCTCCTTGGTTCTGTTTCCGGAGCTCGAGGTAGAATTCCTGGAGGACTTGTGCAGCCTCTGGAGATAAGCTTGGGTGGACGTACTGCCGAGCATATCCGACGTACTTCCTCAGCAGCTGATGGGGAATGGCATCGAAGTTTTCTCCTGTTGAGATCTGGCACCATTACAAAGAGTTAGATTTCTGTCTGTCAGAGTTCTGTACAACAAAAATTTTAATATAAAATCATCATCTTTATGCTTTATCTGGTGAAGTCATCACTATAAGGGCTTTAGTGCTTCATCTGTGAACAGTGTACTTCAAGTCCCCACACTATGCTCGGACTTGTAAACACACACACTTGGCCATTTCAGAAAAAACAGCCAAGCCTTTTCCTCTGCAATCATAGGAGGTGCCAAATAGAATTTGTTATATACTTAAATCCTTTCTCAAAAAGAGAAAATCCAAATTCCCAATTGTTACAGCTCCACAGAAGACTAAACCATCACTGCTGATATCTCATTTCCAAAAGTGCATGGGTTTAGCTCCAGTAGGAGTATTTCTCCCAAGATGTGGCATTTGACAATGTCAGTTCCCAAAGGCATCACTGAAGTCTAGTATGAAATATGCTTCCTCTCCCTTACTTCCCAAATCCATGGGGTTGCAGATGCCTAAGGATTTGTTTCCACACTGCTTTATTGGGGTTGCAGATGCCCAAGGATTTGTTTCCACACTGCTTTATTTGGATTCAATGCTCCATCACAGATCGGGCTGTATCAAATTATTACACCCAGCCCAGTTCTGTAGCTCTCTACTGAAACCTAACACTGCAAATTTGCTTTAGAACACCTCGTGCAGCAGCCCCCAGGACAAGCCCCACCTTGAGCCTCTCGAGCAGGGGTCGATCTGAGGTGGCCTGGAGGACAGAGTGCTCCTGGGAGCTGGCCCGGGTCACCAGGGCGCTGCTGCAGGCTGCGCGCCGGCCGGCCCGCATGGCCATCACGTGCTCGGACAGCAGGTGGTCGTGGTCCTCATTCGGGGTGTCCAGCAGGATGAAAACCAGATCAAATCTTGACAGCAGAGCACTCCCCATTCTGGAGGAAAGACAAGGAACCTGTCCTGCCCATTCAGAATAAAGTAGAACATCAATTTCTCTCTCAAAAGTCACTAAAAATTATTGAAGCTTGTGTTTACACTCCAAAATTCTAGAAAGCAATTGAACACAAGCTACAAGACTGCCAAAAACATCTATTCCTGCATGTGAAATATAAAAGCAGCATTTCAGAAAGTGCTCACTTTAAGTTCTCAGACACTGTTTTGGCTTTGTTATAATGCCCTCCAATGGGGTTTGCTGCAGCAACAATGGATGTCCGAGCTGGCAGGCTGCAAACAATGCCAGCCTTGGCCAGGCTGATGCTCTGCTGTTCCATGGCTTCCAACAAAGCCCGGTGCTGGTTTCCCATCTTATCAAATTCATCTATTCCACAAATCCCTGGAAGCAATTAAAACAGGACAAAGACTTATCAGACAACACATGAACTGAAGAACAAGCGTGTGCTACAATCCAGTGCTACATCAGAAGTCCAGCTTAGAACCCCGGGGACTGCAGGAGAGATCAGGCAAAAGTCTCCATTTCAGCCACTTTGTTTCCATCCCATGGTAATACAACCAAACCACTATGAACTCAGCCTGACTTGGGGATGCAGCACCTCGATTATTCATTAAGATGACAAAACAAGCTTTTTAAAAGTAGACAACAAATCTCGTAAGTGAGTCCTTTTTCAAAATCAGTAGGAGTCCAGCAGCTGACATCAAGTCAGATTTCTGAAAAATAAAAAAATCCTAGTTCTTTGATACAGTAAGTCTGGTATGTTAATTGCAGAACTCAAGTTTTCCTGCACTCTAGGAAAGCAGGAATTGCCCCCAGAGAAGTCACTGGATAAGCTTAGAAATTCCCATGGTGTGGAAACCCAGCATCATACTTCAAATAGACATTTTTAGTCCACAGTTAAGCGGGCACTTTGGCTTAGCTGAGACTCGGCAGCCCACACACTCCTGCCCCTCACATATGGCTACACAGAACCTGTGGCATTGCATGGATTACCTTGATCTCCAAGCACCAAGGCACCAGCTTCCAAGGCAAAATCTCCAGAACTGCCATCTCTGGACAGTGTAACAGTCAGGCCAGAGCTGGTGGAAGTATTGCCACAAACATACACACCTCGAGGAGCGATGTTACACACAGCCTAGAAGAGAAACAAATACTTTTTCCCTCCCCAAAGTGAAGAACTTCATAAGCCTCATTCTAGAGAAACAACTCAAAGTAAACCCAAATTTGTTTCTTTCTACTGAACATGGCCCAACAGTAAAGTTAAAACTCCTTGCAACCCCAGGAAACATCTGCAAAGCAGTAGGAGTAACTTTTCTTGAATGGCATTCTTTTTTTAGTAACAACGTGAAGAAATAAATCAGTTACTCTATGCTGGAGAGTCCCCATTCAACAAAAGAATAATTGAAAAATTCATTTGTTAAGATGCTTGCATGCAAACCCATCACTTTGGCTAAGTTATTGCAGATCATATCCTAGCATAACAGGTCCACATTAGAAAGACTTTTTAAAGAAGGTCTAGGTGAACTTTGCCCCTCTTTCACTTCACAGTAACCATGAAAAAGGACATGGAATTTAAAAATCACTCAGTTTAAGAAAAAAAATTTTAAATCTATTACTAATTGTCATAGTCATGCAGAAATGCCTACCAAGATCAAAACCCAAACACAGCAGGTCCCTTTCCCAAGAAGCCAAGATCTGTGCTAGCAACATAGAAATAGGGTAAGGAATGGAACTAAACTTCACAGGAGGAGAGTCACAGGGTATTTACAGTTGCATTTGTTCAGAGATTAATTACTGTATGTCATAAAGGACCAGCTAAATGAAGATAGGAAGGAGTGAACCTCCTCCCTGGGGAAAAGGGTTGGTGAAAAGAACTATATAAGGGCAGGACAGCAAGCCTGTAAGCCTGTCCTTGAAAGCCCATGGGCCTGATCAAGGACACCTGCTTTGGTGTTCTAACAGGCTCCCTGGAAGGAGAGCAATTTGGATGATAACCTATACTTGAGGCATCCTACATGAAAAGATAGCTCCAGTCAGGCTCCGTCAACCCTTTGGTCTTAGCACAGTTATCCTACCATGATTGCAAGTCAAGATAACAAGGAATTAGAGGAAAACAGAAAATAGTAATAAAGGAAAACATACCTGCAACATTTGACTTTTTCCTAATCCTGGATCTCCAACAACCAGAACATGTGGATCTCCTCGCACTGGGATTCTGTTCTTGTCATCCACAAACTTCTGGCATCCTCCAAATAAGGCCAGGGCCAAACCTGCCTTCACAATCTGTTGTGGTACAGGCCAACACTGGTAAGTATTTCATCATGGTTATCAACACTGACAGCTCCCTAGAACTGCCTGTAAAAACCTTTCTTCAGGATCAGTGAACTTCAGGCTCACTGAATAAGGCTGCCACTTCCCTGATACCAAAGAGACTGTGAGCCACAGTCACCTGTAAAACTGTCCTTACCCTTTCCCCCCATCCCAGATAAACTTTGTAAATCCTTTAGGAGTTGAATGAGACATAAACATTTCAAATTGGACTTGCAAGCAGAGTTGTAAACTGACTTACCTCATGTCCATAGATTGCAGGACAAAGAGAGCTGAAAAGCAAAGCACAAGGTAACGTAAGCGGAAGATAAATCATATATTACTTTAGATAATCACTTGTCTTCTCTCTCATCATAGAACACCTTAATAAATTTATAAAACTTTTTGGGTACCTGTTGCTGAATTTCCAATTGAAATAAAATTTCTTGAAATTTTTGGATAACCAGAAATGGGTGAAATAAGAAAAGCTTTTCACTTGAGTCCCCACAAAGAAAAAGGAGAACCAGCTTCTCAGTGGTATCTGCACCTATTCTTCTCTTAAGTAACTACCTGTAACCCTCCTTTCAAAGTGCCAGTTTTGTGTTCTCTTTGACTCCCCTGGGAGGGCCTGAGGGACACCCTAGCTGGAAGAGTACTTTTTAGTGTGAACTGAGGGTCCTTCACACCCTCTTCTCAGTCCTTGTACCTCCTTCCTCCACTTTACAGAAGCAGAGGAAAATATGGTACTTGTAAGTTGAATTGACACGGTGAGGAACAAAGTTAACTACTACTTTTTTACCCAGCGCTTTCTGTCTAAGGTTGAACTAGAACACAGGCAACTTCTTGTATTCCTAAACCCCTCCCTAAGTCCCAACATCCCCACTGCAATACTTTCACTCCCTCCCAAGTCCCTTGCCCACTGCAGTTTGTTAGATCTCTGTGGTTTTTATTGCACAAGGCTCAGGCATTTCACAGCTTTAGGATGAGCTGTCACATCTCTCTGAAGGCTGCCATGGTAATTCATGTCTAATCCTAGATTCAGCCTAGGTCTGACACAACTTACTTCACAATGAGCCTGAACAGATTTTCCTCAGCTTGAATTTCCTGGATAGCATAGAGGTCTTTGAGGGAAAACTCCATGAATGATCTCTGAAAAGTCTCATCATCAAAATTCTTCAGTTTTTGTCCTTTACTGTTACTGACAGAATTTGCCTCAATGTACAATAAGAACATACACTTGTCATTCTTATTTTTAGAAGCTCCTGTTAGAAAAATTGAGAAAGGATGATGGAGCATTTTTTGTATCAGTAAGTACTCATCTACAAATGGCATAGAGTAATTCAGAAATATCATGGACAGCTATGTTCATATTTAAGTACTGAATATCTGCATTTTTTCAAAACTGCTGCAAAATAAGTTTCCGCTTACACTTGTTCTTTGAAGTTCCCTCCACTTGCATACACAATAAATACTTTCCTGAATTGGAGGATATATGTCTTGAGAGAATTTTGTCCCAGAATAAATTAATTTTTCCAGGGATTTTAAATTATTACATTGTTGTAGTCAAACAAAAGTTGAATATAAAATGTTTCTACTCAACATTTAGAGGGGTAAAAAAGATGCATGGTGCAGAAGCATTAAATGCGTAGCTTAATAATTAATTAGTAATTATTAACTAAAAATTAATCATTTTCCATATAGATTGATTACAGAGCAGAGAATGAAGTCTCAGAGTAAAACAGTCTTGCAGTTATCTGCAAATAGATTATTCAGAGCAGTGCACAACATATTTCTTCACTTTGAAAAAAGAGGAAAAGAAAGGAAAATAAAGGAAAAAAAGGGTTCAAAAATTTCTCTAGGGAGACAAAACTAAGATAACTCTCCTTCACTAGAGTGTGACAGTTCTCCCAATGTTTGTAGGAGGCGTTAAAGGCAAAACGTTAAACAAATAATGCCCTAAAATAACTCTTCATTGTAAAAGTTTGGTAACTTCTGAAGAAATTTACACTTTATGCACTTACAACACTGAAAGCTCCAATTAAGGGGAGTGACTATTGTTGCACTACCGAAAAACCCCCACCGTAGGAAAAAAGGAGTTGTCAGATGCTGCACTTCACCTTCCTCCGTGCTGGACACCTTCACTACACCTGTGATTGTGACCATGTCTCCTGGGACACAGCTGTCCACGAGGTCCTGGGCCAGCTCGCACTCGATGGTGCGCGGGATCCGTCCTGCTTCCCGCTGGTCGTCTGACATGAGCTCCTGCAGCCTGCAACACACCGGGGGGAGCTTGGACACCACGCAGCACCTTCCAACCCGCCTGCAGCACACCACACCTGCAGCTCTGGGCATCTCTGTCAGCTCACACTTCACCAAATGGATAGAAACTAAGCATAAAAGCCAGTGATGTAGTAACTGTCAACTCCAAGCTGAAATTGAGATTTTCTACCACTGGTGAGCATGTTCTTGTAGAAATAAGTACAGTATATGAAGTAAAAGGGATCCATTTTCAGACATTATAGCGCTCATGAATACTTAATTGGTATTCTAACACTGGAAAAGCCCAAGGAATTTCTCAAACCATAACAAAAAGAGTAGTTCACTCTCTGGTTGTGAGAGTTCCAGCTCTGGCTCTGCACTCTGAGATCTGAGATTTCCTGTAAGCCAAGCCAAGCTTTACCAAAAAAGCTGTGATGAACAGCACCGTCTGGAGCTGCTAATATCAGCACAAGTTTTTAAATTAATATCACTTCAAACTAAGATTTTTAACCCTTCTGTTTACTTCCAGTTCATTCTGGTCAAGTGGCACAGCTGACCAATATAACCTAACAGGGCTTTTCTAGCTGACTTACAGCTTGTTAAAGGGAATCATTAAATCACAGATGCAATCAGAAGTTATTGAGAAAAGTGGCAAAGAGCACAAACTGAGCATCTCTCCAAGAACTTCGTAGGGGCAGAAGGAATTTCCAGGAAGCTATTACATTGGGGAGGTTACAAAGTATACCAGGGCTTGGATAAAACAACTGCTTTGTGATACAAATGTTGGAGAGAGTTTGCTGCAAAAGAATAAGATTATTAAGATCACACAGTGTAACTTGCTGAGCCACCCTGTCACATCACATTTTTGTGCTTACTTGACAGACTGCCAGTCCACTGTGGTGGTTAAAGGAGAGCTCCTGTCAGCTGTGAAGGACCGGCCCCGGCACTCGGGAACAAGGCACTGCAACAACAGGAATTCTGATTCATTCCCAGCCTTTTTTTAAGTCCTAAGGTGAAATTGTCTCATTTGATTTAAAAAAAAAAANAAAAAAAAAAAAAAAAAAAAAAAAAAAAAAAAAAGGAAGCAATATAATTCAGTATCGTTCCAGGAAAAAAAGTCTGTTAAATTAGGGCTACAAATTAGGATGTACATAATTAAGGAAGAGCTATGAAGCAGACACCTGAACTCTGACTCACAGCTGTTAAGAGCAAATACAGCTGAATTGTGCGATCCCCTTGGTGAACTGGTTTGAGCCGGAGAAGGGCACGGGGGTAAGAGGAGGTAGTGGGTGGTTTTTACCACTGTTTTTGTTTGTTTGTTTTGTGGTTACTGTTTATTTGGTTTTTGATGGGTGGTATTTTTTATTTGGTTGGTTGGTTTTTGATTTGTTGTTTTTTTAATACCCACAAATGTTTCAGAAGAGATAATCTTTTCCACTTGAGCACATCAGGAAACATATAATAACCAGGCACTGTCCTATCTCTAATGACTTTTTAAGTTCACATAATAAAAATAAAAATTAAAATAGAAAGTTCTAAACAAGAAACAAACAATGTAAGCATAGAAAACCACCACAGCAAGGTGGAAGAGTCTTTTTAACCATAACTGGTGAAATGGAAATTAAAAGAGGTAATATTTTTTCCAGATTTCAGGGAGTTCCTATGTTTTACTTGTCATAAATCCTGTTTAGTTTTTTACAAGTAACAAGGCTCTGAAGTAAGAAAAGTTGCACGGTGTGGTTTAGTTCTTTTTCAATGTTTCAGCTGTTTAACCTAGCTTTAAAGACTATTCTTTTTATTTTTATTTTTTTTAATACCAGCGGTGCTGCTTTTTGTCAAAACACAACAAAAAGCATCAAGTCCAATGGTTTTAGCTTACCTTGGTGGGAAGGGTGTACTTCCCATCAGGGAGAGGAACACCCTGCACATCCCCACAGGTGGCACAGACAAAGGCCAGGTTGGTGCACAGGGGTTTGATGTTGCTGACCCTCACCACAGTGCCACGCAGGGCAACGTATTTGCCGTAGCAGTTGGCCCTCACGTTTTTCAGCTGGGTTAGAGGCTCGTAGTTGTACACCCTGCACCAAAGTTCAGCATCAGCACACAGAAATGCAGGACAAAAACAACGCCCAAACCCATCCAAACATAAACAGACAAAAAAATTCTCCTCCCAATTAACAATGGTAATCCAGAAAAAAATGCTTAGAAGTATTTTTTCGGCAGACCTGTAGCATGATCTTTGATTTTTGCTCTAGAAAGCAGCAGAGCATTCAATATTCTCCACATGAATCGACCTCAGCAGCTTCAAACAGTACAGTTTGTTTATCCAGTGACACCTCTGGCCTAGCAATACAACAGACTTCACTTTATGATCATCCCTAACTATCTCTTTCCATTGTTTTGGAAAAGACTGGAGCTTAGACTGGAGACACAGAAGGACCGAAGTTTTATTAAGGCTACACCACCAGCAGCAGGAAATTAAAAACAATAATAAAAAATAAAATAATTTTTAAAAAGTAATTTAAACTCCCTTTGAACTCCAATAGGGCTTATACACCCAGTTCCCTCATACCCTTGAAGGGTGAGATGCCATTACTTCTGATAAAGAAAAAAAGTTCTAAGGACTTGCTTCATTAAAAACTACTTCAGTTAACAGAAATTTAAATAATTCTGCTTTTAGTCAATACATGTTTTTTTGAATAGTTGTACTTATAAGCCACTTCTCTACTTACAAGTTTTTCTAGTTCAAGCTGTTTGTTCAGCTTATAAGGAGGTTTCATTTCACTTTTTTCTTCACAAGGACATGCAGTCACGGTGAAGAAAAAAGCAAAATGCAGAGCGTTCTTCTGGAAAAAGCTTCACAGAGCCCAGCCTTCCCATAAACATGTAAGCCTTCAGCACCATGCATGGACACTGGCAAGGATTAGCCAGGAAGCAAGCAGCTCTTCCTTGGGAAAGAAGAACTGCCCAGCAGCCATTACCTGGCATGGATGAGAGGCACGTTGATGATAGGTTCCCCCTCCAGGGGCAATCCCTCCTGCACCTGCAGCTCTGCAGCGTGTCTCTCCAGGTCCTTGGTAAGCACCTGCAGGGGACAGGAAGGGGGACACGGATGCCCACAGGAATTAGAACTTCCCAACTGGGAGACACAAAGGTGTTAGGACTACATTTGGTTTTAGTCAACTGCATCAACGACGAATAAGAAAATTGCACCAAGACCAAAGCAACTGCAAAATGTGACTTTGTGGGTCATACAGGGAGGGGAGAGATTAAAGGGTTTGAGTTTTAAATAAACAGTAATTTCCCCTCAGACAGAAAAACACAGAGGTTTGGGGTTTATAACACAATTGCCTCTAAGTGTCACTGATTCTTTTTTGTTGTGAGGGTTATGCTTCCATGTATCAGAACTTAGTGTTTACCTGATGAATTGCCAGACCCATACACTGCAGTATTTTCTGAGGCATGTCCCTTAGTTCAGTAGATACATTGGGTATCAATTTAGCCAGTTCTCTGTCCTGGATTAGCTCCTTATAATCCACGAGAATGCTTCCTTTTCTTTCTATTTCATCCTGGGAAACATCGTAAATGATAAAATACACTTCAAATTGGAAGCCAAACATATCCAAATCACATCATAAACGTTTCAGGTCTATGATGGAGGTTACTTTTGATGGAAAAAACCACTAAAAATTTGTAGTATTCTTGTATCAACAACAGGTTGTTGGGGTAGGACATGTTTGGGTTTGTTTTTTTACCTTGTCATAAAGCTCAATGCGCTGCATGAAAAACTTCTCAAAAGCTTGAGTCTTCTGGACGAAAGGAGACTTGTCATTGTAAACTAATTAGAAACACAAGATGTTAGTGACAGGAAATTCTTTCCACTTCACAAAATACAGAACCAGGTTAATTTTTTCTTCCCTTGTTTTTCTGCATTGCAAAACTAAGGAAGATGATAGGTCTCCACAGTATCCCAGTAATGATCACAGAGATTACCGTATATCAAAATAGTCAAGTCTTCAATGTATTTATGTTTTTATATATTTTGGTTGTTCTTTATTAAATTTATAACTCTACTAACATTACATGTAACTAACTTCAGAAAAAAATTAATTTAAATAGTTGCTATATGTAACTTTAGTCTAAAGATACCTTCAGAGAAATAAAGTTTCCAGCCCTTATAGGGAATAAATTGGTCCATCGTTGATTGGACTAGTCGAGATTTTGCTGGGGGGGAAAAAAAAAAAAAACAAAAAACCAAAAAATTTTAATGTGGATTGGAAGAATGCGGATAGTGAAATTTTTCAAGTTTTATTCTCAGTGATTCTTTTGACAGAGGGGACAAACTGCGTTAAAAGAAAAGTATTATGGCTTCAGAAAGCAGGTAGAAGCACAGGGGCTGGCTCACCATGTTCGGGCATCCTTTTGGGCTCTCCCTTCTGTCCTCTGCCTCGCCATCCTCCTCCTCCTCCTCGCCATCCTCCTCCTCTCCATCCTCCTCGCCAGCCCTGGAAGCCTCTGCCCCGGGCGCATCCCCTGCCTCTGAGGTCCCTGCTCATCTCCCGCTGCCGGCGCCAGCCTGGGGACGCGACACCAAACCGAGGCGAGGAAACAAATCCTACTAGAATTAATTTAAATTAGCNCCCGGCCCCCTCCCATGTGGGTCTGGCGCCTGCGCAGGGGCCCGGCGCGAGCGGCGGCGGCCATGGAGGGCGGCCCGAGCGCGCGCATCCGTGAGGGCGACTGCGCCGTGCTCAAGAGGGACGAGGTCTTCAAGGCGGTGTCGGTGCTGCGCCGCAGGTGAGCGCCGCGCTGGCGGCTCCCGGCGCCGCTCGCCGCCACGGCCGAGGTTTGCGCCTTCCACCAGCCTCGGTGCGGCTGTGGCCGGCCCCGCCGGAGGGAAGGGACTCCCGGTGCCGCTCCCTGTCCCCCCGCTCCAGGCAGGAACTAGTGGGCTCGGCAGGCTTGTGCGGACAGGCGACGGGAAAGGTTTTAATGCTGCTTTGGTTCCTATGGCAAAAAAAAAAACCCCAAACCCTTAAAACCCGGAAGATCTTCTGGCTGCATTTCTCATAAGACTTTGCAAGGGATTTAAGAGAGTTTTGCGTTGTGGGTGTCAAACTGGTGCCGATTGAAGAGGAGCCTGTGCAGCCTGGGGCCGTCGCCACGTTCAGCTGGCCGTGTCACGCAATCTCTGTGAAACGCTAATTAAGGGATTGTTAATTGCCCTCGGCGTGCTCGGCGGCGTTAGCGTGTAGGAGAATGGCGGCACTGCGCTCTGCGTGGTTGCTGACTTTGAGGGGGTCGCCGTGAAATGCTAAAATCACTGGAGACAGGACGGGCTCTTCCCCTGGCAGCTCTGCAGTTTTGTAGAGCAGCGTGTAGAAGTCAGTGTTGGGTAATATGGGCAGACATCTGATTCAGTAGGGTGGAGATTGAAAGGTACTGTGCTTGCGTGAGACTGGTTTGAAAATGGTGTCATTAAGAAATCGAGTATCATTTGCATAATTAGGGCTCATATTGGCAAGTTTTGATTTGAATGTGAGTGTGGCGTAGGTCCTGCTACCTGTTTCATTTGCCAAGATTGGTATTTCCATGGATAGCAAGGCAGACCTTGTTGGTCAGCCTGAAAGTTAAAGGCTTTGTGAATCCTGTTTTGTGTGAACAAAGAAAAAAAATGCAAAATTGCCTTGGTGCTATCAAAATGAAAGGGATGGTAAATTTTAATTTTTTTTTTTTTATGAAGCATTTCCAGGATTACAAGACTAACTCTGCTGTCTGTTTTCTTTGTAGTCTTTTGGCAAATGTTATTTCAGAGGAGCTGTGCAAAATACAAGTCCATGCTCATCTTTTTGCACTATTCTGCATGACCCAGCTTGGATTTTATGTATTTCTGACTGTCTCTGTCAAAAATGATGCTGACAAGTGCCATAACCTTGTTTTATCTGTCATTTGAATATTCTTTTGAACAAAAAATAAGTTCTTCCTATATTGTCTATTTAAGTTCTTTGTTCTTTTCCTGACCAGTTTCAGTATAATGTGGGTTTTGTGATTAATTTCACTCTTTATGCTTGTCCTGCTTTTCTTCAGGGATATGGATGAAAATGTCATATGTTAAGCTATAGTTTAAGCTCAGCTATAGTTGGTTTCAGACATACTAAAAATAATGCTTTATGTATTCACTTCTCTGTTATTTCAGAAAAATAATTTTTGAGAAGCAGTGGTTCTACCTGGATAACGCCATTGGACATATTTATGGAACTACATTTGAAGTAACCAGTGGTGGAAACCTCCAGCCAAAGCAAGAAGTGGAAGAGACTACCACAGGTATCCCAGAGGACTGACAGTTTGGAAAACTATTTCAAATCAGTTTGTTTCTTTGATGATACCAAAGAATTTGGGAAAGCTTTCTATTAATCATTTGTTACCTTCATGCTACTTATATTCTTTCTGTCATAAAAGTGCATGGTTTTTGTCCTGATCAGTGGTTTCCCTAGTCCTGTAACAAATAAGCTTTTTGGTGTGGGAGAAAATTTGAACCTTAGTCTGGGTGATTTTATTTACATTAAGGTTTACTTCACATATTACATTTCATTGCTTAGGCTGTACTTTGCAAGGCCATGGAAAATGTGTGTTTAACCACGAGAAGTCTGCTTTCTGTGACACTAAAATCATGTGTTTCTCCCACTTATTCGGAGTTAGATTTTACAAGTCTGTATCCTTTTCCTTTAGAAACAAAGGAAGCAGGGACAGATAATCGTAACATAGTTGACGATGGGAAGTCTCAAAAACTGACTCATGATGACATAAAGGCTTTGAAGGACAAGGGTATTAAAGGACAGGTAAAAATAAGGTTTTGGTGTCATTTCTGTGCTTCCTTGATGGTTATATTTTAGTTTCTCAACAGAAGGATATTCTTTTTATCTGTGCATAGATTTCAGTGCTTTTTCTTTGTTCTTCTGGTCAAGTCATGTTTTTTGGTTTTACAAAAATGCTAAGGCTGTTTTCAGAGAAAACTTTATGTAATGTCAGAAACTTTATCAGTGGAGAGTAAAGTATGAATTTTTATGGCATCAGAAGCCATAACAGATGAAAAAGTACAGCTCACATAGTCATGATTTAGTTTTGCTTGTGTATAAGGTTTAAAATACTATTTCTGTATTACTGATGTATTAAAATCATGCAATAATTAAATAACAAAGGTGTAGGAAAAGATTAAGGCCAAACAAGGAAGTCTTAACAAGTAACACTATGTAACAAATGAACCAGCAGCGGGCCTGTAGGCAGTGCCTGCCAGGCAGGAGTGATGCTGGTGCTTTGTCTGTACCTGGAAAACTGAGAGTATTCTCAAGAGATCAGTTCTGTTCTGGTAGGCTATTTAAGCCTGCACCTTTCATAAAGTAAGGGCTCTCTAAGCCATCTTAAATGTTACTGAAGTATTGCAGCCAGTTCTGTTCTGCAGATGCTGCCAGGCAAAATTCTCTCTCATCTTTGGTTCACCCTTTCTAATAAAACCAGGAAATTGCTCATGCTTACATCAAGTTCCTCTCCTGTTTGCGTCTTCCTCTTTGGAGCAGTCTTTCTGCTTTTGCCTGCTGGCTCCAAGGAGTTTGGAATGGTTCTTCTGTTTCCGTGGTTGTGCTGCTGGTTGTGTTATCTCTTGGAGAAGAATGTACTGATCAGGCTGACAGCTTTGATGGGTTTTTTTTCACTATCCATGGCAGAAGATCCCTCTGACTTTCCTGTGTGTCCTCAGCATGTGTGTGCCGTGCATCTCCTGTGCTTTTATTAACTCTGCTTTCTGCATTGTAACTGAATATTTGTTTTAAGCTACGTTAGCAGCAATAGATATTATTCCTCCCTAAATGTCTGTTAAAATCTGAATTCCTGTTTGGGAATGGCATGTCTTGGTGATACAGGATACTTCCCTCTCTGTAAATTTTACTGTAACAAAGAAAGCCCTATAAAACAATGTGAACAACCCAGACACTGCATTTGTTTTTTTCCAAGAATAAAGCCAAAAAAGAAGGAGATGCTGTTTCACACCACTAACAACACATGTTAAGTGTTTGACAGAATAATGGCCTGAAAAACAGCAATAGGAAGTGAGGAGTACTTGCACCACTCCATTTTCTGAGCAGGTTTTGAAAGCACATGGGAGCTGCAGTATCCAAATTAGAAATACTCCTTTTGTCATTCCTCTCCTCCATGTTCTTTAATTGAACCCACAATTTTAGCAGTTAAACTGCTTGGATCACAGAACCCAAAATAGCAGCATTTGTTCTTGTGTTGCTGGCATGGAAACAAACCCCAAGCAAGGAAAGTTCTGTTGGGTTGGTTTGGTTTTCCTGGAGGTCCTGATGATTCCTCCAGCTGGAATATGAAAGCATGAGAAAGAATTGGGTTGGCAAAGGGTGGAGATTAGAAGAGGAGACCAAGAAACCAAAACTGGAATTCTAGGAAGACCTGGGAGCTAGAGAAGGAAAAAATCAGGATGACTATTGCAGGAAATAATAAATTCTAAGGAGTTGGGAGGAGCTGGTACAGGAGTAAAGCACAGTTGGTGAGACTGACAGAATTAATGGAGTGAGGGAGATGTCTGGTGATTAACCAGAGCAGAGGGGAGGAACTACATGAAACAGGAAAAAAGATGCCCTCAGAGATGCTGGAATCAGAGAGACCCAAATAGGGAGTGGGATTAAACTAAATATTACTGAATATTCCAGGATAAATGTTTTCAGTTTTACCATTTTTATGCAAAACTATGTGATTAAATTCCTACACGTAGTGTAGTGCCTCATGTCTCCTGTTGGTTAACAGAAATTGACTTTGCCATTAGTGTCAGAAGTTCATGGTATACATACCTCTCCTGGAAGAAAACATTTCCCATGTTTGTTTAAAAAAATACTATCTATGAAATGAATGAGAAATAAATGCTAGCTGTAACAAAAATGAATTGTCTCTTCCAAGGAAATAGTTCAACAGTTAATAGAGAACAGTACAACATTCCGAGACAAAACAGAATTTGCTCAAGATAAATACATAAAGAAGAAGAAAAAAAAGTAAGTGAATTTTAAAATTTGAAAAATGCTTGGTAATTCCCTAAATTGTTGAGATTAAAATAAGGCCATTACTATGTTTCTTTTACAGATATGAGGCAGTTATTACAATTGTGAAACCATCCACTCGCATCCTTTCAACCATGTATTATGCAAGGGAACCTGGAAAAATTAAGTGAGCTTTCATTTTGTTTCTTTTTTCAAATTATAACATAAAAATACTTGAATACTTTTTAAATACCTGCGCTATACTGAAGTACATGATACCTTTCTTCTCTCTTCCTTGAGCGTGAAGATTGTGAATTAATGAAAGATAATGTGATACAGAAAATGAGTCACTGTTGTAGGAAACAGGAGAACTCTCTTGCATGCAGCAGCAGCTTTTACCATTTCCCTATCAACACCACCTTGCTAGTTACCTGTGCAGACAGAGGTTCTTTGCATTTCCAAAGGTACCTCTTCCCTGCTTTGGCTGGTGGTGAAACACTTCTATTTTCTGGCTCAGTAACAAAATAATCAGCCACTTACCATAGGCAAGAATTGTTGTCTTTAGCACATCAGGGATTCAAAATCCTCAGTCAGGAGTCTCCAGAGTGTAAAAAAAACTTGTGGGTAACGTTGGAGTTGGAGTCAGGGCTGTGACTAAAGAGATCTGGCCCTGTTTGATTTTCACTCCCCTAAGCCAAAAGACACATTGTTACAGACATTGAAGGTGGACTGATACATTTTTTAATGTAGGAATAACAGATCTAAGATCCTGAGACTTAAATATTAAAATACATGTTATTTAAGGCTTCTCAAAGCTTTTTCCTTCTCCTTCCACCATGTCCGTCACTTGGTTTTATTTCACTAATAAGATTGATGGTAATTTGTTTAGCTATCACTGAGTCTCTTCAGTGCATGTGTTGGGTTTTGTCCTGGGTTGCAGGTAGTGCAAGCTCCTGCAAAACAGGTGACAATCACAAGAAACTCATTACTGGATCAGGAAAATCATCCATACCATTTCTTCTTTACAAAGCTGACACATCAGAGAAAAAACAAACAAAAGTTTAAAAAAATATTTTTTGATTGGCACAGCACAAGATGCTCACTTTGCTATGTGCACCCCACTGCGTATCCTACTTTTGCTTTTCCTGGCTGATTTTTTGTTGGCTCCTGTTCTAGTTCTTCATTGCCAGATGTTTAATTATAAGTTTCTGTGTGGTGACTCTGAAGATCATGGATGCTTTTTCTGAACTTACCTTTAATCCAACTATTTTTTTGGCAGGCTCCTGGGCTAGTAGGGAGTATCTCTAAGAAACTGATGTTTGTTAAACCCCTGTTGTCTTCCAGCCACCTGAGGTACGACACCCTGGCTCAGATGCTGACCTTGGGGAACATCCATGCTGGCAACAAGATGATTGTCATGGAAACGTGTGCAGGCCTGGTGCTGGGGGCCATCATGGAGAGAATGGGGGGTGAGCCACCCTTTAGTCGTGTCATGCTGCTGAAAGGCAGCACTTCAAAAGCCTTCCTCAGCTTTTGAAATCTGGTCTTACCACCTCCAGGATCCAAGGAAAAACTTGTTTTTCCACTGGGGAAAGTTTTTGCATCAGTTGGGTTTCTTTTTCAGTACTTAAAAAAAACCATTAGAAATTAATTGAGAATTAAATTTGATATAATTGCTTATACAACTAATTTGGATTAAATTAATTTTGATAGACTTGTATGTAGCTCTGTTTTAGTTCCTCTCTTAGCATAAAGACATTGAGTATAGAAAAAGCTGTAAGGAGCTTGTATGGAGATTCTTCCCAAATACCTGGAAGTCCAGGAAAGTGACTACAGGAGTAGTGCCACTGGAATTCAGATAGCACTGGAAATGTTGCCATTCCTCTTGTTCACTGTGCCAGATTTAGTGTGTGTTTTGGAAGCATGTGACATTTCCTGGAGCGTATTCTAGGACAAATTTGATTCCTGATTTGTTTTTCAAACTCCGTTAATCAGTTTCATTATTCTAAGACACCAGGTAGAGGTGACAATTATATTCCAGAAGCCTGGAAAGGCAGGAAGTGTGATGTGATGTGCACACAGATGTGCTGTCTGTAGTCTGGGAAGCACACAGGCAGTGCTACTACAGATTGGTTTTGTTTCAGCAACTTCTGGCCATAGGGCTACTTCTTGAAGTAAGTAAGATTCAATAGTTATGCTAAAATTGTAAAGTTATTTTTTGTGTGTTTAACATCTCACAGCTCTTTCTTTAGGGCCTGGATGTTGAAGAAATTCTTTGCCTAATAAAGCGCTTTAAATTAACTTTCGGGTTTTATCCAAGCAACTCCATAAATAAGTAACAGAAACTGTAGAAATTTTGTCTTTTAATTATTAATTAAATTTCTAGCAATTTGTCACTGCTTATATGTTCTGAGCTAATCCTAAATATGTGCTTAAAACAAATATTCCATGAGTTACCTTGTCCTCTTGGGCTTCAGTAACTGTTGTCCTTTCAATAACGGTTTTCTACTTTGAGGTACAATTCCACAGCTTGTTAAATTTGATGGTTGGACTAAGAGCAGGCAGTTTACTTCCCTCTTCTTAAATGGACCCTTCATTTAAGCATTTTAGAAAGAGTTTTAAAATTTTAAGAATTCCATCTTTCCAACATGTTTCAATTCTTTCCCTCCCACAGGCTATGGATCCATCATTCAGATGTACCCAGGAGGGGGACCTGTTAGAGCTGCCACCAGTTGTTTTGGATTTCCCAAACCTTTCTTTGACAATCTTCATGAATTTCCTCTCAGTAAAGTGCAGAGTCTCCTGTCTGGGACATTCACTACAGAGACTCTGACTGCAGACTCTGAGGAGAATGCACTGGTGGAAGGGGAAAGCAATGGATTGACTGAGGAGAAACAGACTTCCCTGCAGGAAACAGAGGAGGAACCTACTACTGAAGCAGCTATGGAGATCAATCCAACAGAAGAGCAGGACACAATGGACATTAATGCTGAAGATGTAGAATTTAAAGAGAACAAAGAAAAAGAAAATAAAGAAAATGTAAGAATATTTATTGTGGCTGTTGAAGTTTCACAGTGTCTGTGGACATAAAATTCTGCTGTCTGAATCAGTCCTGCTGAAATGCAGCTTAGTGAGGTGTTAAAGTGGAACTCTGGAAGTTGTCTTTTGTTTTACGTTAAGATGAGAAAAACTGAAAATGCAGTCCAGGCAATAATGATTTGATAAATAATTACCAGTTAAAGTGCCAACTGTTTGTTTTGTTGTTCAAAGGTTCGGGAAAAGCAAATAAAACAGTGGGAGAGAAGGAAAAAGCTGATAGAGGCTGCTGCTTTGCTGAGAGAGAAGAATGCTGATGGGTGAGTCTGCTTAGAGCTGTCATAGTTTGGGGATGGTATTCCCAATTTAGTGCTCCCACTGAAACACCCCAGACCATGGGAGCCATGGGATGGAACAGAGAACTGGGGGCACAAAAGGCACTCGTTGAGATTTTTTCTTTTATTTAAATGGCTTGAAATGATCTAAAAGTCAACTAAATGTAAGCAAATATTAAAAATGAAAAAATCTATCCAAAGAAAAACAGAACCCAGGTGAATTTAATACTGCCAAAATGACTGCCAAAAGAAAAACCTCGGGATTCTAATTGGCAAAGTAGAACCTGAGGTTTTAAGTTCATTAAAGTGGAACTAAATTTGTTGTTCTGGGTTTTTTTCTTGGTTTGTTTTTAGAAACTCATTTCCTTTTTACACAGGAAAAAAACCACTGAACTTCACTGATCCTGGCTAAAGCAGGTAAAATTATTCCTGAGGAACAATTTAGCCCGAAGATTTAATATCATAAATTTAAAACAAATACAATCAATATATTCCTAAAAATTGAGCTCCAAAATAGTGTAAGAGCATTTGGTGGTTGTGACTTTTTCACTTAGTTCTTAGCAAATGCTGAAGTAATTCAAGTTAACCAGGTAATATTAATTGAGTTAATTTAATAACATTCATATTCATTCTTCAAAGAATATTGGTTCACTAGAAAGGAAGCTGTTCTGCTTGGATACATTTTGCTGCACATTTACTGGTCATTTTGAAACGCTTGTATATAATTTTTGGGTTTATTACTATGAAATGTTTTAACTCGTACTCATTCATATACCTCATGTAGCATATTAAAGCGGTAGGATTTATAAACATGCAGAACCAGGTCATTCTGTGTTCTCTGGAGCAGTAAAATGGTCAAGGAGGTTTGTAAAAAGCTCAGCACATCTGTCTGGCAGTGCCTGTGACCACTGAGCTGCCTGAATTGTGGCAGTATTTGGGTCTGGTTTCACTGCTGTTTCCTGCACTATCACAGCAATTAATGTCTGTGCATGATCTGGCAAAGGCAGAATTAATATTTGTTATTTCCTTTTGTGTAAAATAGAACATTCAGTTGTTAATTGAGTTCAAGGAGGCCTGTTTAGTCTTTGTCTCTTATTTGTTCTCAATCACATTTATTTTCCTTTTGGCCTCTGTAATGCATGAAAGCTGTAAGAAATGACATTCCTAAAGAGATGATTCCCGGCATTAGGAAGGCTCCAGCAGGATGAGGGTAAAGAGAATTTATGGTGCCTGAGAGCACTGTCCCAGATGGCTCAGACCTGATCCTCTTTCTTCAGTCATCTGCCTTTTATAGCCACTGCTCCTTGAGATCAGGAACCACAGCGTAACAAAAAACGTGGCATGGAATAAAGAAACGCTTCAAATGAACGACTCTGTACCTGAGTAGAAGCTGGCAGGGAAAGTAAGGGTTTGGGGGGGTTTTTTTGGCAGGAGAGAAACAGGTAAAGGATAGGGAAGAAGCTGGTTAACGTTGAAGGTGGGGAGAGAGACTGGGCCTTACTGGTAAAAAAAAGCTGTTCATTAGGTGAAGGTAGGTACCGACTTTAGGAGAATTCTTGAGGTCCTGAATGCAGGAGATACCATTTCAGTTAAATTTCTGTCTTCTGTGCTGTTGGTCAAACACTGTTTGTACTGGATCTGTTCAATTCCTTTTATGAGAGTTGAGGTCTGATGTTAGGCCCCTGAGAGCAAAAAGGAAGATGTTCAATGGGTACTTGGTATTCTTTTAAAGAAGACTTGAGAGATAGACTATTACATTTTCCTGACACTGGGGAAGCAGAAATTGGTTCATAGACACTCCATGTGCTCAGAATTAGACCACTTCCCTCCTTCTGCCCTTCCTCTCCCTCTTCCTGCTTCCCCTTCATCCACTGCATCAATTTTGTGCCTGGCCAGGCTCCCTGCTGGCAGCAATCTGTGCTGCCATATGAAAGAGCAGCATTTGATTTTTCCTGGTCTCTCAGCCCTCACTTCCCTTCCTGGAGTCTGGCAGAGCCCCTGGCAGTGCCAGTGCAGGATTCCAGGCCTTCCAAGGCACGGGATGAGTCTTTCCTTTATGGCCTGCTTGGTTCATTCATTGCTTCAAGAGCACAATTCCTCTGAGGTTTGCATTTGAAGCAAATGGTCTGCAAAGTCATGGCTGGCGAACAATCAAAGTGGGAACAATTGAAAAAGAATTATCTCACCTCCTTAGTTCTGTTGTATTTACAATATTGAGGATCAATTTTTACCTCCCCTTTGTCAGGCAAGTTTAACTCTGCCCCAGTGCTGCACATTCCCCTGGAGAACAAATGTTAATTGATGGGGCATCTCAGTAGTCTCTGTACACCAGAGAAGGAGTTTAATTAGCCCATTCTTTCTGCACAAGCACAACTTAATAACTGATTAACTAATTAGCAACCATTTCTTGCACTGTCGTTCAGCAGTGATTTTTTTGGATTAAAACTGGAGATAGTAGTAGAGAGTCTCAACCATCTGTAGATCCAAGTTATCCTATGATGTTAAAATGAGGATGGAGAATAAAATATGAAGCCTTTAGGGTGTCGAGGACATAGTTTCATTTTAAAAGATTTTTAGTCATGCCTCTTAAGGATTTGTTCTCTCTTTAAATATTCCTTATATATAAAACTATTTAATGAAGACTGCTCAGTCTAAAGAGTCATGACTGAGGTTACACTCTAAGTAACATTTGGCAGTCACAAAACTTAAATTGGGTATGGAAAATGGTCTTGGAGCAGAGCAAGCAGAACAATTTATTAGATTGTAAGAATTATTGTGGAGCCCAACACAGCTGAAGTGAGTGCTCTTGCAATGCATTTAATATTCTGCACTTTGGGGAACAATGCTTCAGCCTGTTAATTACGCCGGTAGGAAATCATGAATTGTTTTTACATTTGGGGAGTTGTCAGAGCATTGAAAACATGCTGATGAGACACTTCCAAGCTGTAATTGATTGCTGTGCTAAGTAGGAGGAAATGTCACTAGGTGAGTAGGTTTCAGAAGCAGAAAACTAACGTGCATGAAACTTCTTTTGCAGCTTAATTGTAGCCAGCAAGTTTCATCCCGCACCCTTGTTACTTTCTTTATTGGAATTTGTTGCTCCTTCGAGGCCTTTTGTTGTCTACTGCCAGTATAAAGAGGTAAATCAGGATGTTACTTCAGCTGTTAGAGTTCAAGTGATGCCATTCTGCTGTGTAACCTCCTCTTTGGTTTTTCTAAGCCATTATTAGAATGTTACACCAAGCTGAGAGAAAGAGGTGGAGTCATCAACCTGAAACTGTCTGAAACCTGGCTAAGGAACTACCAGGTAAGGATGGCAGTAAGGGGCTGCCAAAACCATGGGAATACTGGGGAGCAAAACATTCCCTGAAAATAGTGGGGGGGATTGGACTGACTGAAACAATGTGTAATTGTGTAAGCTCAGGCATTTGCTCTGCCCAAGAATAGTGGGTATTCTGAAGCTTTAGTGCTTCACTGCAGCAATTTCAAAAGACTTTACTGTCTTACATTTCATTAAACATTTGCTGAAGTATTTGTAGGAAAGGGACAGGGTTAATAATTCCTAAATGTCCACACAAGGTGGGCCTGACCAGGGGTGCAGTGAGAACAGCACTGCAGTGTCCTGGCCATGGGGAAAAACCTCTGAGACCTGCAGGGACAGCCAGGGCAAGGAGGAGGCACAGCTGAAGTGACAGCCCTTACAAAAAGGTGTGATGTGGCTGCAGAAAGGTGGCAGGGACAGAACTGGAAATCACAGAATTCCTTCAGGCTGGTTTGTGCAGGAGCTGTGGTTTTTTGCACAGTACCTCACTTCTGAGCACATCATGGCACTTCCGTGTGCTTATAATTTTGCTGGCAATGCCATGAAGAAGTAACCAGTGAGGCAGCAGCAGCCTGTAATATTATGGATTTCTACAACTGGATCCTTCTCTGCAGATACTTTAAATACACTTCCCAAATGGCTGTTTGTTGTTGTGGCTGGAAAAAAAAAATTTACATTCCTATCCTGTAAGCTGAAATTACTCTGTGCACACACAGAGTGGATTTTTACAGGTGCTGCTTGTGGGGTGTGTTTTGGGTGTGTTTTCTTGTTGCTGTGTGTTTGTTTTAAAGGTTTTACCAGATCGCAGCCATCCCAAGCTGACCATGAGTGGAGGTGGAGGGTACCTCCTGTCTGGCATCACTGTTGTCTTGGAGAAGGGCAAATCTGATTCCAGTAACTCAGAAGCACTGAAGATGGAGGAGCCATCGTCTAAAAGATGCAAACTTCAAGACCTTCCTTGTTAACATCTGAAGAAGTGACTTGTGGTTTAGATCTCAGGAGTTTAGTGAAATAACAAGTCCTTTCTGTGCTGTTGGCAGCACAGGGCTGTGCCTGTCGTACATGTGTCAGAGACAGCAGCAGAACTGCAGGGGAGGGAGGACTGTCCTGTTCCTTAGCAGTTCACATCCTCTGAATGGCAGGCAAAAACCCTAGGGAGCAAAGATCCCACTGAATTCACAGGAATTTCAAGGAGAGAAGATGAACAGAAGACAAAGCCTCAGTGCAGGCATTCTGTTAGTTTGTTGCCAAATTTGAATATGAGGTCGTTTTTTAAAAGATTGAGTTGGAATCAACACACCCAACATAGCTTTCCATTATCCCAGAAAGGCACCAGAGGATTCTCCTCAGGATTCCACGTGGTGATCTGCTCTCACTTGGGACACAGACTTCAGCTCTATTCAGTAATTTAAGAAAACAGAATGAGCAGCAAAAATCATACACTTTTTTTTTGCCAAAGGAGCAATAAAAAGAGAAAACTAATAGTAGAGGTGACCCCATGCTTACAGCATGACTCCATGTTTTCCTGAAATACAGAGGAGAAAGTGCATGTTCTTAAATTAAAATACTAAATATTTAAACAGAATGTCTCTATTAGTATTGTCTGTCATTTTCCTGAGAGTTGCTGTATGTTTTTAAGATATTACTATTTTGAAAACTGCTGTATGTATATATATTTATTCTACTGTTGGATCTTTCAGATGTCGGGCTTTTTTTATTAATTTTTTTTTTAACTTTGCATTTGCCATTTCAATTAAACTACAGGGTGTTTTCCCTAAAGAGATTTATCTTCTTTTTTTTACTTCTCTCTCTTTTTGGAAATGAAAAGGCCCAGCGTAGGCTTTAGGAGGACAATACTCTGCTGGCTGCACCCCATGACACCCCCAGTGGGAGCTTATAGGGCCAGGAGGGCTTGGCTTCCATTCTGGAACCCCCTCATCAGCATCTGGACTGACTGGACAGAACTTGGGGCTTTGGGATCAAGTGCTGAGACTTGATAAAGCTGTAAAATGCAGTATTTTGAGAAGAGTAATGCTCTTTTCAGGGCATCATTAGCTCAAAACAGGGGGTTGTATTTCATGGAAGAAGCAGTTAAAGATTTTTACTTGGGAGAACAGGTGCACTACATCTTCAGGTTTTATCTACCTCTGCTTTTTGTAAACTTCCCAGTGTTGTTTTCCTACTTTTTGGGCAGTTTCTGTTTTCTTTCTCTCTTCTTCTCCTTATGTGAAAAACCCATAAAAGGAGAGGATGTAGATTTCACCATCTCTTCATTCCAGACGGCTGCTTATCCTAGATACTGTGACAATAAAAACAATAACATGGAAAAAACATTTGCATAATAGATCAGTTTGAGAAATAAACTGTTGGAACAGCTGGGGAGTTAATTTGGATCAAAGCCAAATTGGCTCCATTTCACCAGTGACACTGACTCGGTCTCCACACTGAGTCCTGGTTTTCAAAGGTGCCATAATCCTTTTAAAATGCAGTGAAAACCAGTAAGGAAACAAGAAATAAGTCACTATGGAGATTCCAAATTCCTTCTTCCCTCTCATGCTCATGCAAACTGGCAAACAAAATGCACAGGTGGGCTCCTTGTAACTTTTAAAAGATGTTGGTGAAGCACCACTGTTCTGTGCTGAATCTACCCACCTGATCCAGCTCACTCTGAGATAACCCCATCAGCCACGTGAACAAGGAGAAGGTTTGGTCCAAGATCAATGGTTTTTATTATTGCAAACTCAGACAAATATATTCCTGAAGAACACTAACACAATTATCTCCAAAAGCATATTAAAAATACCTGCCCACATGAAAGGTTATATTACTAAAATTCATGCCATTCAGGTCTCAGGAGCATAACAGCAAATTAAAGACACTTTCAGCTGTTTAAATCACTACACAAGAGTGGACAGTGAATAGAATTTCCTGGGTTTGGGGCAAACAACAATCCAGTGGCAGTGAATTTACCACAAAACACAGGACACCTTTTCAGCCTCTCCTGAGGCTGTTAATCTTCTCTGCTATGTTCTGCAGCTCCAGATCCATGGTGGCCAAATTTTCCAGGTCCTTTTCCTGTGAAAACATAGACAACGTTTTACACATCATTAACACTGACAAATATTTTGTTCCATGGAAAGGAAAGGACATTTCTACAGCAGATTCTGTCCTGAACTTCCCAGGCCCTTGAGCAGGCTGGATGCTAACAGCAGTGCAGCTCATTCTTGCGAGATTGGTGAAATTCTCTGCTTTGGACCAAACTGAGGCTGAGAGAAGCATCAAAATGTTAATTCTGAGAGCTGGCTCTAACTGCAGCCTCATCTTTGTAGCTTTAAAGCACCATTACCCAGCGGTGGCCTCCTGCCATGTCACAGCTGGAGATGCTGTCCCTAGGAGGTCCCACAGCAAGCACAGGGTGCAGCAAGGGCACAGAGAACAGAAGCTTTATGCAGCCAACTCTTTACCGTGAGCACTTGTTAACACCAATTAACCCCTGTATTAATCAGTGTCCAGCCTCCACTGCTCCCAGCACAGCTTTGTGCAATGCACAGACACAGTGACACACATGAGGAGGATCTGCCTGATAGGATCTAACTGATGGGTGTAGGCTCAGTTTTCCTGGATGCTGGACCAGAACAGGAAGTCCAACAAAAAGAAAAAAAAGAGGATTCACTACATGTGAACCACACACACAAGTTGGACTTCATAGGTACATCTCTGCAATTCCAGCTGGGAAATCCATTTCCCTCTAAACTCCCAACTCGCTTTTCAGCTCTGTGTTTTAAACAACTCGACAGTCCAAGTGGTGCTCAACAGTTCCCCCTCTGCTCCTGCTGCAATGGCACCTTTGTTTTGTCAGTCTGTGGAGCCTCGAGGGAGAGGCAGGGCCCAAAGAGGAATAAAATCTTTCCCTTCCTGTCTTGCAGCAGAGAGGAGCTGTGCCTTTCTCCCACAAACTGTGCCCTGGGGTAGTTCGCCAAACTCAAAGTTGCACTGCTCCAAGAAAGCAGATTTTTAAATCACTGAAAATCTCTCAAAACGTGCCTTAATCTTGTATGTGTTTTCCTATGCACAGTTTCCCCGCTGCCCTGGGAATGGAATGGATTTGGAAGTGTGCCTCCCCCAGCTTTTCAGAGAAACTGCTGTACAGTACACATACCTCCTCTTCCGTCAGGGTCCTCTGGCTTAGACTCCTTCTGTCACTCCCAGCCACGTGACGTTTCCTCAGGTCTTCTCCAGAGCTGTACAGCTCTGGGAATTCAGCCGACTTCTTCCTGTAGTTCAGAAGCTGTGCAAGCTGACCCATCTTGTTGTACTGCCTTTCCACATCATATCTGTTTGTTTTGCCAGGATTCCTCTTCTCAGTGCGCCTGTGGTTCAGAGCGCTCTGGATTTGCTTTTCTGGCCACCACTCATAGTCATTGTATTCAGGGAAAAGGCTCTTCTCGCTCAGGGTGGGCCTGCCTTCCTCCCTGCCCTCCAGAAGCTGCTCCCCTGCACTGTCCCTTTTGTCAAAGTGCCGGTTTTTCCACCACAGCAGTGGGTAGAAAGGCCTGTAGGATGCTGCAGTTCTCTTCTCTTTCTCTGTAGGGAGATGGCCTCTGTACTGCTCCCTCTCTGCAAATCTTTCCTCCTTTTCATTTTCCACCTGGTCACTGTTGTGATGCTTCTTTTCCACCTCCTCCTCCTCCTCCTGCTCCAGGCTGTCCTCAGTGCTGTAGTGCCTCCTGACCTGCCCCTTGTGCTCTCGAGCATAGGCCTTCTGTGACCCTTCCTCTTCTTTGCTCCACAAGTGGGATCTCCCTCCAGCATGATGCTGCTTCTCCTTGCTGAGATACCTGTCCAGCTCTTCCTCGTTTTCATCAGCAAGGTACATCCTGCCCTCAGAATGGTGTGATCCATCGTGGTGTCTCCTCTCCTCACGCCACTTCTCGTTGCTCTCCTCGCTGTGGTGATGCCTCTTGTTTTCCTCCTCCCTGCTCTCCTGGCTCTGCTGCCAGCTGTCCCTGTGCTCCTCACTGCCCTGCTCTGCAGGCCTCTCCTCCTGCAGCTCCTCAGATTCTCCCTGCCTCCCAGGATAGCCCCCCTTCTCCTCAGACTCTTCCTGATGTTTCTGACGGTGCTTCCACTGCTCCCAGAGATTGGCCTCCCCTGGGTGTGATCCCCCAGCTGGTTCCCCACTCTCGGCACCATGGCCCCTCTTCTCTTCATGGGAGTCACCTGCTCTGTGCTTCCCGTGATAACCTTTGGGTTTGTAGGGTTCCTTTTCCTCCTCTCTTTCTTCACTCTCCTCAGATTCTTCACGCTCCTGCTGGTGGGAGAAGCCACGCTCCTGAGACTCATGGTATTTCTCACTCCTTTCTTCCTCTCCCACTTCACCTTCCCGAATTTGTTTGTAAGGGCTCTGCATTCCCTCCTCCAGGTGCCAGCGGCCCTGATCATTCCCGCCACGGAACTCATCCATGCTCATGTCCTCAGAGTGGGACTTCTTGGTGAGAACAGCAGCCTCTACCTCTTCACAACACTTGCCCTCTTTGCTTTCCTCTTCACGGTGGTAATTCCTCTCCTCCTCTCTCCCAATTTCCTGATAGTGCTTTTTTTCTTCCGTGTGAAGTGTTTCATCCTGACCAGGTGTGTGATGTCCAGCCTCCTCCTCCTTGCTTCTACCTTCCTCACCAGCAAGTTTCTCCTCATCACCTCCTTCCATGTTCTTTTTAGGTTCCTCTTCTGCCTGCCTTTGTTCTTTCTCCACGCTCCCAGGAGGATGTTCTTCAGGCTCTGCTGGGTCTTTGGGATGCCTCACTTCAGGTTGTTTGTTTTCACTTCTCTCTCTGTCATTTTTATCACCTACAATTACAAAAGCAGCATCATGGAGTCATCCAACTCTCCACTGAAGTGTTATTTCTGGCTTCCCAAAGTACCAAGGAAATTGGACAGAATTGATTTCTTAATTCTGCTTTTAAAATCATTATTTTGCTACTATTTTGTATGCTTGCCTGGAAAAGGATTAACTAATTAAAATGCCTAATTAAGTGGATTAACTCCACTTAATTAGGCATTTTATAAGTTCCCCTGGAATTTCCAGAATAATTTTCCTTTTTTGGCTTTTTTTCTGATCACATTTTTAGTATTAAATTAAGCTAGCTCTCATTCCCATCAAAAATCACTGGGATCTGGAGTTGCATTCAGTCCTTTGGATATGAGACCTGGCCCACCACAGATATTTGTCCACAATAAAAAGTCAACTGTCTATTCTAAGCTGCTCAAAAACAGGAGGGGTGTTTTAGCAAATTTTAAAAGTTTTTCAAAATTGACTGAAAAAGAAAAATATTAAAGAAACCTGATGCTTTGCTATAGTTATGCTTCATCTTCTCAGGCTACCTAAAGAGAGTTTGTCAAGTCCTCCCAGACTCTGCAGGTGGTTCAAGGAGAGTGCCACAAGGGTCAGCCAAGAATCCCTGACAATTCCCAGGTCAGGCTGCTTATTCTCTGTGCAAGGCAGACTGAACAAAGGGAAACCAGAATTCTGGCACTGGAATTTGGAGACACCAGCTTCACACAGACTGAAATAACACCAGAGTGAAACCATGCACCAAACTCCTTTCATAAGTTAAGATAACATTGTACTTACTCTTCTTCAGGATTTCTCTGCATTCAGGATTGATGGGGGGTGCATTTGGCTTAGACAGAGCATTGGACAGAACCTCCACTATGCACCGGGTTACCTGGAAGAGACAAAACAGGAGAAAAAATCCTCATGGCAAAAATGGAAACTTGACTTCTGACCCAGCTGGTAGAAAAGCCTGTTTGAGATTGAGTTTGTGCTACTATTTAATGAGTTTTGAGTAATCCTGTGCCTTTAGGCTTTGCTCCTGGCTCCCACACCAGCATGTAGAGAACAGGCATAAGGCCTTTTTATCTCCCCTTTTGTTTGCAGAGGTAAGGGGCTTCTTTTGTACCTTTTTAAATATTAAACACTCTTCTCAGTACAAAGAAGAGTCAAACGACACGTGGTAACACGCCCTATAAAATAAACAACACAACACACATTCAAAGGATGAGGATTATCCTGTAGGATCTGTCCAAATGCGCATACTACAAAGGCAGTCTGGAGTGCCAATAAACAAAAACACCTCTGTGTCCTCTGTAAGGGATACACTCCACACCTTTTCACGTGTGTGTGCTCTAAGTCCTGCCTGGTATTTAGCACTGAACATTCAACTGGATTGTCTGGAAGCAGAGAAAATGGATTGATTTAGGAAAGTCACACAATGTGCCCTAATTCTAAGCATTATCAAAGTAGCTCCTCTGTAAAAAATTATTTTGAAGTGCTGAAGTTGTTGGTGTGAACAAGTGCTCTGTTTCCTGTGAGCAAATCTGGGAGACAATATGTGGGCATGACTGGGAAGAGAATGAAATGTTTATAGAGCCATTTTTACCTTTTAAATATTTTTGGTTACTACCAGGTGTTTACTAATCTAGATGATCACAGCAACAACCAGTGCAGAGGGTCTGATGTCAGGTTAAAGGGTCTGGGAGCAGCTGACCTTTTATTCAATCACACAGGGTTAGATCTCTTTCCAAAGCAGGAGAATGACTACACCAGAAAGTCTGTTACACCAGTGGTAACTGTAGGTATTTCATCTTTCCCCCAAGTTGTCACCTCCCTGTTGAGAGTACAGTAACATGCACTGTGTAATATTTCAGATCACTTTTCAAGCAGCTGTACAATGCAGAGTTTCACAAGTTTAAAGACAAACCATGGAGAACACATCACTGGTATTTTCTGAGGTTGGTTTGACAAGCAGTTACTCACCATTTCTTCAGTACGGTCTTTTTCCACTGGAACTGTGCTGGCACCTGCAAGAAAAACCAATTATCAGAGACTCATTAATACAAGCATCACTGACAGGAGTCCTCAGTAAAACGGAGGATGATGACACAGCATGAGTTTTGGGTTGGTCAGTCAACCAAACCAGGCACATTCCACATCGAATCTTTCCTTATTCGGATGGAAAAGCCACGTAAAACTGAGGCACAGCACGAGAGAAGAGGCATGGTAACACTTGCAGCACTAAAACAAAACCAAGAATAATCCCATCCACAAAAAATGCAACGCCAAAGAAAGACACGCCTAAAGTCCAAAATGGAACTTTACTTCCAATCAGGTCCTTATGTAGTTGCACCTGTTTGATAGTTAAAAAGAAATAAATCAAACCCAACAAGCAAGGCCTGTTTGCACCCCAAGAATCTTTTGGCTTCTTGAAGAATCTCTAGGTGCACCCCCTGACGACAGGAGACCATTATTCAAGACTTTAAAGCAACCACTGTCCCAATCCTGCTGAAGAAATCCTGTCTCACTTGGAGGCGGCTCCTGACAGGATGGAGAGAGCCAGAAGGGACAGGAAAATTTCCATTCACTGAGTGGTCCATTATCATTCCAAGAAATAAGCAAAATCCCCTCAAATCTCAGTGGAAAACTACTTAGGAAGGAAGCAGCACAACGCATCCCTCTCTCTCTCTCTGCCCTGAGGACACATGGGATAACTCACACCTCCTTACACCAGTTCTATTGTACCTGGGTGAAGGAATTTGCTTTTGGAAAGAAGCTACTGCCAATAAAACCTCCGTGCTGCCTTATTTTGCCATCACTGCTGCAGTGTCTCCAGCTGGTTAATGAGCTTGGCTGCTGTGTGTTATTAATAAACTGTGTCAATTCCCATCCACCTGGACATTTCCAGGAGGGAGGTTAAGCACCTCTGCCAGCCACACAGGAGTGCGTGGAAGCAGGGCCTGTTGAATCCTGGCTCTGCAGCCCTCCCACACGGTGCAGAACACAAATACACAGCTTGGGGTGCAGCTCTGAAGTCCTTACGCTGGTTAGGAGAGTCCTAAATACAACAACGGCCTCTCTCTGGTTGGGTCAGTGGGAGACCTCCTGAAACAGATGAACAAACAGCACATCACAGATAAAGGAAGTCAGTTTTCCTTTACAACATCAGGGGAATGAGCACTGCCCCAAGGAACACATGAGCATGTAGCCCTGCACTATTTAAAGCAACACAACCTTTATTCCCTGTGCTGGCAGAGGAAGCAGACATCCCCTGGAGCACTGACTCAGGCTATAAGAGCTGAGCATCATACAATAATAACTCCTGATATTTCTGTGCTCTCCCCCAAACACATATGTAGGGATGTGCTTCTGCAGCCCCCATCCCTTCCCTGGCATATACCAGTGCCATCAGAGAAGGGAACCCACACAAGGAGAGCACAGAAGGGATTCCCCTAAAATAGCACTGCATCCCTCCCCCAGCATTCCCCCAGAGTGCCAGGTGGTGTGTGAGGGGAGATGGCGCCGCACAGAGCCAACCCTCTCCCCCATCTCTGGCGTTCAGTGCTGACTGAGGCAGGCTCTGAGCTCCTTCACTAACCCAGTATGCAAATAATCCTCACACTGCTGCAGCCCACCCTGCTGCATGCATGGAGGAGCAGGAGGTGCATACATGGGGGCAGAAGACAAAGCCCCTTCCACTAAAAGAACATGTTATCCATAAAAACACATTCTCCCAGTCCCACAGGTGTCGGGGATGCTGCTCTTACAGCAAGAGCTGCTCCCAGTCACCACTCACGTATAAGCACAGGTATGAGCCCCTTCACTGCTTCTTCCTGGGGAGGCTCCTCTGCTCCTCCAGCCCTGGAGAAAACCTGACAGGCAGCAGGGCAAACATCTGACTTTGTCCTTTTAAGTGGCACAGCCACAGCACATTTCCCGTGAGTGACACCCGGGTGCTGTGACAGAGCACAGAGCAGACAAACTTCTGGACATCTTTTGCTACTTCAGGCCACCCCCTGAGTGCTGTCAGTGGCACAGGAAGGCGAAGTCAGGTTGTACCCACTGCCTTTGCTGTGTCATTCAAAAGCTCACAAGAGCTTGGTTAACAGTGAAAGCCAACGTGCACAAAGAGGGAGCATCATAACAATGTCAGGAGAACCAAATGGTATTGGACATATGTCATATTAACCTGCCTGGAGAAACAGAATGAGCCTCCAATCCATGCCAGAGCCTGAAATAGCATACTGAGGCAGCTGCTCTGCCAGGGCTGAGCCAGGAAGGCAGTGGGGAGCCAGCACTGCCCCACTTTATGCAGATGCTGGCAGTGCCAGCCCACGCCAGCTGGCAAGAGCTCCCTTGGGGCCACCTGCCACCCGAAGGTGCTGGCCAACACGGCTGCCTCCCTCTCCACGTGTGCTCAGGAGGGGTGAGACCATCACCCTGACAGGGACAGCAGGGTCAGGCAGCAGGGCACCCACCCACGGATTTGCAGGAAGACAGCAGACGGAGACGGGGCCACCGTGGGGTTCCAGAGCAGAGCAAAGCCAGAGCACGTGCCAGTATGGAAACCTTGCACCTGAACACACAGCAAGAAACAAACCACAGCCTCACTAAGTAAAGCCAAGCCCTGGGTCTGCTTTACCCTCCTGAACCAAGTCTGCCAAGCCTGGGCAGTTAGGATCAGATTATTTGATTTTGCCTAAGTGCTGAGAGTTGATGAATAGCATGAAAAATTATGATAAATGCAGGACAAATTCACACGGTTTTTGCTTGCATCTCCAAGATTAGAACAGATCTTCGGGTGGGTCCCTGATGAAATCCCCACATGGCTTTGTTTCATCAGTGCAGATGACTCAGTGCAGTGTCATTCCTCATCAAAATGTCTCAGTGTCTTCCTAGGCAGGATCACTGAAATTTAGGCATATTGATTTGCAGGAGTACTAGAAAGTTCTTGAAGTTAATGTTTAACCAATTCAACATTTGAAAGTATGACAGCCAGAAAGGATGTAAAGAAGTACCTGATCAGTTTAATGGCATAAACAGGAGAAAAATACTTGGTAATAAACCCCCATAGAATCTACGGTATTAAGTGTGGTGAGCTTCTCTGTGTTGGGGTCTCTCTCTCCCCCCGTATTCCACCCTCCCTCTTTGATTTCAACAAAGGCACTTGAAGGCAGTCAACTTCCTCACAGTCTCTGTACAAGTCCTAGAAGTGTGGAGACTTCTAACAGACCTAAAGCCAAAATACTCAACCCAAAAGGACACTGACTCTTTCAAGCAATGATGTAAGTATGCATAAAACACTATAGAGCCAAGCCACCACCTCATGCTATTGTGTTTAAGGTTCATTTCACAGTGTGATTTTACTATTTAATGCCGCGTGCAAAAACAACAAAGACCCCTGTTAGCTAAAGCTGCAGAGCCGCTACTTTGCCATCCTCACCTCCCAGCATCCAGCACCGGCTGGCAAAAATCCAGCGGCACCCCTGTAACGAAACGACGCCGAGAAGTCTTTGTGCAAAGATGCTGTACTAGGATAAAAATAAAGGCGGAGCAGCCGCGGAGACCTCGCCCGGCGCCATCCCCACGCCCCGGCCCCA